>BSBM01000079.1:3942500-4512500 GCA_027924585.1 Larix kaempferi
AAAAGGTGGAGCATGGGATCTATCGATTTATTAGGATCGAAGAATATGTTCTACTTGTGTACTGCTTTCTACAGGGCTGTAATTTCTTCAGCTGAATATGGAGATGTGTGGCCCTGCAGTTGAACTTCTAGTTTATTGTTGGTCATGAGAAGATGTTCGATATCTATTTAGTTTGTCTTCTGGAACTGCAATTATTCTTTTTTTGTACATTTTATATTAGAGGATTTGAACTTTTGCCCAAGAAGATGCAGATCGTTTATATTTTGAAAGCCAAAATTTTTATTCGAACTCATGATAAGAGCATGAGTTAGTGTTTTGTTTGTTAATGGAGAAACCCTCACTCTGGCCTTCGTTCTTCCATGGCATACAGAGGTTAGAGTAATGGGTTTTAACTTTTTACCATCCACAGGTTGCTCTAAGAGGTGCAGCCAATGGGCTCTTGAAAAGTATCCGTATGCGACAGGAGAATTCCTTGGATCAGTGGAGTCTCTTTCCTAATGGATGAATAAAAGGGGCTGTTGTGCATCCTCGAAACAGTGCTAGTCATGGCTCCTAGTAATTTTGGGGCATATGTTTCATCCCCGAGGTTTGTTGGCTCGACATCAAAATCAAGTTCGGGAGCGGCCCACTTATGGATTTTTATATGTTTCTTCATTCTAATTGCAGGACAACATTCAGCTTTTGCTGGGTCATATCTTAGGTTTGTTTAGTGAGAGAATTTCTCTTCAAACTATAAGCTGCAAACATTCTGACATAATTTACTCAGTTGTTAGGACTCAATCTGAAGTTAGGAAGGCAAGAAAGCCTTGCCATATTAAGTTAGAGATGATTTAATTCCGTAAGTACCTCATTTGACATGGAAGCTATGTCATCTTAAGCACATTACACAGATTTGCATTTAGCACTAGACTTTTAATCATCTTTTAGAGACTTGGTTAAGACCATCTCATTCTGATTGAGTGGTTACTGGTTAGCTTGAGCTTATCTCTCATTCCCGTGTATGCTCAGACTAGTTTTCAAAATCTACTTTGGTAAGTGACATTGGATATTGTTTTTGGTTGAGCCTGAGATTAAAAACAAGGGGAATGCTTTTTGGTTGTTTACTGCTAAGATATGTGTTGCTTATATATATTTTATCATTCTTTATGGTTAGATGTGATCCTCCATTGTCATCTTATAGAGATTTTTAAATGTTAGCTTTCTCAGACTGTCATCCCTGAGTTGTATCTTTTTTCTGACATAATATCCTGTTGTTTTTGCTGAGTGTTTGCATTCTAATTTGGCATATACAACTTTGTAAAACTCATGTTTGCATTCTCAATCATCATGTTATTATGAATTTGGCATATACAATTTTGCTGAACTCATCATGGCATATACGATTTTGTTGAACGCAGTTTTCAAAACAATTCAAGAATGAGTTTAATTTCACTGTTATCTATTTGTTCATGCTTAGTTTAGCAACTTGCTTTTGTACTCGTGGTGATAGAGGTGCATATTCTTCAACTAAATCACCGGTTGTGATGTGCTTTGTTTAGATAGAGATAAATACATTATTAGCAAAAGTTCAGTATTAGCAAAAGTTCAGTGCACGACAGATGTCTGTGTTGTCTTTATTGTATATACATATGTTCCACTACAACAAGTGGTGTATATTTTGTTGTTTTTATATAAAAGTTTTTTGGTTAGAATATCGTGTCCAGATCTGAAATGCACTTTGAAAAGTTCCATTGAACTGGTCACTTGATCTTTTCTCTTTTGGCGGTCTATATTCTTGGTGTGCAAACATTCTGGTTAACTTATTTGTCACATCTAATAAGTATTTTTAGGGCTTTTGATGTTGTCAAAGATTTTTTATTTATCAGAATGGAAACTCAACAATGGAATGTAAATACCAGTGATGCTGCTAGTTTTGGAATTTTTTATCTACAAATATAAGTGAAAATTGATTCCGTGTTCCGTAAAAGGGACACTATTATTTATTTCTCGTAATGAGAGGTACCTTGCATCATTTATTTGTTTCCTCACCATTTTGAGCAAGGTCATTCTCTTGCTTTAAAGCTTAATCTCCCTGTTAATCCCCTGATGATTTGAACAAACTTTTAAGTTTTTCATTTCAGTTACCAGATGCACCAAAAGAAGTGAGGTGCTTTATTTTGCCTGTTTCTTTTATAATTTTAGATCTAGGATTCCTTGTATGAAGCTAGTTGCAGGGAATAGTGTTATATATATGGTAAAAACTGTCTTGAAATTAGTGTTATATATGGTAAACTGTCTTGTACTTTGGCTGCTGCGTGCACAATTTGAGCAGCATCTTTGCTTTTAAAATTTTCATATATTGAAACACACCCAAATGTTCATTGGCTACATGTTTGTGAATATAAGAGCAGAAGGTGGAATTTAAGTGTGGTGTTTAAATTTTCATATATTGAAACACACCCAAATGTTCCAGATGTTCATTGGCTACATGTTTGTGAATATAAGAGCAGAAGGTGGAATTTAAGTGCGGTGTTTAGAATTATGATTGAAAGAAATATCATTGAAACCCACTGCAATAGAAGGAAAACAGTGTACAGCAGAACATGAGAGTAATCCAATATGCTTAATTCCTTCCTGGGCCCCCCGTGGGGCTATGGCATTGACCTCAACTTTTCACTCCGCTGTGTAGTTCAACTTGCTCTATAAAGTTCTGGATTGGATGTAAATGAAGACTACTGTAATACGTAAGCAGTGACGTTTACATTTTCATACGTAGCTTTCCTAGAGATCTCAAGGGATCTAGCATGTTGCAGATGGGTAAAATATTGGATAGCTTGTTATAAAGTATTATCTAAACGCTTTTCTTTAATGTGGCCTACATTTATGCTAGGGCCCATATGCCGCAATGCCCTTTTAAAAAGCTGGTACAGATGATGACTGCTTTGTTTTTTTCTTTAACAAACAAAGCATTGCAGGATTATCCCCCATAGAGAGTGGTGTCAGTTGCTGCACCCGGCCAACAGCGTCTCCAAACAGTTCTTTTTCATGGGCGAACACCTCCGATATACTTGGAAAATGCAACGAACGATGGTTATGTTCTCTGGGATGGTCCCCACCTTTTCCCGATCAAAGCATGCACCTGCCTCTTGGAATATGTGGAGATTCCTCTATTTATCCTGACGGATATAAATTATATCCACACAAATCAATATATATATTAAAGTTTATAAGCGGTAACTCTGTCCTTGTGATTTTCTATTGGAATATGTGGAGATTCCTCTATACGGATATAAATTATATCCACACAAATCTATATATACAGTAAAGTTTATAAGCGGTAACTCTGTCCTTGTGATTTTTTATTGGATATGTTTGCTAATGACAAAAGTTCTATTGTTATGTTCCCACCATTCTTATCTACATGGGAAAAGAAGTATTTATGAGATAAAGAAAGCAGGACAATGACCATATAAGCAGCTAGAAGCGATGGAATGTGGACCAGTCAATAAAGGTCAAAGGTAGGCCAGGCCATGCCATGAAGGTTATGTGAATGTGTGAAAGGACATGGGTCATTCAACAAGGACAAGGTATGAAGTTTATGTTAAGGAGTCCTCTTGCAAAATGTCCATGTATATCGCGAATTTAAGTTTCCATATCATGAGTTATCACTATTCATTTATAAACATTTTTATATTCTATGTATGTATATTGTGAAGTTAACTTTATAAACAATAATATTGTGAAGTTAACATTATAAACTATTCATTATATACACATATGTATATAGTTTATAATTCTATATGTATATTGTGAAGTTAAACATTATAAACCGAAACAATAATATTGTGAAGTTAACATTATAAACTATTCATTATATACACATATGTATATAGTTTATAATTCTATATGTATATTGTGAAGTTAAACATTATAAACCGAATATTCTTGAAATTTGATATTATTATATAACTAATTAATATAATTAAAAAAGAAATTAAATTTATTCATTAATTATTGGGATACTGCAGGGGGTTTTATTAAATTGCCATGGTTCAAGGTTTTAACATTCAATCAAGTTTACAATTTAATATTTTAATTGAGATGGTGTAAGGGTTTGTTAAAGGAATAAGTTTATTCAACCAAATTTACAATCTGATATTTTAATTGAAATGGTACAGGATTTTGTTAAAGGTTTAAGTTTATTTAACCAAATTTTACAATTTAATATCTTCATTGCCATGGTCCAAGGTTTTAACATTCAATCAAGTTAACAATTTAATATTTTAATTTGGACCATAAAGTTTACAATTTAATATTTTAATTAAGACGGTGTAGGGTTTTGTTAAAGGAATAAGTTTATTCAACCAAATTTACAATCTAATATTTTAATTGAAATGATGAATAGAATTTTGTTAAAGGTTTAAGTTTATTTAACCAAATTTACAATCTAATATTTTAATTAGGATGGTGTAGAGGTTTTGTTAAAAGTTTTAGTTATTCAACCAAATTTACAATCTAATTAAATGATGCAAGATTTTGTTAAAGAAATAAGTTTATTAACCAAGCTTACAATTTAATATTTAAACCTTAATATTACACTTCAATATTTAAACGTTAATGTTAACGATGTTCCTCCCATTCATATAGATATTTATTTCACCTATACTCGCCATAGACAGCAAAATAATAAAATTTCGTTCAAACGATGATCATCCAATCTGAATATTTTAGCCATGCTTACTTGATAAATTCTGACATTTATGATGCAGATTTTAGCCATGCTTACTGAATAAATTATTTGAAATATGATGCAGATTTGGAATTCAAACGGCGAACCTTGGAAATAGTCAAAACCTGCTGTTTACGGTTGATATTCATGTCGACGGAGTTCTGCATTGACAATCGGATGTGGTGTGGTGCTCAATTTTCAGCTAGCTGTACTCGCCTCTATCTGGACTCTCACAACAAATGCATTTGCAACGCGTGGAAGTCTGATCCTAAAACTTAGGATCAACGTACACAAAACCCAAGATCATATCGCGTATCAATGGTAATTAATAATAGCCCGTTGTGTATACACCATAACTATTTATCTTCATGGTCGCCGAATATATGAACGCTGATTTGCCGCGTGTCTTGAACTAAGCGTTCTTTCCTTTCTGAACTTCGTGTTAAAGAATAATTTATTTATGAGTTTCCTTTTATTTATTCCTCGGTGTAAATATTGTTCCAGGTATTCCATCAATGTACAGCGAAGATCAGAGGAAGGGTATGCAATTTTTTTACGACTCCTCGGTGTAAATATTGTTCCAGGTATTCCATCAATGTACAGCGAGAATCAGATGAAGGGTATGAAATTTTTTTACGACAATAGGATGGAATATATAGGCCAGAGGCCTGATAATAGTGGGTTGAATTGCTTCAATGCAATTGAAAAATGTAATTTTGAATTCTCTTTTCACGGAAGTAATGAAAGTAGGATTTAAAAAAGAATCATGTGTATCACTCGTAATTCATTATAAGTCCATTGTTTCAGGAACAAATATGATTTTTATTTATAATGGTTTTGAGTTGGCGTGGCGAAGCTCATGACTGATTTGTAATTACATGATAACTACAAACACAATGACAGTCAGGTATCAATGCCGAGTGAGAGCAGGAAATTGAGACTTGTGCAGAACATCTGTCCAAAGGTGATAGTTATAGTTTCGAGATTAGTAATTGCTGGTTTGTTTTGTTTTTTAACAGGTAGTACCGTTCCTTACCTACGACAATTGGCTATAAAAATGCTTTAACTACCATTGCAGTTTTATTTTATCATTCTCCTAGGTGGATGACAGGTATATAGTCCATGATGGCAGTGAGAGGTTGATGATAGCTCTCTTCGTTGTCTATCTTATTTAATATCTCTACCCTTTTTATATTTATAATCTAAATTAAAATTATTCATTGTTTTTATACTTCTTATATGGACAATTAAAATTAAAATTAATTATTAAAATTTGTTTTTTAATATTTTTGTTGGTTCGGAAGAAATACTCATCACTCGGGACCACCAAACTCCAGCGAGAATTGACTACCAAAATCAATATTAAATAATACAAAAATTATAATATTTTAGATATATAAATAATTTACTATTATAATAAATATTAAAGTTTTTAAATTTTGATAATAATTTTTTTAAAGTATCAATAAGATAGATTTTTTTAATAAACTTCGATAAAAATTTAAGATGGATTTTTTTAATAAACTTTGATAAAAATTTAAGATGGATTTTTTAAAATAAATTTTAATGTGTAATAGATTTGTAATTTAATATATTGAAGGTTATGATGAATATAATCGAGGATCGAACCAATTTAATATATATTAGTTTAATTTGTAGGTAAAGGTGGAGATTTATGATATGGAAAGAAAATAAATACTATATTTGAATTATAACTTGGACTAATTATTTTGAAGCCGTTTCAATGTGATCATATTAAATATATTAATGTGGAAAAGAAGAAATATATCGATAACAACTAATCTCAAATCACTACATTTGACAACTTATCATATCTTTTAATTAAAATCAATAACCACCAATAACAAAGTAGTACAAGAAGAAATATATCGATAACAACTATCCCAAATCACTACATTTGAGAACTTATCTTATGAGAAGACACCCTATGGAGAAGTATGCTCATACTTGTTATATTAATGTCTCCAATAACATAAAATGAAATAGAAACATACAGTTAAAGTGCAAATTTATAATACATAGATCTATCTCAACTCCCACATTTTAATATTGTGCCCTCTTTTTATTTCATTGTTAACATGTTATTTCTTTTTATTTCATTGGTAACACGTTATTTTTTATGTGGATTCAAAGCTTGTTAATGTTGTTTCATTGTGTCCATTTAAAATGGAGGACATCCTTGGTCAGTAAATATTTTTCATATTATTTAGAACAAGATGGATTTAGAAAATTGAATGAAATTACATTAATGTGAAAATCAACTCGTATGCCTCCCAATTAAAATTAAAATAACATGGCTAGCACTTTGAAGCTAACATTAGTTGAAAGTTACTATCAACATAATTAGTTTCCCAACAAATTTAGCTTTTACATGAATTTTATGGACCTTAGCATAATGTAATTTATTTAAGATAGCATATTATATATCTCAACAATATTTATTCCAATGTAGAGTGTTCATTGATACTATATTTTAAATGTTTTATGAAATTTTCATCATTTTAAATTGAATCGACACAATTATAGATAAAAGATGTTAACATTGCTTGTTATTGTAACAAGAGTATTGAAACATAAAAAGTGAAATTTATAGTTCAGATTTAACCTTCTTATTTTATGATCGATTTTAAACATTTTTTCTCTCCTTTTAAAAGTGCTTATTTTAATGGTTGTTTTGGTAAAGTTTGTATGGTCTTATTCATAGGACAGAGCATAACAAATTCAAATTCATAGAAGCTTTAACCTTCTTCTTTGTGATATCCTATTTTACGATAAATTTTGATTCGAAATGGATCAGTAAATAATTTGTCATCTATTTTAGTGCTTTATGGGTGGAAAGATGGAATGAATTGACTTGTAAGGCCCATTTTTGGGGTAGGTCTCACTTTACAGATTTGGGGTCCATAACCTTCTGGGGCCTACTTGAGGGCTTAAATGATGTTTTTTGGGGTCAAAAGGAGTCACTTCTTTTGCCATTCCCATTGACACTATTCTACACTTTGAGACCTTTCCAACAGTCCAAGAATTGCCTCAAATGGAGTCCGTATGAGGAAAGTTTGCCTCTCGCAAGTTGACCTATCTAGTTGACCACCATGGTACTGAGTGGATTCCATGCTAGTTCTCATTTCTTACATATGTTGAGCTAGTCATGTGTGGAATTTCAAGAATATTATAGAAGGCCCAAAACCCTAATGTTGGATCAAGCAGCCACATAAAATAATATGCAGCGAAAGATATTAAATGAGAAAACAAACAATGAAAAACACATAATTAATGTACACAGAGATTTACGTGGTGAAAACCTCGAGAGGGAAACATCCACGGAGCAATGGTATCGGTTCTCTTATTATTCAGAACATGAAGATTACAACAGATCTCATCAATATCTTCTCCTATGAGAATACACGAAATAAATATATTTCTTACACAGTTACTCATAACTGAACAAACTTAGTTACTCGGTTAGACAATTACACAATCACTGGGAGAACTGGTTGTCACCCATTTCCAACAATCTCCACCTTGACAACAATTTACCTGATACCTTTCTCATTGCTTTGTTCATCACCTTTCCTGCAAGACTAGAGAAGCTAAGAACCACCGTATCTTCTCTAAAGTAACTGGTTTTGTGAACATGTCTGCACTATTCTTTTGAGTGTAGACCTTTTCAAGTACCACTCCACCTTCATCAATAACATGTCTTATAAAATGGTATTTTACACAAATGTGTTTTGTCTTACTGTGATAAGCTGTATTTTTAGCCAAATGAATAGCACTTTGACTATCACAATTTTTTTTTTATAGTGTTCTGAACCTTTCCTAACTCACCCAACAAACCTTTAAACCAGATTGCCTCTTTGCAAACATGTGAAGCAGCTATATACTCTTCCTCTGTAGTGGATAAAGCAATAATATTCTAAAGCTTTGACATCCAACTAATAGCTCCACCTGCAAGAGTAAAGACATAACCTGAAGTGGATCTCCTCTTGTCCAAGTCACATGCAAAATCAGAATCAACATAACCACAGACTTCAACATAGCAACCATCAAAGGTGATACAATAATTTCTTGTGCCTCTAAGATACCAAAGCACCCATTTCATTGCTACCCAATGCTCTTTTCCTGGATTTTCCATGTATCTACTAACAACACCAAACACATGTGAAATATCTGGTCTTGTACTTATCATTGCATACATCAAACTTCCTACTACATTAGCATATATGGTACATGAGACCTATATTGTTTTTCTTCATCACTACTAGGAATCAAACCTAAAGAAATCTTGAAATGAGAAGCTAAAGGGATAGTAACTGGTTTCACCTTTTTTTCCAGCGAAAAAAACTACTATTGATATTCATTAGAATCAAATAGTACAAAATTGATCATTGATTCACCTTATTCATACTGAATCTCTGAGGTATTTTCTCCCAATACTTCTTTTGTGATAACCACAGCCTGCCATTTTTTCTATCTCTGTGTATCTGCATGTCCAAGATCTGATTTGCTGCTCCTAAATCCTTCATATCAAATGTCCTAGCCAACTGAGCCTTTAACCTACTGATTTCAAACATGCTTTTGCTTGCGACAAGCATATCATCAACATATAATACCAAATAATGAACATGTCATTTTCCAACTTTTTAAAGTACACACAATGATAATACTCACTTCTAGTAAAATTCTGGCTCACCATGAAAGAATCAAACTTCTTGTACCATTTCCTGGGAGACTGCTTCAAGCCATACACTGATTTTCTAAGCTTGCAAAAAAACCTCTTGTTGCGATTTTGAATGGTGCAAGGTCGGTCCCGACAAGGGGCTTCTTGCTTAACTATTACACACAGCAACACACAGGGTGCTCACAAAGATTGGATGCGAAATGGATGCTAGAAGTTGGCTTCTATTAAACTAAATCAAATTACAATGTGAAATACAAAGCAAATGAACTAGTCGGCCTTATCCTGTTACAATATACATAAATGAAACTCTGTTTCTTAGTGCGTTTCTCGACTGTGTGCAATCCTCCTCCCTCTCATGGTCTCTGCTAAATGAAAGAACTCAATGAGCAATGGATGAATGATCCATCCTATGTGCATTCACACTGTTCTTCTACTATGCTCTGCTGCTGCTCTTCCCGAGGTCCTCTCCATTCCCTAAGAAGTCCTTCCTCTGTCCACCGAATTATGCTTGCTCCTGCAGACCTGTAGTTGTCAGCACCCATTAGTCGTGCTGTACAACCTCCACCTGTGGTGACATCTGGCGTGATCCCAACCACCTCCATAACTCCTTTAACTTCCTCAACAACCACGAACGGATGCTAAGTACATCACCTTGACTTCTGCACTTCTCTGAATCTGCTACAGTTGTCAACCCCATCTCCTTTCTTGGCCATACTACACTTCATCATCCCTTAACCTTACTTTTCGGCTTCACTTAACCCCCATGACTTCCAGTCAGCCCTGTCCTCCTCGCTTGGCCTTTACTGCTTCAATCGGTGTCAATGCTCGACCACTCATCGGCCCCCGACCTCTTTCGTTCTTGTTCCCTGTGTCTGTCGACATCAGACTTGTCGACTCTCGAACTTTATCCTGCCGACCGCACATCGATAGTTTCTGCTCGACTTCCTGGCTTCAACTGCCAATTTAATTCTTTCGCACCAGTGTTCGTCGGTTATCCCTCTGGTCGACTTCTCCTGCCAATCAACTTCGACTATTTCGCCTAGGTCCCGATGCTCTTGCATCAGACTCCCTAGGTGAAAAAGAAATCGACTGCTCCGTTAGTCTTCTATATTCTTCTTCGAAAATCCATGTCGCCTCCTGCAACTCATCATCCTTCCATTGGACTAAGTATTCTTTCTTCCACGAATTTCCTATGCATCCGACTTCGCATTCCTCTAACACTTTGACAATTTCATCCTTGTCGTGTCAACCTGGAATATGCACTGTCCAGTCAATATTCGACACTTCTGCGCTACTGCTGGTTGAACCTTCTTCATACTTGTACATATATGGGACATTGAACGTAGGAGATATGTTCAATTCCCTCGGCAGCTCCAACACATAAGCATTATCTGAAATCTTCTTCAGGATCTTACATGTTCCAATCTTCTTTAGCTTCAGCTTGTTATATGTTCCTTTCGGAAATCTCTCTTTTCTTAAGTGTGCATAGCCTAAGTCTCCTTCACTGAACGATTGTAGCCTCTTCTTTCTATCGGCTCTCAACTTGTATGACACGTTCCTCTTTTTAATGCGCTTGCACACATCTTCATGCACTTCTTTCATATGCTCGGTGAATGTTTCTGCATCCACATTCTTTCGGCTCTCTGTCGGTATCTCGACCAAATCCACCACTCCATGTGGGCTTCGTCCTTGAACAATATGGAATGGGATCATACCTGTCGATTTATTCACAGAGTTGTTATATGCGAATTCTGCTTGCGCCAACACATTCTCCCACTGCTTGGGTATGTCGGCCGTCAAACATCTCAAAAGGTTTCCCAAACTTCTGTTCACCACCTCGATCTGTCCATCTATTTGCAGATGATATGCCGAGCTAAACTGTAACTTCGTGTCAAGTTTCTTCCACGGGGTTCTCCAGAAATGACCCATAAACTTGGTATCTATGTCCGACATTATACTCTTTAGCAACCCATGCAATATGACTATCTCCTTGAAGAGTAGTACAACAATGCTTGCGGCGTCACTTGTTTTATGACACGGAATAAAGTGTGCCATATTCAAAAATCTATCTACTACAACAAAGATTGAGTCGTTACCTTACTGTGTCTTCGGAAATCCTAGCACAAAATCCATGCTTAGCTGCTCCCATGGGGTATTCAGCATTGGTAATGGTGCATACAGCCCCATATTCTGAATTCTTCCCTTTTCCAACTAGCAAGTTCGACATTATCTTTGTCACCTACCCAAATTTCTGAAAATTAATATTTATTTGCAAAATAGCTTATGTTAAATTTAATTACAAAGTTTTGTAATTGTGATCAATTTTGATCAAGGATGAATGTAATTACTGATTATTATTATTTAAATAAATTAATTAAGAGACAAACACCCAAGGGGACTGTTAAATGAGTGTTCACTAACCCACTAGGAGGAATGGAAGCTGTTGGAAGGTATGGGACAGATGGCAGCAATTGCACTACACCACTAGATGTTGGTTTTGGGACAACTAACTCTAAAAATGTGGCATTATCCCCCAGGTGGTGGGAGTGGGTAGGCAGCTCATTTCATGACCCAGTAACAACTGAAAAGGCCTAGGCAACCTACTTAAGGAAAATTCGAATCGAGGAGGCAACTCTTACACAATATTTCTGCAGGGATATTTTCTCATGTGCATCAGGTGATCATTGAGAGATTCGAATAGGGAGGCTAGTTGTGAGTGCAATCATAAGTATGCATATTGCTAAGAAGAACTAGAGATGCTGGTGTAGGTCTTTTTGACTGCTAGTTCTTGAAGATTCAACAGTTAATACTACTGCAAGTGGAGATCCTAATTCTTAAGTTTCTTCCTCCCGGTGGTTCAGTGAACAGGCTCGGGGGTCCTAAGGCAAGTACTTGAATGTCTTCAGGAATTGGTTGGGTGGAACAGTCTTCTTGGGTTGTTTGTTGCCCTACAGATTAATCCAGGTTTTACAAATTTTCTACTTTATCTCAACTAATATTTATGTTCAGTAAAGTTAGTAATCTCTGTTTTCTATTTGGAAGAAGAATCATTTTCTAAATTTGTTTAAAGTCTGAATGTTAAAGTTTAATGAAGATTTGGAATTGATAAACCAATATCTACATTTTTCCACATGCTATTTTGTGCATCGTACTCTAGTGTAGATACGCAAATTAAGTATAGATGAAAAGATAGGCAAATTGCCATTGATTCAATAGTTAAGTATAGTATTTGAGTTATGTTTCATTTTCTACCCTATAGATAATAATAGTAATAATTACTATATAATATCTAATATATTCCAGAATGTTCTTTTGTTTCATGAAAAATAAACATTGTCTAATTCCTGTACAGTTACATTGCATTTTTCTTATCATTACTATGTACATAGGAAACAGATAGAATTCATATTTCTATACATCATATTATGTCTGCAATATAAATAAGATAGCTGCAAATAAATAAATGTGTTCATTATATCAAGGTTGCACATAACAGTCATTACATAGATTCCACATTTCATATACATGCATTGTTTCCATTTCTTACTATAACCATTGCCTTGAATTATTTTAATTATATCAATTATTGAAAACATGATAAACCTTACTTCGTTTTCTCTCATCCTATTCATATATATTTTAAACTATATATATTATAAACTGCAAATATTGTTTTTCCAAAAGTTGGGTTCGTACCAAACCCTAGTTATAAATTTGATTTCCATTATCATCGTTTCTGCAACATAAACCTTTACAAGCTATACAAGCTACGGATCGAATCCTAGTTTTGGCACCAAATTCCTTTTTAGAAGCTCATATTCAAACATTTATTTTATTCAAGGACAAGACTCGAACTAGGGTATGTCCCTGTTCTCTTCCATTACAAATGAGAGGAAAACCACTTCAGATTTACACTTTACAGAGTTATCATCTACGACAAAGTTCTTAAACCCTATCATAACTCTAAAATCACGATATCAATCCACAGTACTAAATCGTATAACACAGACGATTGACATAGAATCAAATAGCATACATTTTTCATTGCTGAAATAAAACATTCAAACCACAGTTGAAGAGCCTCGGCTCCACTTATCATTTCTCATACTTTAAACCAAACAGGTCGTAACTTAAAGTTTTAACCAGTATAAGTTCCATTTTCAAGAAACGAAATTGATGTTCTCAGAAACAAAATTTACAACATGTTTTCCAAACAAAATTGTACAGGGTTTATTCCCAAGTTCAACATTTGAAAATGAGTCCTTAAACCCTTTGCATTGACGAGTTATAACTCTTAGTTCGACGAAGATAGGTATCAATGTACAAAACCATCTATCACAAAAACAAATGAGAGTCACATCACTAAATAGACATCATTTGAATAACAAAAGTTGCTTCGAAGTTCTTCAACTAACAAACAACGACGAGTCATGGCAAAGACCTGTTACTCATCCCTTGAAACCACATCAACCACAGACGAAGGGCACCTACGAGGGTTTGAGACCCGAGGCTTACCAGGAATGGAAACATGCCCCTTTCCAAACCTTGCTCGAATCGCTCTTCAAAACCCTACAACTGACAATACAACAGCCAAAAATTAGACAACCGTTATATATTTAAGCTATAAGACGAAATTCAAACATTAATCACTTTTCATTCAAGAAACGAATTACCTTTTTAACAAGTGGCCAAGTTCCTTATATTCACCAGAAAAATGACGAGCTCTTTGGTGTAGATGAGAACAGGATTTCCCTCTATCATTGCAACATTTGAGTGTTTGCTAAAAATTCTAAAATGAAAAACTTAAACTATCAACTCAATAACACTTCAAACCAGAGACCCAACTTTTTAAAGCTCGACGCCATTACAGAAGGAAGGAACCTGCAACTTATTCCCAACCAGTAGGTCTCGAGGTTGAAACCTCATACAAAATTTCTAACCCTAGAATTCGGCATCCTGAAACAATAGCAAAAGCATAGAACACATTAACTTTCTATCAACCCAACACTTGACGCAACGTTAGGGTTGGATCCAATGATCAGGATCAAAGTTGATCAATGATTGTAAACATGCCAACGCTTTTTGCATTGGAGTGAACAACAATCACATTAATTGCTCATTCATTTCCCGTAGCACGACCATGCCAACTCTTGCACACAGTGGATATTTAAACTACCATCTCGGAGGACTATCAATAAGAAGTGTTACATGGCAACGTTCACAGTCACCGTATGCACTAGTTTACATTCACATGGAAGCTTGTAAGTCCTCGTCACACAGTATATTATGGACGGCCATTAATGCAGGCCTGTATCACAATCACCAACGCCGATTCGTATCTCTTGTAAACCATCAACCTGTCCATCAAATTAAATGCATGTCAGCACTCTTTTTCCAACGTTATGATTTCAAACTTTGATACATAACAATATAACATTATATGATATGATAATTCAAATCCAAAGTCATATGATTTCCAAGTTACGTTCCATAACACACATTATTGTATTAATTTGGACATCGATTACATATATTTATATAAGTTCCAAGTCTAGGTCGTATTCTAGATTGATGTTGTTTTATAGAATAACATTTCAAGTTTATATATTTTCAAAGGTAAGCTTTGTAATTTTTAAATATTAAATATATGGTTTATGTAATAGTTGCTAGGATGATCATAGTTACAAGATTGACATAGTTTTCATTTACATGAAATTCATACAATAAGCGATATTTTATATAAGCCCTTAAAAGCTTATAAGTATCACATCTAGTTCAACATTGTAGAATGTCGATTAGTGTAGTACATACATGAGAGATTTAAACACTATCTTTGTAACATTGGTTGCAATCATATAAATTCTATTATTGCAATTATAAAAATAGATAGTTTGTTTGGTAGATAATTCGACGGATCTAATGAAAAATATTTAGCATGAAAACTAATTGAATGCTATGGGTTTCTTACCATATTCTCTCACTACAAACATTTAACGATTTGCGGTACATCTATTACATCAGTAATATGAAGGTAATTAATTATCTCAAGACGACAACAAGCCAGCTACAACAACGATAAATATTACAACGACAAACCTATCAGCTTGAAGACGTACATAGATAGCTATGTTTTAAACATTGCCAAGTGGTAAGACAACATTTGAAAACAGTATTTATAGCAATGTAATTCATACCTGTGTACTTGGTGAGTCGCAACAGAATTCTAACATTTTATTTATCTACGACGTTGAATTTGAACTATACACGTACTTTGTTTTTACGCAGCCATAAAATTTCTTACCTGTCATCTGCACATAGAACATTCAATTTGCTTTAGTGTTGCAGCTAAGTAAGCTCCAGGGTACCTCGTAGGACACCCTTTTCATCAAAAGTCAAACTATCAGTATCATTGTAAAAAAAAAAATGTCACATCATATTTCCGACCTGTTAGCTCATTTGTTATCATAATCATGTTTGCTAATTATGTGTTAAATCTGTCACTATCACATTGCTGCTAAACAGAAATTAAATTATGTTTAGTACTAACAAATTTTCATTTAATGCTGTCGTAATCAACAATTATTATTTCCACAATTATAATAATCATATTTAATGTTATTTTCAAAAGTTTTAAATTTTTATGAAAATTCGGGATGTTACATGTGGTATCAGAACTCATGTTTGAACTCTAGGCCTGAAAAAGGTCCAAGAACATGCAACATAAAATTTTATACAGCAAAAAAACTTTACTAATTTTAATTTTAATTATGATGTTATCCAGAAATTATTTTAAGCTACAGGTATGGAGAATTCAGCTGATCATATAGATGACATATTTCAACCAAACAACCACAGTTCAGGACAACACTATGTAGAAGAAGGTCATGGTGAACTAAATAACAGTTCGTCAGAATTGTTACGTGCTTTTTATGAATTAAAGGCAGAAATCAGATCTGTGAAACAAGACAATGAAAGAATTCTGCAGGCACAAGAACAATTAAATCAAGTGTTGTTTGAACAGTGCCCGACTGAGGAGCAAGAGGGAGATAATGAAGATATCTCCAAAGTTGAGGATCTGCCTCATGCTAATAAAAATCAGAAAATGAAAACCAGTGAGGTGAAAAATAGTTCAACCTCATCAGGAGATGCTATTGAAGTGCATAAAAAGAAACGTAACTACACCAGTGATAGTAGTGAAGGAGATTTCAAACCCAGAAGGAAAAATCATAAGGAGTATGAGCAGATTTCTGGAGAGTTCAGAAAGATTAGACCTCCAACTTTCAATGGAGAAACTGAGAAGAGCGAGACAGCTGAAGCCTGGCTGTCCGGTATGAAGAAATACTTCCAGATCTATAACTATTCAGATTTCTTGAAGGCAAAAATGGCTATATATAACTTGACCGAAAAAGCGGATATTTGGTGGCAGGACATCAAAAGAGTAAAGGAAATTAAAGATAAAGATGTAAGCTGGAGTACTTTTAAACGGTATTTTAAAAAGAAGTATTTATCTGAACAGTACTATGAAGAAAAATCCAAAGAGTTCTACGATTTGAAGTTGGGAGGTATGAACATGAAGGAAATGAACAGTAAATTTCTGAACTTACTGAGATATGTGCCATACCTCATAGAAGAAAAACCAAAAATTCAAAGGTACTTGAGCTGCCTACATTTCAATATTAAGGACATAATCGAGTACGACAGTCTTAAAACCTTGGAAGAGGCTATGAGAAAGGCAGTTTTCTGCTATGGCACCAATCGAAAAAGAGAAGGAATGTCAAATTGGAGGAGTCATAAGCCCAACAACTTTGAGCAGAAAAAGAAAAATTTTAGATTCAGTGGAAATTCCGGGTTCCAAAGGAAGAATTTTCAGAATCGAAATTTTCAAGGGAATAATTCCAGAAACAATCAACAACAGAATTTTTCAGCACCCAGAAATGCACCTAATAATACCAGAACCAATGATCCAAAGGCACCTATCAAATGTTTCGAATGCCAAGGTCCTCATTACGCATCAGAATGCCCCTTGAGGAAGTGAAAGACTAACAACATCAACTCTATTAAGACTGAACCTACTGTTGGAGATGTGGCGAGGGAGATGCCCATAATTAATGCAGCACTCGACAACAAGCAAGCAGATCATCAAATATCTATGGTAGAGATTGAAGGTATGATACAAAATCATCCTGTTACTGTTTTAATTGACCCAGGTGCTAGTTTAAGTTATATATCACCAGATATTGTGGAAAGTCTAAAACAGAAAAGTTTAGTAAATCTTGGTTAGTTAGACTAGCAACTGGAACAAAGAGGAAAGTATCAGATTTTATAGAAAGTTGTGCTTTATCCATGAATCATTTACAAACACAAATCAAGTTGAATATTCTACCTTTAGGATCTTATGATATTATAGTTGGGATGGACTGGTTAGAAGCCCATCATGTCATTCTGGATTGTTACGAAAAAAGTTTTACATGTTTAAATGACGAAGGAAAAACTGTAGAAATAAAAGGTATTCCAAGGAAGGTGACCCTTAGAAAAATTTCAGCCATGCAAGTTAAGAGGGTAGTTGTTTGCTGTAAATGTAGTAAATAATGAGTTTATGGGTAAAGAGGACAAACTGAAATTAGAGGACATACTTGTCCTAAAGGATTTTAAGGATGTATTTTCTGAGGAGATTCCATGATTACCTCCTAAAAGAGATTTAGATTTTACCATAGAGTTAATACCAGGAGCAGTACCAAATTCTAAAGCTACATACAGAATGAACATACTGGAGTTAAACGAATTAAAATCACAATTAAAGGAATTGATTGATAAGAATTATATAAGACCCAGGGTGTCTCCTTGGGGAGCACCTGTTATTTTTGTTAAGAAGAAAGATGGAACCTTAAGACTGTGCATAGATTATCACCAGCTTAATAAGATGACAATCAAGAATAGATATCCATTGCCCCGCATAGATGATCTATTTGATCAGCTGCGTGGAGCAACAATATTTTCAAAAATCGATCTTAGATCAGGATATCATCAAGTACGGGTTGAGGATGAATATATTTTCAAGACAGCTTTCCAAACTCGGTATGGACATTACGAGTTCGTAGTCATGCCATTTGGCTTGACTAATGCCCCAGCTATATTTATGTGTTTGATGAATAATATTCTGCACAAATACCTAGACAAGTTTGATGTTGTATAGACGACATTTTAGTGTATTCTAAAAGTAAAGAAGAGCATGATGAACATTTACGGATTATCTTACAAGTTCTGAGAGATCATCAACTATACACTAAGTTTAGTAAGTGCGACTTTCACAAAGACAAAATTCAGTATCTAGGACACATAATTTTGAAAGAAGGAATCTCGGTTGACCCCGACAAGATAAGGGCCATTAATGATTGGCCAGTTCCTAAGGATGTGTCGAATGTAAGATCATTTATGGGCATTAATGGATATTACAGAAAGTTTATAGAAGGTTTTTAGAGGATTGCCAACCCCATAACTTCTTTGCAGAAGAAGGGGAAGAAATTTGTTTGGGATCAGAAATGTTTTGACAGTTTTAAGAAATTAAAGGAACTATTGACTACAATACCTATCTTAAGGATAACATACCCTAACAAGGATTTTATAGTTTGTACAGATGCATGCAATGACGGACTCGGTGGAGTCTTGACATAGGAAGGGCATGCGGTGACATATGAATCTAGAAAGCTGAAAGTACATGAAAATAACTACTCTACCTATGATTTAGAGTTATTGGCAGTCATTCATGCCTTAAAAATGTGGCGTCATCACCTTATTGGCAGAAAATTTACGTTATTAACAGATAACATGGGTCTAGAATATTTATTAGATCAAACAAACCTAAACACTAGACAAGCTAGATGGTTGACTTTCTTAAGTGAGTATGATTTCAAAATTCAACATATTAAAGGAAAGGAGAACAAGGTTGCAGATGCCTTGAGTCATAAGACAAAACTGAATTTTATTTCAACCATCAGTATCTATTCAACTGATTTGGAAAATCAGATTCTTGAAAAGAGTGAAACAGATGAAGAATATAGGAAAATGAAGGAAAAGACAGAAAACAACAATTCTGAAAATTTTATGACAGATTATAGCATGAAGGAAAATGGGTTATTACTATATAAAAACAGATTGTATGTACCAAACATACCAGAAATAAAATTTCTGATATTAAATTAGATGCATAAAAGTCATTATTCTGGTCATCTAGGTTATCAAAAGACCATTACTATGCTAAGTAAAGAATACTATTGGCCCAGAATGAAGGATGAAGTAGTAGAGTACATAGCTAAATGTTTGGATTGTCAAAAAGTGAAGGTTGAACACCAACATCCTGCTGGATTGTTGCAATTGTTACCGATACCAAGCTGGAAATGGGAAGTGATCAGCATAGACTTTATTATTGGACTACCTAAAAATCAGAAACAACATGACTCTATCATGGTGGTAGTGGACAAACTCAACAAAGAAGCACATTTTATACCTGTTAAGACCACACATAAAGCACTAGACATTGCAGAAATTTTTATGAAATAGATTTTTCAACTACATGGGATACCGAAAGTGATAATTTCAGACCGTGACTCTAAGTTTACCGGAAACTTTTGGAGGTCACTGTTTAAGGGGTTGAATACAACTTTAAATTTCAGTACAGCATTTCATCCACAAACGGATGGACAGACAGAAAGGGTAAATCAAGTTTTAGAAGATTTATTAAGAATGTATGTTAAGGATCAGCTTGGTAAGTGGGAAGACTACTTGCACTTAGCAGAATTTGCTTATAATAATCATTATCATGCATTAGCCAGACTTAGTCCTTTTGAAATTCTTTATGGTAGGAAATGTGATACAACTGTTTCATGGAATGATCCAGTAAATAGAGTTGTTTTAGGACCTGAATTATTGCAGGAGTTAGAACTAATTGTGAAACAGGTACAAGGACATTAAAAAGCTGCCCAAGATAGGCAAAAGAGTCAAGCAGATTTAATAAGGACTAATAAAGAGTTCCAGGTTGGTGAGCATGTATTCCTCAAGGTAAGACCGAAAAAGAGTTCATTGAAATTGGGAAGCTGTGCCAAGTTGGCACCTAGGTATTGTGGTCCTTTTGAAATATTGTCGAAAGTTGGACCAATGGCATACCAACTAGCTTTGCCACCAAACTTAAAAATACATAATGTTTTTCATATATCGTTTTTAAAGAAGTATGTACACAATGATACTCATGTTGTAAACTGGAATGATATACAGGTGGGACAAGACGGAGATTTTCTGGTGGAACCGGACTGTATCCTCGGAAGGAGGGAAACTATTCTCTGGAATCGCACCATTGGGAAAGTGAAAGTGCAATGGAAGCACCTTAGCCTAGAAGAGGCAACCTGAGAGTTGGAGAGTAGTATGCAGGCAGCATACCCAACTCTGTTTCAGGAACACTCAAGGAGTGATTAATCAACATCGAGGACGATGTTGAGACTTAAGGGGGGGTGTATGTCACCTACCCAAATTTCTGAAAATTATTATTTATTTTCAAAATACTTTATGTTAAATTTAATTACAAAGTTTTGTAATTATGATCAATTTTGATCAAGGATGAATGTAATTACTGATTATTATTATTTAAATAAATTAATTAAGAGACAAACACCCAAGGGGACTGTTAAATGAGTGTTCACTGACCCACTAGGAGGAACGGAAGCTGTTGGAAGGTATGGGACAGATGGCAGCAATTGCACTACACCACTAGATGTTGGTTATGGGACAACTACCTCTAAAAATGTGGCATTATCCCCCAGGTGGTGGGAGTGGGTAGGCAACTCATTTAATGACCCAGTAACAACTGAAAAGGCCTAGGCAGCCTACTTAAGGAAAATTTGAATTGAGCAGGCAGCTCTTACGCAATATTTATGCAGGAATATTTTCTCATGTCCATCAGGTGATCACTAAGAGATTCGAATAGGGAGGCTAGTTGTGAGTGCAATCATAAATCTTCATATTGCTAAGAAGAACCAGAGATGCTGGTGCAGGTCTTTTTGACTGCTAGTTCTTGAAGATTCAACAGTTAGTACTACTGCAAGTGGAGATCCTAATTCCTAAGTTTCTTCCTCCTGGTGGTTCAGTGAATAGGCTCGGGGGTCCTAAGGCAAGTACTTGACTGTCTTCAGGAATTGGTTGGGTGGAACAGTCTTCTTGGGCTGTTTGTTTCCCTATAGATTAATCCAAGTTTTACAAATTTTCTACTTTATCTCAACTAATATTTCTATTCAGTAAAGCTAGTAATATTTGTTTTCTATTTGGAAGAAGAATCATTTTCTAAATTTGTTTAAAGTCTGAATGTTAAAGTTTAATGATGATTTGGAATTGATAAATCAATATCTACATTTTTCCACATGTTGTTTTGTGCATCGTACTCTAGTGTAGATACGCAAATTAAGTATAGATGAAAAGATAGGCAAATTGCCATTGATTCGATAGTTAAGTGTAGTATTTGAGTTATGTTTCATTTTCTACCCTATAGCTAATAACAGTAATAATTAATGTATAATATCTAATATATTCCAGAATGTTCTTTTGTTTCATGAAAAATAAACATTGTCTAATTCCTGTACAGTTACAATGCATTTTTTTTATCATTACTATGTACATAGGAAACAGATAGAATTCATATTTCTATACATCATATTATGTCTGCAATATAAATAAGATAGCTGCAAATAAATAAATGTGTTTATTATATCAAGGCTGCACATAACAATCATTACATAGTTTACACATTTCATATACACACATTGTTTCCATTTCTTACTATAACCATTGCCTTGAATGATTTTAATTCTATCAATTATTGAAAACATGATAAACCTTACTTTGTTTTCTCTCATCCTATTCATATATATTTTAAACTATATATATTATAAACTGCAAATATTGTTTTTCCAAAAGCTGGGTTCATACCAAACCCTAGTTATAAATTTGATTTCCATTATCGTTGTTTCTACAACATAAACCTTTACAAGCTATACAAGCTACAGATCGAATCCTAGTTTTGGCACCAAAGTCTTTTTTAGAAGCTCATATTCAAACATTTATTTTATTCAAGGATAAGACTCAAACTAGGGTATGGCCCAGTTCTCTTCCATTACAAACGAGAGGAAAACCACTTCATATTTACACTTTACAGAGTTATCATCTACGACAAAGTTCTTAAACCCTAGCATAACTCTAAAATCACGATATCAATCCATAGTACTAAATCGTATAACACAGACGATTGACACAGAATCAAATAGCATACATTTTTCATTGTCGAAAGAAAACATTGAAACCACAGCTGACGAGCCTCGGCTCCACTTATCGTTTCTCATACTTTAAACCAAACAGGTTGTGACTTAAAGTTTTAACCAGTATAAGTTCCATTTTCAAGAAACGAAATCGATGTTCTCAGAAACAAAATTTACAACATGTTTTCCAAACAAAATCGTACAGGGTTTATTCCCAAGTTCAACATTTGAAAACGAGTCCTTAAACCCTCTGCATTGACGAGTTATAACTCCCAGTTCAACAAAGATAGGTATCAATGTACAAAACCATGTATCACATAAACAAACGAGAGTCACATCACTGAATAGACATCATTTGAATAACAAAAGGTGCTTCTAAGTTCTTCAACTAACAAACAACGATGAGTCATGGCAAAGACCTGTTACTCATCCCTTGAAACCACATCAACCACAGACGAAGGGCACCTACAAGGGTTTGAG
This sequence comes from Larix kaempferi, assembly GCA_027924585.1. Classification (NCBI taxonomy): domain Eukaryota; kingdom Viridiplantae; phylum Streptophyta; class Pinopsida; order Pinales; family Pinaceae; genus Larix; species Larix kaempferi. The sequence goes on from BSBM01000079.1 coordinate 3,965,686, forward strand.
ACCCGGAGCTTACCAGGAATGGAAGCATGCCCCTTTCCAAACCTTGCTCGAATCGCTCTTCAAAACCCTGCAATTGACAATACAACAACCAAAAATTAGATAGCCGTTATATATTTAACCTGTAAGACGAAATTCAAACATTAATCACTTTTCATTCAAGAAACAAATTACCTTTTTAACAAGCAGCCAAGTTCCTTATATTAACCAAAAAAATGACGAGCTCTTTGTTGTAGACGAGACCAGGATTTCCCTCTATCATTGCAACATTTGAGTGTGTGCTAAAAATTCTAAAATGAAAAACTTAAACTATCGACTCAATAACACTTCAAACCAGAGACCCAACTTTTTAAAGCTCGACTCCATTATAGAAGGAAGGAACCTGCAACTTATTCCCATACAGTAGGTATCGAGGTCAAAACCTCATACAAAATTTCTAACCCTAGAATTTGGCAGCCTGAAACAATAGCAAAAGCATAGAACACATTAACTTTATAGCAACCAACACTCGACGCAATGTTAGGGTTGGATCCAACGATCGGGATCAAAGTTGATCAACAATTGTAAACATGCCAACGCTTTTTGCATTGGAGAGAACAACAATCACATTAATTGCTCATTCATTTCCCGTAGCATGACCATGCCAACTCTTGCACACGGTGCATATTTAAACTGCCAGCTCGGAGGACTATCAATAAGAAGTGTTACATGGAAATGTTCACAGTCACCATATCCACTAGTTTACATTCACGTGGATGCTTGTAAGTCCTCGTCACACAGTATATTATGGACGGCCATTAATGCAGGCCTGTATCACAATCACCAACGACGATTCGTATCACTTGTAAACCATCAACCTATCCATCAAATTAAATGCATGTCAGCACTCTTTTTCCAACGTTATGATTTCAAACTTTGATACATAACAATATAACATTATATGATATGATAATTCAAATCCAAAGTCATATGATTTCCAAGTTACATTCCATAACACACATTATTGTATTAATTTGGCCATTGATTACATATATTTATATAAGTTCCAAGTCTAGGTCGTATTCTAGATTGATGTTGTTTTATAGAATAACATTTCAAGTTTATATATTTTCAAAGGTAAGCTTTGTAATTTTTAAATATTAAATATATGGTTTATGTAATAGTTGCTAGGATGATCATAGTTACAAGATTGACATAGTTTTCATTTACATGAAATTCATACAATAAGTGATACTATATATAAGCCCTTAAAAGCTTATAAGTATCACATCTAGTTCAACATTGTAGAATTTTGATTAGTGTAGTACATACATGAGAGATTTAAACACTATCTTTGTAACATTGGTTGCAATCATATAAATTCTATTATCGCAATTATAAAAATAGATAGTTTGTTTGGTAGATAATTCGACAGATCTAATGATAAATATTTAGCATGAAAACTAACTGAATGCTATGGGTTTCTTACCATATTCTCTCACTACAAACATTTAACGATTTGCGGTACATCTATTACATCAGTAATATGAAGGTAATTAATTATCTCAAGACGACAACAAGCCAGCTACAACAATGATAAAGATTACAGCAACAAACCTATCAGCTTGAAGACGTACATAGATAACTATGTTTTAAACATTGCCAAGTGATAAGACAACATTTGAAAACAGTATTTATAGCAATGTAATTCATACCTACGTACTTGGTGAGTCGCAACAGAATTCTAACATTTTATTTATCTACGACATTGAATTTGAACTATACATGTACTTTTTTTTTACGCAGCCATAAAATTTCTTACTTGTCGTCTGCACATAGAACATTCAATTTGCTTTAGCGTTGCAACTAAGTAAGCTCCAGGGTACCACGTAGGACACCCTTTTCATCAAAATTCAAACTGTCAGCATCATTGTAAAACACAAAAAAAATGTCACATCATATTTCCGACCTGTTAGCTCATTTGTTATCATAATCTTGTTTGCTAATTATGTGTTAAATCTGTCACTGTCACATTGCTGCTAAACAGAAATTAAATTATGTTTAGTACTAACAACTTTTCATTTAATGTTGTCGTAATCAACAATTATTATTTCTGCAATTATAATTATCATATTTAATGTTATTTTCAAAAGTTTTAAAATTTTATGAAAATTCAGGATGTTACAATCTTACCCACTTACCGACATCTGTCATCATTCCTGGCCAATAATAATTTTCTTCTACCAACGCCTTGGTCTTGTCGATGCCAAAATGACCTGCTAATCCACTGTGATGCAACTCTCGGATTAGGTTCTCTCTTACGGATCCTCCGGGAATACACAACTGTTGTCCCTTGAATAGGTATCCCTCTTGGATAATTTATTCCAAGTATGGAGTTTTGTCGACACTCCATGGTTCGTGACTAGCCTTCCATGCTTTCTCAAAATCCACATCGGTCTCATACTCTGTCTTCACTGAATCTATTCTTATTTCCTGAACTGTCGTTGTGTTCAACAATGCAACCCTTCGACTCAGCACATTGGAAACCTTGTTCGAATTTCCCGACTTATGTTGCAACATGAAGGTATACCCCTACAGGAACTCAACCCACTTCATGTGCCGCTAATTCAACTTCGACTGAGTGTTCAAGTACCTTAGTGCTTGGTGATCTGTGTACAACAAAAATTCCTTGGGAAACAAATAATGCCTCCACTTCTTCAATGCTTGGACAATAGCATAGAAATCCTGGTCATGGACCGAATATTTCCACTTCGCTTCATCCAACTTATTGATGAAGAATGCAATTGGTCGGCCCTCCTGGCTCAACACTGCTCCAATTTCCATTCCACTTGCGTCGCAATTGACTTGGAAAAATTTGTCGAAATCTGGGAGCACCAACACTAGGCTCTCAGTCACCTCCTGCTTCAACTTGTCGAAAGATTTATGGGCATCTTATGTCCACTTAAACTCCCCTTTCTTCATGCACTCGGTCAATGGTGCACATATACGACTGAATCCTAAGATGAACTTCTTGTAGAAACTAGCAAGTCCATGAAAGCTTCGCACTCCTATTGTGCTTGTTGGTTCTGGCCACTCCAATATAACCTTCACCTTCTTTGGGTCCATCACCAACCATTTACTCGAGATTACAAACCCCAAGTACACGAGTTCTTCCTTCATGAAGATGCATTTTTGTAGGTTCACCATCAACTTCTCTTCCTGCAGCTTCTGCAATACTTGTTGAATATGCTTCAAGTGTTCGACCATGGTTCGACTAAATATCAAGATGTCGTCTAGATACACTACGACGAACTTCCCCAAGAATGGATTCAGTACTGCATTCATCAACCTCATGAATGTACTAGGTGCATTAGTCAATCCGAATGGCATGACTAACCACTCATACAACCCTTCCTTCGTCTTGAAGGCTGTCTTCCACTCATCGCCCTCTCTGACCCTGATATGGTGATAACCAATTTTCAAGTCGATCTTGGTGAAGTATCTCGCTCCACTCAAGCAATCCATCAAGTCATCCATCCCGGGTAATGGAAAACTGTACTTGATTGTGATCTTGTTAATAGCTTTGGATTTTGTACACATCCTCCACTCTCCACCCTTCTTCGATTATAGTACAGCTGGTACCGCACATAGGCTCAGACTCTCTCTGCTCAATCCTCTGTCCAACAACTCCTGGACTTGTCGATTGAGGTCTTGATCATCCATCAGAGTCATTCTATGTGGTGCCTTGTTTGGAAAACTCAATCCTGGAATCAAGTCGATTTGATGGGATATGCTTCTTGTCGGTGGCAATCTCGTCAAAGCCTCATCGACTATTATGCTCCATAACTCGTCGAGCATCTCTTCGAATTTGACCGGAATCCTCTCCATTTTTGACCTCTCTACACATGGTACTTTCTGAATGATGGAAAAACATCCCGATTGCTTCTCCTCCTCTGCGAGGAATTCCTTGGTTGAGCACATTAGCACTCGCTTCTCCCAATAGTTTCTTTCGACTTGATTGCAATCGGCCTGGTACTGCTGCTTTGGCTTCAACATGCTTTGTTTGCCATTTTTCCACAATGTGACTGTGTTGGCTCGACCATCGTAGATCATATTCTGATCATATTTCCATGGTCTCCCTAACAACAAATGACATGCGTCCATTGGGATTACGTCGCACAATACACTGTCTTCAAGTTTTCCAACCTTAAAGTTTATCATGCACTATCTGGTTACCTTCACACGGTGTCCTTTTTGCAACCATGATATCTTGTCTGGGTGTGGGTGTTCTCAAAATCTCAAACCCAACTTGTTGATGACCTCCATCGACACAAGATTCTCTATGCTACCACCATTGGCTATGGACCTCTTGCAATACCTGTCTCCAATCAACACTCTAGTTTGAAAGATGTCCTTTTGTTGTGTTGACTCCTTCTCATCGCGTCGGTCGTCCTGAACCAACGTTCTCTTGGTCTTCATAGTTCGACCTCTTCCTCTACCCTCTTCGCCACTGTCGGAGGTCAATTATGTCCTCTCGTCGACTTGGTCATCTCGTCAGCGTCTGGGTTTCTATGGGCATTTGTAGGATTTGTGTCCCATTTCACAACATTTATAACAAAATACATTTGGTTTGTCATCTCCCTTCTTTTTTGCTAGGTTAGTTCGACCATACGAAACCCAACCGTGGGTTGTAAAATTAGTTACAGCAGATCTAATGAACAAGTAAATCAATCACAACAGATGAACATAGAAAATATGGTGCAAAACTGTGCAAAACATGCAGTAGTGCTCAATATCCCAATAAGGGCGAATGATTACAATATAAACTGTCTCAATAACTAAGCAATTCAAATTGCCTAAGTAGGTCATTCGAATCACTGAATGGAGTAGCTTGACTCCAACTAGGAGTCCTCATCATCAATCAGTAGTGGTCATCAATGCACAAGAACCAGTCATCCAGGTGTCAATCTGAGTCTAACTGAGTGTAACAAGTGTAACTGAAGTGTGTAGCACTGATTAAGGGAAGGAAGCTCAGTGGGGGGGCGCATGCGAGGCTAACTGAAGTCAGAACAAGTCATCTAGTCAATCTGGAGGTCCAATGGAAGTGAAACAGTCAGTCGGGAGTGAAACTAGCCTCAAATCAGGGAGAATCGGAGCTAACTGAGTGTAACTGAAGTGGAACTGCAGTGGTAGGTGAACAAGTGCGCCCTTCTCTGGAAGTAGGTGAGAAGTGGGCACCTTTCAGCCTAGGAGGGCTAAAACTCTGAAGTAAGTGGATCCCGGGTGCTAGAATAAGGTGGCTAAGGTGCTGGAGGCATCAAACTGGTGACTGGGATGCATGCAAGTGCATGCAAACCCTAGAATTTGCATGCAAACCCTAATTGCATGCAAGATCCTGAAAAAGATGATGTGGATATCCGAACACCCCCCCTCAAGCTAGACTATGATGTGCAAAAAATAATGTGGGGCCCTGGTAACTAAGACCAAAGGTCACCCCAATACAATAATCCAAAAAATGCTAAAAATAAACTAAGTGAGGAAAGAGGGAAAACCCAGTGGGAAGAAAGCCCCCCCTCAAGCTAAAGCATAATAATGAATCAATCTGTCTCCACCATGATGGAACTCACCCCCAACAGTGAACGGAGGTAAGAGAACTTCTTCTCAGTGAAGCTCTTGGTGAAGATGTCTGCAATTTGCTCATCAGTAGGGCAATATTGCAGAATGATGGTGCGGTCATGCACCAACTGTCGAATGTAATGCATATGAATCTCAATGTGTTTGGTCCTCTGCCGCTGAACTGGATCTGTGGAGATCTTGATAGCACTTTGATTGTCACAAAATAGGACAGTCGAAGTAGTGCCACCAAAACCAAACTCGGAAAGAATACCCTGCAACCAAACTGCCTGAATGCAGGAATTGACTGCCCCTCGATACTCTGCCTCTGCTGAAGAAAGTGAAATGGCTGCTTGCTTTTTGCTGGACCAGCAAATAGCACCATGACCAATCATGAAAACATAACCAGAAGTGGACTTCCGATCAATGCTATCACCTGCCCAATCTGAATCAGTAAAACCAATGAAATCAAGCTCAGAATCTGCAGCATAATGTATGCCAAAATGTCTCGTACCTTGCACATATTGCAAGATCCGCTTGGCTGCTCGCCAATGAATCTCATGTAGCTGCTGCATATATCTTGACACGGCACTCACAGCATATGAGATATCAGGCCTTGAGTGTGTCAAATAAAGTAGTGAACCAATCAACTGTCGATACATACTGCAATCTGCAAGCGGTGTAGAATCTCCCTCCTCAAGACTGATTCCTGAGAGGAATGGGAAAGGGGCTGCCTTACATTCAGCCATATTAAACTTCAATAATAGGTCGGAAGCATATTTTTGCTGAAATATAGTGATCCCATCAAAATTTTGAGCTATCTCCAAGCCCAAAAAGTGACTCAGCAAGCCCAAATCGCTCATGTCAAAAGGTAGATTTAAGGCAGTTTTTAGCTTGTTTATTGAAGTAAGAGTGCTACCAGTAATGAGAAGATCATCAACATAAAGTACAATAACCAAAAAATTACCTTTAACTCGCTGAAGATACACATTCGGATCATATTTGCATCTTTGGAGATTCTGAGAAAGAAGGAAGGAGTCCATCTTTGCGTACCAAGCTCTTGGGGCCTGTTTTAACCCGTACAAAGATTTCTTCAATATGCAAACCAATGATGGATCTAATGTATAACCCTCTGGTTGCTGCATATATACCTCTTCAGCAAGGTCTCCATGTAAAAATGCACTCTTCACATCCATGTGGTGCACCTCCCAGTGCTTGGATGCGGAAATAGCTAAAACAAGGCGGATGGAATCCATCTTTGCAACCGGTGCAAAGGTCTCAGTGTAGTCCACTCCTTGGACTTGGGAGAAACCTTTTGCCACCAACCTTGCTTTATATTTCCTGATAGTGCCATCAACAGAAACTTTAGTATGGTAGACCCATTTACACTTCACTAATTTTCTTCCAGGTGGAAGAGAAACTAGCTCCCATGTGTTGTTCTTTTGAAGAGAACTGTACTCTTCATCCATGGCACTTTTCCATCTCGGATCTCGATGAGCAGAATAGTATGATGTAGGATCTGAACCAGCCATCAAATAACAAATCTCAGGAAGAAATGGATCAGCAATAGAAAGAGCCATACCTGCTCTTTGAAAGTCTGCTCTTGTTCGTCTCGGATCAGCAGGATTTCCAAGGTTCGAACCAGCAGATTGTAGAGTGTTTTGGGCCCACTTTGGTAACTGAGGGGGATCATAATGGTCGGATTCCGAACCTGATATGTCATGATCATCATATGCTTCTACAATATCAGAAATATCAGAACTCATATCTTCATTATCGCTGCACGGATCTTCTTCTGGTGAAGGCGGTGAATCTGCAGTCTTCTCCTCGACTAGTTGCAATTCTTGAAGCGATTCTTCAAATTGCACACTGCGCTCTATGAATATCTTTTTAGATCTGATATCTATGGGTTTATATGCTTTTGATTCTTCCCCATATCCTATCAATATGCACTCATTACTTTGTGGATCCAAAGCTCGTCTCTTCTTGGTAGGAATTCTAGCCCATGCAGTAGAGCCAAAAACTCTCAAATTTGACACATCCGGTTTGTGACCAAAGAATGCTTCGAAAGGAGTCATACCTTTCACGGATGAATGTGGAACATGGTTTTGTATATATGCAGAAACATTGATTGCTTCAGCCCAAATATTTGCAGCCAAACCTTTTGATTCAATCATGCATGTAGCCATCTCTTTCAGTGACCGATTTTTCCTTTCCGCTACACCGTTCTGCTGGGGTGTGTAGGGAACTGTATGTTGGATCTTAATTCCGCTTTGGGCACAAAGTTGCAGCAAATCGGATTTAATATATTCTCCACCATTATCATATCTAAGAGCTTTGATCTTTCTCTCAGTGGCGGTCTCAACAGAAGCCTTAAAATCCTTGAATTTTCCAAGCACTTTTGACTTGTTTTTGAGAAAGAATACCCATGTAAAGCGGGAAAAATCATCAATAAATGTCAAAACATACCTTGAACCATTTAATGACATATGGGGCAGCGGACCACTTATATCAGAATGGATCAATCCCAAAATAGTAGAAGCTCTGCTAGCTTTGCCGCGGTCGAATTTGTGCTCGGGGTGCTTCCCAATGATGCAACCAGTGCATATTCCCTTTGAGGAACGGAGTTGTGGAAGCCCATCTACCATGGATTTATTTGATAGCAGCAGCAAATATTTATAATTAAGATGTCCAAATATTTCATGCCAAAGCCTACTAACCTCATTACCATGTGTGCGAAGAGCAGTGGGCTTTGCAAGCGGAATAAAGTGTGAAAACTCATAGCATTTTGCAGTGTGATTTGCCTTTCCGACTGCAACTAGTCTTCCACTTTTGATATCAGAAATTTCAACTGTATTAGGGCTGAATGTAACTTGCTTCGGTTCACCAGTGTGTGTCATTTGATACACAGAAAGAAGATTTGAAGCCAAGGAAGGCACATAGAGAACATTCTGAAAGCTTCCATGATCTACATGAATCGTACCTTTGCCCTTTGAAGAAATTTTTGAGTCATCTCCCAAATGGATGGGGATGGAGCTATTTGGATCGAATGAGGAAAAAGAATCAATATTTGCAGCCATATGATTTGATGCACCCGAATCTATCAAGAGAGTAGTGGGCTTCGAAACCGTTGCCATGAGTGCTTGTCCTCTTTCATGATCATCATTCCTATCCTTCTTCCTTGCACCGTCGGGAAGAGTTATGTTGTTCTTTTCCAAAAGGAGGGCCATTTGATCTATAGTCTTCTTCATACATGAACTTTCGGGATGAAAGCCACGATTGCAATAAGTACATTTAGATTTTTGGTTACCTTCTTTTCCCTTTTGCTTGAACTTCGAATTGGATGGTGCATCCGTTTGTTTGCCTTTGTCTTTTTGCTTGTGAGGCTCGAATTTGGGCTTCTCCTTCTTTTGATTTCCTTTACCATTCGATATCTTGGGTCCTTGAACATATAGGGCTGAATCTTTGGAGCTTATGGACCCCATTTGAATCAACTTGTCATGCTCTTTTGTGATGGACTCAATGAAGGCATTCAAGGTAGGCATCTTCCAATTCGGGGTAGTTAGCCAACCGGAATTGAAAGTAGAGACAAATACCGAATAATCTTTTCCAAGCTTGCTTAGAATGGAGAGGATCAATTGTTTATCCTCTTTGATAACTCCACTGTTCTTCAATTACAAGTTCAAGTTCTTGAATTTTGTGAAGAATTCATTAATGGTCTCGAAATTCTCAGGACTAAGGGCAATCAATTCATTCTCTAATTGAAAAGCCCTAAGCTCATCCTGCTTGCCAAATAGTGTTTCAAGTTGCTCCCATATGGCTTTTGGAGTCTTTAATCCGCTGAGATGGAAGTGAAGATATTTGGAGATGGAGAGACAAAGAAGACCATAAGCTTCATCAAGCTTGTTGTAGTGTTTGGTTCTATCTGATAGATTGCTTGGCTCCAATTCAAGACCAATAGTGACTCGGTAGTAACCTTTTGAACGTAATATGATCTCCATATCATCTTTCCAATCAAAATAATTGAATGGGGTGAGGATAGGCTTTGAAGAAGAGTATTCCATTGCTAGGAGTGAGTCAAACTGATGTAGAAGGAGCTTGCATTCACAGTGTAGCGAATGCAATTGATGTAGAGGAGCTTGCATGCACAATGTAGCGAATGCAATTGATGGAGACAATAAACATGCAAATCACAATAAACCAAGAACAATAAGGTCAAACAATCCACCCTTTTAGAGTTGCATCACACCTGGTATTGGAGATCAAACAATGTTGAATGGGTCCAATGTATCAGATCTAGGAATTATGTGGAAACTCAAGTTTCTGGAGTGGTATTGGAATTATTTTCAAGCTTTGCATGCACAGGAGCGAATGCCCTTGAGATATCTCATGCCAAAACTTTTTGCAATTTGAGCAATTCAGTCAAATCTTCTTGTACAAACACCTGTAGAAAAGAGATCTTGTCCCTGCAATGGCTCTGATACCATGTAAAATTAGTCACAGCAGATCTAATGAACAAGTAAATCAATCACAACAGATGAACATAGAAAATATGGTGCAAAACTGTGCAAAACATGCAGCAGTGCTCAATATCCCAATAAGGGTGAATGATTACAATATAAACTGTCTCAATAACTAAGCAATTCGAATTGCCTAAGTAGGTCATTCGAATCACTGAATGGAGTAGCTTGACTCCAACTAGGAGTCCTCATCATCAATCAGTAGTGGTCATCAATGCACAAGAACCAGTCATCTAAGTGTCAATTTGAGTCTAACTAAGTGTAACAAGTGTAACTGAAGTGTGTAGCACTGATTAAGGGAAGGAGGCTCAGTGGGGGGGCGCATGGGAGGCTAACTGAAGTCAGAACAAGTCATCTAGTCAATCTGGAGGTCCAACGGAAGTGAAACAGTCAGTCGGGAGTGAAACTAGCCTCAAATCAGGGAGAATCGGAGCTAACTGAGTGTAACTGAAGTGGAACTGCAGTGGTAGGTGAACAAGTGCGCCCTTCTCTGGCAGTAGGTGAGAAGTGGGTGCCTTTCAGCCTAGGAGGGCTTAAACTCTGAAGTAAGTGGATACCGGGTGCTAGAATAAGGTGGCTAAGGTGTTGGAGGCATCAAACTGGTGACTGGGATGCATGCAAAGTGCATGCAAACCCTAGAATTTGCATGCAAACCCTAATTGCATGCAAGATCCTGAAAAAAGATGATGTGGATATCCGAACATGGGTCTCTCGATTATCCCGTTGGTTTCCTTGCGCTTTCTCTCTGGTCTTTGTCCCTCCCTCACGTCGGTTATCTTCGACTACTTCTCTCATGGTTCCGCTACTTTGGCCCTTCGTGGAAATAGTCTTCGCACCTTGAATAGTCATCTTCCCCCTGGTCGACGCGTTTTTCCTCAATAGTTTCTCTTTTGCCTTTAGAACTAACTGGTAGGCTTCACCGACTACTCTGAACCTTAACGGGCTCAACTCGTCCTGTATGGCATACTTCAAGCCATTTACATATATCGCGACAAATTCCTCACCTTCATCGGTTTGACCCGACCTTATCGACAGCCTATAGAACTCTTCCTTGTACTCCTTCACGGTCATCTCTTTCTGTCGAAATTTTTGAAACTTCTGGAACAAGGAAATCACATAGTCATTAGGAAGGAACTTCCATTTTAGCTTGGCAACCATCCTGTCCAAAGACTTGATTTTCTCCTTTCCTTTCTTGACCCTGTCAGCCTGCACATTGTCCCACCACAATGAGGCATGACCCTTCAACCTCAGACATGCAATTTTAACCCGTTTAGGATCCTCTATCTGCTCTATGTTGAAGTATTTATCCATCTCTCTGAACTAGTCTATCAAGTCTTTCGAATCCAAGATTCCTGAGTAGGTAGGTACATCCATCTTTGTTCTACCTCTCATCTCTATCAATAGCTTGATGAATCTATCTTCTGGATATTCCTCCGCTACTTCCCGTGCTTCCACTTCCTCGACATCCTTGTGACTGTGGTCAAGTGCATCAGGAATACAACCACGTCTTTGGTTCTCTTTGATTGCTGCGACCTCACTGGTCAAACTTCTCATGGTTCGCATGCACTCGTCGAACATTTAACAATCAACGGTGACTGCTGCGCCACGCGCTCTTTTTCCTATACCATGAATATTAATGCCTCTTTGAGCCATTTTCAACCTCAGCTGGAAACTTCAAATCCAATTGCAACCAGACTTCACCACTGTGCACAACTCTACCCAACTGCAGTTGGAGCTGTTCACGCACTAATAGACTCCTCATGCTCTCTAGATTCGATGGCTCAACTGGATTCCTCTCTGGGCTCTGATACCAAACTGGCGCAAGTTTGGTCCCAACAAGGGGCCTCTTGCTTAACTATTACACACAACAACACACAGGGTGCTCACAAAGACTGGATGTGAAATGAATGCTAGAATATGACTTCTATCAAAATGAATCAAATTACAATGTGAAATACAAAGCAAATGAACTAGTCGACCTTAGCCTGTTACAATATACATAAATGAAACTTTGTCTCTTAGTGTGTTTCTTGACTGTGTGCGATCCTCCTCCCTCTCACAGTCTCTGCTGAATGAAAGAAATCAATGAGCAATGGATGAATGGTCCCTCCTATGTGTATCTGCACTGTTCTTCTACTCTGCTTTGCTGTTGCTCTTCCCTAGGTCCTCTCCGTTCCCCAAGACATCCTTCCTATGTCCACTGAATTCTCCTTGATCCCGTAGACTTGCAGTTGTTTGCACTGTCTGGTCGTGCTGTACAACCTCCACCTGTGGTGACATATGAAATGATCCCAACCACCTTCATAACTGCCTTTAACTTCATCAACAACCATGTATGACTTCTAAGTATGTCACCTTGACTTTTGCACTACTATGAATCTGCTATAGTTGTCGGTCCCATCTCTTGTCTCGACCATACTTCACTTCGTCATCCCTTGAACTTACTTGTTGGATTCACTTAAATCCCACGGCTATTAGGCCGCCTCGTCCTTCTCGCATGGCCTTTGCCTCTTGTGTCAGTGTCTATGCTCGACCACTCGTCAACCCCCGACCTCTTTCGTTCATGTTCCCTATCGTCTGTCGACATCAGACTTGTCGACTCTCGACCTTTCTCCTGCCGACTGCACATAGACAGTTTCTGCTCGACTACTTGCCTTCGGCTACCAGTTTACTTCTTTCACATCAGTGGTCATTGAAAATCCCCCTGGTCGACTTCCTCTGTTGATCAACTTCGACTTTTTCGCCTAGGTCCCGATGCTCCTACATCAATGAACGAACCCTTCTGGTTGTTCCATGAAAATTTCCTCATCTAAATCTCCATGTAAGAAAGCTGTCTTAACATCTAGCTGCTCTAACTCCAAATCATATAAGGCAACTAGTGCTAATAGAATTTTGATAGAAACAAGTTTCACAACTGGTGAAAAAATATCATGAAATTCAATACCTACTTTATGAGAAAACCCTTATGCAACTACTCTGGCCTTGTACTTCAAAACAATGTCATCAACTACTTTCTTCAATTTGTACACCCATTTGCAGCCAACCACTTTCCTACTCTCAGGAAGTTCCACAAGATCCCATATTTTGTTCTTTTCCAAAGAATCCATTTCTTCTTTCATTGCAAGTTTCCATTTGTCACTGTCAGGCACTTCTAATGCTTCCTGATAAATGTTAGGTTCTCCTTCATTAGAAATTAAAGTAACATATGTGACAAAATCATCATACCTCTTTGGAAAAGTTCTGTCTCATGTAGATCTTCGTAGAGTTTGCTGTGGCATTTCCTCTATTTCTTGATATGTTTCTGTCTGCTCATCCTCCTTAGGAGTGTCCTCATGAATATCCTCCTCATGGAAATCCTCATGATTCCTCCTCGTAGATGACTGAGTATCAATCTGAATTTGTTGTAACTTTGGTACATTAGCTTGTTTCAAATCATTTCTTACAACTAAATTTGATAGAGAAAGTTCATCAAATATTACATCTTTGTTTATGATGATTTTGTGGGCAGTAGGATTCCACAATCTATATCCCTTAGTACCATCACCATATCCAACAAAGATCAATTTGCTTGATTTAGGATCTAGTTTGGAACGCTGATTTTTCAGAATAAGTGCATACGCTTCACAACCAAATACTCTAAGATTAGAATAATCACATGGTTGACCTATCCACACATCCTCTGGAATTTTGTAGTCAATTGTTGTTGATGGTGATTGGCTGACTAGGTAACAAGCTGTAAGCAATGCCTCTCCCCACAATTCCTGCTGCAATTTTTCATTACTGAGCATACTTCTTGAGCTTTCAAGAAGAGTCTCATTCATGAGTTCAGCAACACCGTTCTGCTGCGGAGTGTAAACAATGGTTTTATGTTTCTCGATCCCATCCTTCTTACAATAATTATCAAACTCCTTAGAAGTAAATTCGGTTCCATGATCTTTTCTAAGACATTTAATGAACCCGTCAGTGCTCTTTTCAACCAAATCTCTAAACTGCTTAAATATATCGTACACATCAACTTTTCTCTTTAATAAGTACATCTAGACTTTCCTCGAGTAATCATCTATATAACTGATGAAATATGATGATCCCCCATAATAGATTTTAGGAGATGGACCCCATAGATCAGAATGAATATAGTCTAGGATACCTTTATTGGTGTGTTTTCCATATTTAATTTTTTTTCTAGCTTGTTTACCATAAATACAATGCTCACAAAACTTCAAATCTACAGATTTTAAACTAGGAAGCAACTTTCGATCAGCAAGTACCTTCATTCCTTTTTCGCTCATATGAACTAATCGATGATGCCATAAATGAGTGAAGTCTGTTGCACCAACTGATGCTACTGTTGTGTGACCTATTTCCATCCTCCCTTCAAGTTTATACAGGTTCCCGACTCTTGAAAGAGAAAAGAGTATGCAAAGTAATGCAAAATTGCAGCAGGAATTGTCGAGAGAGGCATTGCTTACAACTTGTTACCTAGTCAACCGATCACCATCAACAACAATTTACTACAAAATTCTAGAAGAGGTATGGATAGGTCAACCGTGTAATTATTCTAATCTTAGAGTATTTGGTTGTGAAGCCTATGCACTTATTCCGAAAAATCAACGTTCCAAACTAGATCCTAAATCAAGCAAATTGATCTTTGTTGGATATGGTGATGGTACTAAGGGATATAAATTGTGGAATCCTACGACCCACAAAATCATCATAAACAGATATGTAATATTTGATGAACTTTCTCTATCAAATTTAGATGTAAGTAATGATTTGAAACAGGTTAATGTACCATAGTTACAACAAATTCAGTTTGATACTCAGTCATCTACGAGGAGGAATCATGAGGATGTCCATGAGGAGGATATTCATGAGGACACTCCTCAGGAGGATGAGCAGACAGAAACATATCAATAAATAGAGGAAATGCCACAAAAAACTCTACGAAGATCTACATGGGACATAAATTTTCCAAAGAGGTATGATGATTTTGCCACATTTGTTGCTTTAATTTCTAATGAAGGAGAACCTAACAGTTATCAAAAAGCATTAGAAGTGTCTGACAGTGAAAAATGGAAACTTGCAATGAAAGAAGAAATGGATTCTTTGGCAAAGAACAAAACATGGGATCTTGTGGAACTTCCTGAGAGTAGGAAAGTGGTTGGCTGCAAATGGGTGTACAAATTGAAGAAAGGAGTTGATGACACTATTCCGAAGTACCAGGACAGACTGGTTGCAAAAGGATTTTCTCATAAAGTAGGTATTGAATTTCATGATATTTTCTCACCAGTTGTGAAACTTGTTTCTATCATAATTCTATTAGCACTAGTTGGCTTATATGATTTGGCATTAAAGAAGCTAGATGTTAAGACAACTTTCTTACATGGAGATTTAGATGAGGAAATTTTCATGGAACAACCAGAAGGGTTTGTTCAGAATCGCAACAAGAGGTTTGTTTGTAAGCTCAAGAAATCATTGTATGTCCTGAATCAGTCTCCCAAGAAATGGTACAAGAATTTTGATTCTTTCATGGTGAGCTAGAATTTTACCAGAAGTGAGAATGATCATTGTGTGTACTTTAAAAAGTTGGAAAATGACATGTTCATTATTTTGGTATTATATGTTGATGATATGCTTGTCACAAGAAAAAACATGTTTTAAATCAACAGGTCATTAGAGGAAATTTGGGTTAAAAATGGGCCTCCTAAGGAAATAATAAAATAATAGTAGAGAGAGAGTAAAAAACTACTTTTTTGGATCGTATTTTCAACTTATCTCCTTGTAGGTTTACTCAAATTTCAAGCGGGGGACTCGTTGGATGCATAATTAAATTATGCATCCAATGAGTACCCATGTTTCATACTTTTAACAACATCCACACCATGAATAATTGAAAATACATTAAAAAACGTGTTTCTAGTGAGAGAAAACACGTTTTTTAATGTATTTTCGATTTTTCATGGTGTGGATGTTGTTAAAAGTATGCAACATGGGTACTCATCGTATGCATAATTTGATTATGCAATCAACGAGTCCCTCCGCTTGAAATTTGAGTAAACCTACAAGGAGATAAATTGAAAATACGATCCAAAAAAGTAGTTTTTTTTCCTCCAATTTTTTTACATGCACCTTGTTTGAATTTTAATGCATTTTGATTGGCTAATATGTGATGACAATAAATTTTACCTTAGGGTTAAAAGGCCCATTTTTCATCCAAATTTCCTCTACTGTAAATGCTCAGTTGGCTAGGACATTTGATATGAAGGATCTAGGAGCAGCAAATCAGATCTCGGGCATGAAGATACACAGAGACATAAAAAATGACAAGCTATGGTTATCAAAAAAGAAGTATGTGGATAAAATACTTCAGAGATTCAGTATGAATAAGGTGAAACCAGTTAATATCCCTTTATATTCTCATTTCAAGCTTTCTTTAGGTTTGATTCCTAGTAGTGATGAAGAAAAGCAGTATATGTCTCGTGTACCATATGCTAATGTGATAGGAAGTTTGATGTATGCGATGATAAGTACAAGACCAGATATTTCACATGCGGTTGGTGTTGTCAGTAGATACATGGAAAATCCAGGAAAAGAGCATTGGGAAGTAGTGAAATGGGTGCTTCAATATCTTAGAGGCACAAGCAATTATTGTTTCACCTTTGATGGTTGCAGTGATGAAGTCTGTTGTTATGTTGATTCTGATTTTGTAGGTGACTTGGACAAGAGGATATCCACTTCAGGTTATGACTTTACTCTTGAAGGTGGAGCTATTAGTTGGATGCAAAAGTGATCCGAATTTTACGAGCATAATGAAATGAATACAGATTATTATCAGATGCTTAACACAAAATAACAGAGATACAATAAAACTAGTTTTCTATTCAATAAGGGAATAAGCTAAAACTGTAAAATGTAGCGGAAAACAAGCTTGCTGGAATGGTGGCGGCTTATCTCTGAGAAGATATGTGACGACTGGGCTCATTCGCAAGAAGATGAATACAAAGAAAGGCCCAAAGGGCATATTTATCATAACCATGAGGGAAAGAATCCCAAACATCCAAAAACCTAACCCTAGAAGATGAATTGTCATAAAGTTTGCGGCCCCAAGGTGGTTAGTTAAATAGTTAACTTCTCGAGGTCATAACTTTTGCATACGATCTCCGTTTGGGGCGCTCGGTAACCCGTTGGAAAGGTCTGTCCGAGATTTACAACTTTCAATTGAGGCCAAATGAACATTGTTGGAAACCATTCGGCCCCCCAAATCACCAAAAAAGGTCGTTTAGAGACTCAAAACAGCCCCAAAAGTTCAGGACCCGAAAAAATTGCTAAAAATAGCAAATTACCAAAATTGCCAAAAAACTATTTTGAGCCAGTTGGAAAGGTGGGTGGCTACTGATATCCACCTGGATCAAAAAGCTTCAAAATATTGTTGCTTTATCCACTACAGAGGAATAATATATAGCTGTTTCACATGCTTGCAAAGAGGCAATTTGGTTAAAAGGTTTGCTGGGTGGGTTAGGAAAGGTTTAGAACACTATAAAAGTTTTTTGTGATAGTCAAAGTGCTATTCATTTGGCTTAAAATCCAGCTTATCACAGTAATACAAAACACATTCCTGTAAAATACCAGTTTGTATGACATGTTATTGATGAAGGTGGAGTGGTTCTTGAAAAGTTCCACACTCAAAAGAATAGTGCAGACATGTTCACGAAACCAGTTACTTTAGATAAGCTACAGTGGTGCTTAGCTTCTTTAGGCTTGCAGGAAAGGTGATGAACAAAGCAACGAGCAAGGTATCAGGTAAATTGTTGTCAAGGTGGAGATTGTTGGAAACGGGTGACAACCAATTCTCTCAGTGATTTTGTAACTGTCCAACCGAGTAACTAATTTTGGTCAGTTATGAGCAACTGTGTAAGAAATATATTCATTTCTTGTATTCTCATAGGAGAAGATATTGATGAGAGCTGTTGTAATCTTCATGTTCTGAATAATAAGAGAACCGATACCATTGCTCTGTGGATGTTTCCCTCTCGAGGGTTTTACCATGTAAATCTATTTGTATATTTTAGGTGTGCCATTATTTTCTTTCTGGTTTAATATCCTCCACTATATATGCAGTGGAAGATATTAAACGAGAAAAAAAAATAATGGCAAACACACAATTAATGTACACAAGGATTTACGTGGTAAAACCCTCGAGAGGGAAACATCCATGGAGCAATGGTATCGGTTCTCTTATTATTCAGAGCATGAAGATTACAACAACTCTCATCAATATCTTCTCCTACGAGAATACAATAAATAAATATATTTCTTACATAGTTACTCATAACTGACCAAACCTAGTTACTTGGTTAGACAGTTACACAATCACCAGGAGAACTGGTTGTCACCCGTTTCCAACACCTAACCCTAATTTGGAATTGAGGCATGCAAAAAAACCCTGAAATTAACCTTAGAAGGCTATCTGACTATGTTAAATACCGATATATTAGGAGAAGAAGGGGATCCATTCGTATGATGTTATTGTATTGTTTCCTAGTTGAGAAACATCACCGGAGTGGATAGAAGAGTAGAATATAGGAAGGAGGAGATCCTGTAGTAGCCCATAGAGTCATAGTAACTCCATAGAGAGTACATTTTCCTTTGTATTTGCATTCTATATAAAAGAGAAAGGCACAATCCTCATTTTTTTTATGGGTGTTTCCCCATAGTGGGTTTTCTCAAGGTAAATCTTATGTTGATTGTGCGGATTGTATATTTCTTTGCTCTAGTTATTTTTATTTAAGTTCAAGTTTATTTAACATTCAGTAAACTAATTTAAACATTCTTTCCCTCCTTTTAATAGTATTTGTTTTAATGGTTTTTTTTGGAGAGAAAATAGTAAGAACTAACTAGACATGTAGTAAACTTGTCTAATCATAAAATTTTACTCTAAACAACAATCTAACCAACAATTACTCTTAGTGGATGAAGGAGAAGTTTAAACCGTAGTAACGAGATTCACCATTATTGGTAGTTCATGGAATGCCCATTATTGGTAGTTCATGGAATGCAAAATTAGATGAATTATGGATTGAAGCTTAAATATATTTATAGTTTTTAAACTTTTAAAGTTTGACCAAATGTTACTATTAAAATCTAATTGTTAAGTTAAGAGTGCAGCTGTGTGAGTATCGATGAAGTGGCACATGTTACTTAATAACATTAAAAATACATGCATTTAGACCACAAGCATATACACGTGTTAAACTCTATTTCAACTTTGTTAGATCTTATGTTGAATTTCAAATTTGAGATACATTTCAAATTATTTACAAAGAGGAATGAATTTTAGTTTAAAATTTTGAACATATATATATATATAATTTAAAAGTACATATTTCTATATTTTAGTTATATTAGATTTTTTCGACTATAATTTAACCTTAGAGATTGCTGAAACTTAAAAAAAGTGTGTGGGATTGTTCCAGATTACCATATGCACAAGGGAGTAAAGCACGTATACTTGTACAAGGTTCTCATTAAAGAAAAACAATTCGAATAATTTTTCTGAATTTGTTTCATTATCCATGGAGGAAATCAAACTTTTTTTAAAATGTTTTAAAATTAGTAATGGTGGATCTTTTAAATATTTTAATTCCTTTGGATGCTTAATACATTAGGAGTTAATATAGATTTCAAGGGTTTATATATATTGTTTCTTTATAATATGTTTTTATTGATTTTAAATTTTACATTTTTAAATTTTCAACCATAAAATATTGGGCGATATCTTTATAAAAAGATTCAAAATTCTAACGATTTTATATAGTTTCTAGACAATTTTGAAGATTTTTAGAGTAAATATTTTTGATCTCATGCACTTTGGGTGAATCAATTTAGAAAAAAATGGAAATTGATTTTTTTTTGGAAAAAAGGTCAAAAATTAACCCATGGGCTAAATTTCACCCCTAAATTTTTTCGTGCTAGATTGTATGCAAACTTTTGTATATCTCATTTTATTTTATTGGAGAGACATTAATAATTCCATCCCTTTGAATGCTTAATACATTAAGAGTTGACATAGACCTCCATCGATCTAGGGTTCACATATATTTCCTCCTTAATATATACTCTATTTGTTTTTAAATTTTACCCTATAAGTTAGGAATAAGATTGTGATTCATTCAATCCAGCATACACAAGTTTTATTTGTAAACAAAGAAGGAGATTTATGATGTAGGAAGAATATTAATAATGTATTAGAATCACAATTGTTATTTGGGACCAATTTAAATGTGGTGATGTTCAAGGTATTGCTTTATATGTTTTTGGTGTGGTGATGTTCAAGGTATTGCTCTATAACTTCATGGTGTTTTCACCTTCTTTGTTGCAACATTGTTTTGTTGTTGCAATGTGTCCATATGAATAATTGAACATTATAGGTCATTTGAAAATTTTCATATTATTTGAAAAAATATAAACTTCTAAAAATATTTTAAACTAGAAAAAAATGAAATTATATTAATGTGGAGATCAAATGCTAATGCTTCTCAAATAAAATTAATAACAATCAATCACAAAGCATTACAAGGAGAGATATATCGATAACAATTAATGAAAGCACTGCAAGGAGGGACATTTCAAAACTTATCATATAAGAAGACACCACATTTGTTGTTGTGGCTTTTTATTTGAATGTTAATGTAGTTGTAATGTGTCCATATTCCAAGTGAAAGGCTTTCTTTTGGATTATATTTTTTTCATATTATTTGGGGAAAGATGGGCTTAGAATTTTGGATATTGTTTAAAAACAAATATTAGAATAGGAAAAATGGTGTAGTTATAGTAATGTGGAGATTAGCCTTAACATATATTTATTATAATCAATAACAACTAATTAGCAAGATCACGAGAGATATTTCGAAATTTATCAAAGTATGCCAATACTTTCCATATTCATGCTTTCCAATAAAATAAAATGAGATAAAAATATATGTGTTTCCATAGTTTCCTTTACCTATTTTTATTTCATGCCATAACAATTTTTTATGCACTATATTTTGTATCTTTTCTCTATCCGTGGACTAAAATCTTGTTAATGTTGTTGCATTGTGTCGAGAGGGATCAAATCCTTTGAAGTGAAAATTCCTTTTAAATTCCTAAAGTTGAGGAAAGGCTTTCACTTGAAGGGATTTGATCCCTCTCGACGCTTGATAGAGCCAAAGTTAAGATGGATCTATACTGGCTCCAATTGTAGTGGCCACATTAAAACAATGTTGCTTAAAAACAAAAATTACCACATTGAAATAATCTCATCCAAAATTAATTTTTTATTTTATTTAATCAAAATGATGAAATATAATAAAGTAATAATCATGTTAAGTGATAGTACATGTGAAAAAATGCAATGAAATTTAATGACGAATTACATATATATTATAGAGTGGTCAATCACAATATGTTGATCTGTAAACTTCCGTGGATATTCCACTAGATCAGTTCGCCACAACAGCTCTTACAACATACTTCATTGTGTTAATTTAATTCCATAAAATACTAAATATAATGGAACTAAAAGAGAAAATTGGAGAAAATAAATCCACACATTAACACAAGATATACCCTGGAAAATCTCACTATGGGAAAAAACCCAGCCACAAATGACTATGCCTTGCTCTTTATATAAAAATGCAAATACAAAGGAAATGGTATTCTCTATAAAGTTACCTATGACTCTACGACCAGAATGGCTACTACAAAATCTATTATCTCCTCTATTTTTCTCTAATATCCACCCTTGTGTTGTTTACTCAACTATGGAACAATACAATACATCAAAAGAATGGAAACCCCTTCTTTCCCAACGACCCTATATTTAACATAGACCGATAGCCATCTAGGGTTACTTTTAGGGTTTTTTTGCATGCCTCAACTCCTGATTAGGGTTAGGGTTTTGGTCCTTTTAGGATTCTCTTGAAGGTCCACACATGAATAGCTCCACATGTGTGAAAAATGAGATATAACGTGGAATCCACTTAGTACCATGGTGGTCAACTGGATATGTTAACGTGCGGGATGCATAACTTCTTCATAAAGACTATGTTTGATGTGATTTTTGGGCCATTGGAAAGGTCTTGGTGTCTATAGCATTGCATCTTATTCCAAAGTAAGGCTTGAGTAAAAAATGTGTCATTTAAGCCCTCAAAATGGACTTCAAATTTTTCAAATGGTTTTCGACCCCAAATGTAAAAAGTGAGACCTACTCCTAAAATGGTCCCTAGAAGCCAATTCATCCAATCTTCTGAACCCTAAAGCTATGAATATGTGACAAATTATTTATTGATCCATTTCAGATCATGTGACTTCTTATGCTTTTATTTAAGCCACTCCCTTCCCCTTTTCTATCTTCCTCATATCAATCATATGTGAAAGGAGGTTGAGTTCTAATGTTATTTTCCCTTAATTTGAGATATTGGTGCACGAATGTAATGCCACATGTATCTTTATTTCTAATATTTATTGTTTCTTTAACCAATGTTAATCCTTGTGACTTATGGATTGTCAAACCCAAAGCAAGTTTCAATGTAAATTTTGCTTATTTGCATCATTGTAACATTTCTATATGAAATTTAATGATGAATTACATGCATATTTAATTGAATGATATCATACAAAATGTAATATCATTGAAATCAATGCATCTTAATTATACTATTAGATCATGTCACATTTACCATTGCACAAATTCCAATTTAGTGGGATGTTAGATCATAATTCGAATATCCATCTAAATACATAGATCAATAGATCATAGATGTCCCTCACTGTAAGAAATTCATCTTAGCAATTTAATTAGAAAAAACATTCTTGAAATCAAAGAAATGCAATAAACTCCGATTATTGAATCCTCACATTAAAATATTAGATGTCAATATATAGTCAAATTAGGGTTTCTACTATTTAACTGTGATGATTATATCTACTTGGCTAACTATGATAAATTAATCAAATTAGGGTTTTGACTATTTAACTGAATGATATCATACAAAATGGAAATAATAGTTGGATCCACAATAGGTATTTTGGATCCAACAATGACATGATGAATATAGCATAGATCATGCCATTCTACCTGGATAACTATGGTGATTCTATCTACTCAAGTAAATGTGGTAATTGAATCAGATTAGGGCTCTGACTATTTAACTTAATAATATCATACAAAATGTAATATCAATGGATTGAATGCATCTTAACAATACTATTAGATCATATTGCATTTCCCAATGCACATATTTCAAATTAGAGAGATGTTATATCATAATGCAAATCTCCATCTAAAGACATAGATCAATAGATCATAGATGTCCCCTGGTGTAACTAAATCAGATTAGGGTTTTGATTATATAACTAAATGACATCATACAAAATGAATGGTTAATTAGATCAGGGTTTCAACTATTTAACCGTGTTCATTCTATCTAGAGTTGTAGGTAGTTCTTGATATTCTTTTTGAATTTGTTTTGACTATTTAACTGTGGTGATTCTATCTACTCAACTAACTATGGTTATTAAATTAGATAGGGTTACAACTATTTAATTATAGTGATTCTATCTACTCATCTAACTATAGTAATTGCATTAGATTAGGGTTTCAACTATTTGACTGTGGCGATTCTATCTGCTTGTAACTCAATCCGATCCGGGTTTTGACTATTTAACGGTTGTGATTCTATTTATTTGGCTAACTATGGTTTAATCAAATTAGGATTTCAATGATTTAATTGAATGATATCATACAAAATGTAATATCACCGAAATCAATGTATTTTAAAAATACTATTAAATCATATTGCATTTCCTAATGCATATATTTCAAATTAGAGAGATGCTAGATCATAATGCAAATACATATCTAAATACTTAGATCAATAATGTAAGCAATGCATCATAACAATACTAAAAAAGAACATTCATGAAATCAATGCAATGAATGGCATGATACAAAAACATGTTATACAACTTGACGAGAACCTGAGATTGTTCTTGTTTTTTTTATGGTCAATTTTAGTAGCTGTTTTTGCCTCCGTTTCAGAAAGTGTGTATACTAGTAGCACCATTTTTCATTTTGAGCCATTTCTTGTGATTTTGAAACTTCTTGGTCATAAGAAACTATAAATTTTATTTACAAGGGCGCTTTTTCAAAGTTTACAAAAAAATCTACATTTAGTAGTTAGTTATAATGAAAAAATACACATTTTTTCGAATTTTTGTTACTTTTAGAAACCATTTAGAATGAAAATTATATATATTTTTGAATTTCTTTTTTTAATAATAAAATTTTAATGTATTTTAAGCCTTTTTTATGTATAGAACTAAAGATTTTTTTTATTTTTTACTTTTAAATTGAAAAACCACTCAAAACACACCTTAAAAAACAAATAAAAAAACTTAAAAACAAAATAAATAATTAAATAAAATAAACTTAAAAAACTTAAAAAACTTAAAAAAATAAAAATCTAAAATTTAAAATTAAATTTGAAAATAAAAGTTTCAAAACTATAAAAAATTTTAAATTAAAAAAAATATATAAAAAAGATATTTTAAATCAAATTAAAAATTATATCAAAAAAATTAAATTAAAAAAATAAAAAACAAAACCCAACCATTACCCCTCCGATGCCGCTCCTTCCGCCCAAACATCGCCTCTACGCGGTGACGTGATTCTCATAATCGCGCCACTTTATGGGGGGGGGACATGAGGGAGGGGAGGGAAGGGGGGGGGGGGACATGAGGGAGGGGTAGGGAGGTAGGAGTTGTTTTTTTTTTAATTGTTTTTTGTTTTGAATTATTTTTTAATTTAATTTTTTTATAGTTTTAAAATTTTAAATTGATTTAAATTTTAAATTATTTGTTTATTTATTTATTTTAAATTTAGTATTTTATGTTTTTTTTTCAAATATTTTTATTAAATTCGCTATTAAAGTTTTTAAAAACTTTTTTTTTATTTGAATTTTTTTTTAATGAATTGAATTTGATTTGTAAGTTTATTTTTGTAAATATTAATTTTCCTTATTAAATTTATATTTTTTGAAATTTGTGTTTTATTATTTTTTTTTACTATATATATATATATATTTTAATTTTTTGTTTTAAAGATTTTATTATAAGGTTGTAATTTTTTGGGGGGGTTTGAATTTTTTTTGATAAATTTTGCATTTTTGAATATTCACATTTTTAAAAAAAAATTTAGGAGGTCTACTTTTCAATCCAAGGGTTAGTTTAGGGTTTCAATTACAACGATACCACCAATGGTTCACTTTGAGGTTGTTTTTTAGTGTTTTTGATAAGAAATTTTATAGCTTGAGCTCTCATTCTTTACAAATAGTTGTCATTTTAAAGTATACTGCATTTCCTCTTTCCCCCTTGTGCTCCCAAATATCATAACTTCTACATTTTATGGTTTAGTATATAGTTTTATTATGGATAATATCATAAATTCTTTTATTTTATATGAAAAGTGTGGTGAAGTAATTTCTTGAATAATTTGTGTTTAACTTAGTGCTAGATTTATATAGTCTTACTAAGAGATTTAATAAATACAATTTTAAATTATGATACAATGATATAATAATGCCATTTTTTGAAAAAGTGTGCTACTGGTAGCATTATTTTAAATTTAGGGCTAGATTTTAAGGTTTTTGTAAACAATATAAGGATTGTTTTGGTCAATGTCTATATTTTTAACCCCGAAAAGAAAGTGGTGCTACCACTTTTTAATTTGGGGTTTTTTTTTGGTGTTTTAATGCAAAAATATGAGTTTTTATGGCTAGAGTTCTCGTTTTGCGTATAAAGTTCTCGTCAAGTTGTATAACTTGTTCAAAATGTAATATTAGTAAATCATTGCATCTTAACAATACTATTAGATCATGTTGCATTTTCCAATGGATAGATTTCAAATTAGAGAGATATTAGATCATAAAGCAAATCTCCTACTAAAGACATAGATTAATAGATCATAGATGCCCCTGTGTAAGCAATGCACATATCTTTCCTTTACCTAATTGTAGCTTGCAATTTTCCTCATTATTGATTAATTGATTATTACAAAACTAATGTCTAACTCATTATTCTATTTTTAACTTAACAATACATAATCCAATATATTTTCCATTGTAGTTGCCAACTATTCCAATTCTGAATCGTGTTGGAATGATAACATATAAATCCTACAAATGGACAAAAGTTACATTAATTAATTAATTATGCAGTAAAATAGTTATTTACCCAAAGCTAATATCTAACTCATTGTTCTATTATTAACTTAACAATATATAATCAAATATATTTTCCATTAAACTATTCCAATTTCGAATAATGTTGTAATGATAACACATAAATCCTACAAATAGCCAAAAGTTACATTCATTGATTAATTATGAAGTAAAATACTTGCAATTTACCCAATTATCGATTAATTCCAATTATTTTCCACTCAGACACCAACTATTCCAATTTGGAATAAAGTTGTAAATGCTAGCACATAAAACCTACAAATTGACAAAAGTTGCATTAATTAATTAATTGTGAAGTAAAATACTTGAGAAATTAAAATTTGATATATATGTATATTTAAACTTGGACCCTACATGTGCTTGGTTATATATATATATATGAAGCGGACATGTGCCATATCATGTGAAAGCAATAACCTAGAGATTTTAAACTACAAAATAAAATAAAAAACCAAAACTACTCAACCTTAAAAGTTAATGCAAACTTTGGAAATTTAAATATAAAACCATTCACACAAAAGTCAACACCCCAAGCTAATGTCAACATGGTGAGTTGTCCAATAAAGTTCATTTTCATTTAATTCCATAGAAGCAATATTTAAAAATTAGGATGAGAAAATAAGTAGTGGTTGATGCATGGATAATGCACAGCTCGTGGTAGGAAATCGTTTAACTAGAAGAGGGAGGCCTATTGATGTACACAAGTTAAATGACTGTGCTAGATAATCTTGCTAGTATTATTTTATATGAAAAGACATATAAGATAAAGATGGACTAATGTGACACTTATCTTGTAATGATAAAGTTACAAATACTATGAGACTTGTGTTATCAATGAATATGTTGTCATTGTAATTCCACTCTTATATTAATAATAATTAATAAATAGTTGAATTATTAAAATTTAAACTACAACATGAGCATTAGCTATTTTAGTTAAATTCCACTTTCATCTTATTTTAGTTGACATTCCACTTTCATCTTAACAATTAAATTTTAATAGTAATTTCTCATCATTTTGCATTGATGGAATTTAACATTGCATAATGTGGTTGCAATGGAGTATTTTTGGGTAATGAATAAAGTTTTTGCATTAAAAGTAACAAACTTATTGATTTAAAATTACAATTTTGGTAAAGATTATATATGAAAGTATTTGTAATTTTACAATTAATTTAAATTTTTACCTTTGTTCTGAGAGTGTTTTTTTACTAATAGTTTTAGAAAGAAAATATTGAAAAGAACTTTATATAAATTTGTTTTATGGTTTTTTCTTCATAAACATATTTTTATATAATAATATATTTTATTTTAAATTTTTCAATATTAAATTTTAACTCATAAGAAGAAGTTAAAATTTAAAATATTAGTAACCTAAGAAGGAATTGTTTAAGCTCCAAAGGTGTATCATACTGTCTTAGATTGGCACATGCATAAAGATAAGGAGTAAAGGGTGTATAATGGGTGTAAAACTTCAGCAAAGGCCAACTTGTGCAAGGATCTCATAAAAGGAAAATAATTTTATTAATTTTTATAAATTTGTTTAGTTATTCAGGTGGTGGTAAGTTTTAGGAAATTTTTTTTTTTTTTTAAATATTTTGTCATAAAATGTTTAATTTAAAATCTTTTAAGTATTTTTATCTCTTTGGGTGCTTAATACATTAGGAGTTGATATAGATATTTTGTCATAAAATGCTTAATTTAAATTTTTTTAGGTACTTTTATCTTTTTGGATGTTTAATACATAAGGAGTTGACATAGATATCAATGCAATAAGGGTTTATAGCTATTATTTACTTACTATATCTCTAATTACTTTTAAAATGATATAAAAAGATATAACCTATAGAATCAAATTTACATTGTACATATCTACCTCAACTCCCTACTAAAATGGACTAAACCAAATTTGAACATATGACCTAAAGCTTCCAAACATTTATAGACATAACAAGTGTAAACTTTTATACATTGATCAAATCTAGACCTCTTACATCAAGCTCAAACTACTCAACCACTAAAACTCAATAATGACTATATATATATATATATATATATATATATATATATATATAAATTTAAAAATACTACTTTAATTTAAACTTACAAATTTAAATACAATATCACTTGCACCTTAAAAGTAAAATCAACTTAAAAACTTACACTTAAATAACCATTTTTGAAAATTAAAGCTTTATCATTTTTATGTAAACACCATCCTTCTCACCCTGAAGCTAATTTCAAGTGTAGTGAGTGTCCCAACAAATTTAGCTTTTACATAAATAAAATTTAAATAATTTATTTTCATTCAATTCGTATAATTTTATGGTAAACATTATGCACCTTAACATAATGTAAAGGTATTTAAGATAACATATTATATATCCCAACATTAATTACTCCATTGCAGTGTGTTTATTGATGTTATATTTTAAATATGTTAGGAATTTGTCTTCGTTATGATATTCTATTTATGATTAATTTAAATGATTTTAACCTCTTTTTAAAAATTTTGTTTTAATGATGGTTTAGGAGAAAAAACACTAAGAATTAAATTGTTTATCTCATAAAATTTTATTTTAAATAACAACCTAACCAACAACTGCTCTTACTAAATAAAGGAGAAGTTTAAACCATAGTTACAAGATTAAAAAAATAAATAAATTATGGATTGAAGCTTAATATATTTACAATTTTTTAAACTTTAAATATTGACCAAATATCATTATTAAAATGTAGATGGTTACATAAAACAATTGAATCCTTTGAAATAAATTTGTGATTATTATTGAAGTCACACATGTTATTTAATAAAATTAAAAAAATACATTAAGAATAGAGGCCTAAACACTTGTTAAATTCCATTTTAAAGTTGTTAGATCTGATGTGTTTCAAATTTGAGATATGTTTCAAGTTGCATACAATGAAGAAGTGATAAAATCTATTTTCAAATTGTTATATCATAGATTATGTTTCAAATTTAAGACATATTTCAAGTTGCTTAAGAATGAATGTTACTTTAAAATTTGAATTAACAATATATTTTAAATTTTAAAAAATACATATTTCTATATTTATAAGATGTATACTTTAATATTTGTCATATTATATTTTTTCTACTATGGTTTAAACTTCAAATATTAAAGAACTGAGAAAATATTGTTTAAACTTCAAATTGTATGCAATTGTATCAATTGCCATATCTAAAAAGACAGGGAGTACAGCGTATATACTTGTACAAGGTTTTGATAAAAACAAATTCCAATAGTACAATTGCCATATCTAAAAAGACAGGGAGTATATACTTGTACAAGGTTTTGATAAAACAAATTCCAATAATTTTGATGAATTTGTACTTGTACAAGGTTTTTATAAAAAAAAAATCCAATAAATTTTATGATTTTGTTTTCTTATCCACGTGGTAAGTTTTAAGAAATCAAATTCTTTTAAAAATGTTTTATAGTAAAATTAGTAATGGTGGATCTTTTAAGCACTTCCATCCTTTTGGATACTTAATACATTATGAATTTAGATATATCTCGATGTATGAAATTTTTTATATTACATTATGAATTTACATATATCTCAATGCAATCTAGGGTCCAGGGTTTGTGGTATGAAATTTTTTATATTTCAATTTATTTTATTAGCGAGGCACCTCCATCCTTAATACATTAGGAGTTGACATAGATCTCAATGCAATTTAGGGTTCATATATATTGCCTTTTTATTATATACTTTAGGGTTCATATATATTACCTTCTTATTATATACTCTAGGGTTCATATATATTTCCTCCTTACTATATACTTATTATTTTATCCTCTATTTTAATTATAGAAGCATTAATATGACATGTTTAACATGGTTTACACATTAATTTTTAACTTTGGTATTTTAACTTGGTTTACTTATGAATCTTTTAATAAATGTTGATGTGTAATAGTTTGATGATTGTGACAGATATAGGTTAGGAATAAGATGATGATTCATCTGATCAAGCATACTTAAGTTTTTATTTGCAAACAAAGATGGATATTTATGTTATGGGAAGAAGATGAATCATGTATTAAAATCACAATTGAGATCATTATTTACGATCACTTTAAATGTGGTAACGCTCAATACCTTTGTAGTATTTTCATATCTTCTTCTATTTTTTTATTATATAAATTTGAAATTATATTAAAATTAACTAAATGTACAAGAAGAGTAAGAGAGCCAAATGGTTGCTAGAAAAGAGTCCACATGTCCGCTATGGTTTCTAAAATCCACCATTTAGACTACACAGTGGCATATGCTAATCAACTAGATCGACAACCAAAATAGATTGTTTATAGAGTTTTTCAAAATCCCCCACAGGCCGAGGGTTATGGACACCATATCAAATAGAAAACTAATAAACTAGACCACTGAAACAAAAATTGAATTCTCTTCCCTAAAACAATTCAAACTATTCATCATCTGAAATGAAAATGAGAGGAGGAGCAAACTGCTCAACACCTGGACCATCTTGGTTAGCACCCAATGTCTTGCCACGCTCGACCTTGGGAGGAAAATGCCTAGAAGATCGCTGAATTTCTTGAGAGTTTGGGTCAATGAAGCATAATGATTTACCAGTGAATTTGCGTGCTAGGGAATTGAGCCGGGCGTTAACCTCAGCGTCCGATTCCACACACGCTTGAGTGAGACACCGCATCCATTTCTCCAGATGATTCATGCGAGCATGTAGGATGAGACCCTAGGATTGTGGTAAGAATTTCCTCCTGCAGATAAGAAGAGGTTACCTTAGATCAAACTAAGATTAAGTATGTCTAATCTAATACAGTGTACAACAAATGCTACCTTAAATCTCTAAATCTAATCAATGCATACAATTTGGAATGAATCTGAAGGGGAAGAGTTTAACTCACTTTTAAGCCAGACGTTTGTTTAGCTTCTAGCTCCTGTCTTGAATTCCACAAGTAGAACCTGTTTGGATTGAACAAGCAAAAAATGAAACCAATATCCAAATATATCATGCACTAGGTTATATTTAAATCAACTCAGATACATTTCATGTTCATGATTGAAACAAAATACACAAAATGGAGAAATAAGACAAGTTATTATTAAATGGAAACTTAATGAGACTTACAAACTGATTCCTTGATGTTCAAGCAACCTCCAGCTCCAAAGATTCCTCCCTTTTTCTATCTCTGCAAACCTTCTAGGATCATAGGTTTGATACCCCAAGTTGTCCTCCATTTGGCTCATGGATGGCCTCTCCTTTATAGCACTTAGGAAGCCAACCATATGGAGAGGAAGGTGGATCTAGGTGAGAGTTTAGTGGATCAACCAAGCTAAACAAGGAGGATAGGTTAGGATCGAATCAAAGGTTGCAATCCCAAGGAAATCTCTCAGAAGGTAAGATCCAAAATCCATGCAAAGGGTTGTTATTGAGATTTTCACGCCTCAACCACTGAGCATAGCACATAATTATGGATATTTTCGTGCCCCTGCAGGTATGCAAAGCACGAAAATAGGGAATTTTCGCGTCTTGCTATACTAGCAGGGCACGAAAATAATGCTAAGAAGTGGTTGGATGAGGTGGCATTCGGCTGAATGAGGTTGGATTTTCCTCATAAGTCTCCAGATGATGCTAAGAAGGGGACCAAAAAGGTCCAACACCCATTAGGAGTAAGTGTCGTTAGGTCGTATGACACGAGGATGCGACATTAAAGTTCAAAGTGTAAATCTGACGTATAACAGATGCCCCCTAAAGTGTGAGGTCAGAAGGAACTAATGGCCGAAACAATTTACCAATAAATCGTGCGAAGATAACATCAAGGGAGTCGGAGCGGAGCTGTAAGAATATAGAATATCAAATACCACCGAGGCGGGCATACCCATGCTCGGAACAACTGACTCAAAGTATGGCTGATGACCAATACATTGCAGATCCATGAGAGAACTGAGATGATATAGACTGTGGATGAATCATGGCTACTATGAACAATCGTAGATCCAAGAGATGACAATAACACAACCACGACCAATACAATAGTGTATCTGTGTGACAATACATCATTGAGGTCAGCAACATGATGCCTATGTAGAGACCTACTCAATAATCACCATCGCAGCCCGGACGTAAGGATAATATTGAGAACGTCCGGGGTCTTCTACCCGATCCTGAATTGATACGAATCTAACCATGTGATTACAATGTGTTGAAGTCGAACATGGTAGAAACTGCTTGATTACCAGTCAATGATGTAAACCATTAATAAGCGCGAGGGAAATCAACAATGATGAAAAAGATCCCAACGGTATCTCTAGTAAATTCCATCGAATGTGAATAGATGTCTTGACATCGAACATTCGCGGAATTATTCAATCATAGTTCAATGATAAAAACCTACTGTCAAATACGAGGAAACTTTCCATTGAGGCATGCAGGTACCAAGGTACTAAGGTTGGTTCCTAAGCCTAATTCCTGGATGATGAGCTGAAGTCAACAGGAGTAGACTCGTCGAAGGAGGGCCATAATGAATCCCACATTAATGACATGAAACCGATATAGGAAAGAGGTGTGGAACAATGTATTGAAAGATTGCATACTGACATAAGACTGGTGGGTTGACAAACTGGAAAAAGAGTGGATTCAAGGTAACAATAACCCTTTGAACATGTAACAGCATGAGACAGGACTTGGTAGCTGGGATTAACTAGTAGAAATAACCACGGGGTTGGTAGACTCAAAGTGAATAAGACGACATAGGACTGTAGTTACAACTCATCGGAGAGACTGACTACCCAAAGAAGACAAGGTATAAATGTATGCCATGTTCAAAGGTGATGACTCAGAAGATGCAAAAAATGGTAAACTCGACTTATTTCCCAGTTTCCCCCCATCATAACTGACGAGTACCTCTTTGTAGTTTAACGAGCTTGAAGAGGATAACAGATGCTTGGTATAGCTCATCATATGGATGATTCCAATATCACACGTTTTACGAACCTGAGAAAGGAGGGGTTCGTCCCAATGCGGGTCCTTCTATGTTAAATTTTAACGAGTCCAAAGAAGGCAAACTCAGCAGTTTTTCATGTTTAGAGCGTCTGAAATAACTTAAAGAAGACTCCAAGATTGACTTTTTCGTAATAATTTAGTTCCCAAATCCAAAAAAGTATAAAACGATATCTGGAAGAACTCTCCTAGTCAAAGGTTGACTGAGGTATACCTTTCTCGTAAATAGTCTAGACGACCCGAAAAAGGGATAACCTACCACCGAATAGACGTCCTTTCAAATAATTTTACAAGTGTGAAAAGACAAGTGCACTTGGAGATCTTTTCATAACAAGGGAGTCCAAAAAGAGCTTAAAGAGAACTCCTAGGGTCCGTTTTCGTGAGTTAATCGTCTTAGTCCAAAAAATGAATAAAATAATACCAAGATGATACTTTCCTCATCATTTTACGAGCACGAGTAAAGCTAACTAAGCTCGACACCATTTTACTTAGGTTTGATAAGCACGACTCAGGTGTGAAAAGCATTTGGAATCTTTTTCAGGTTTAAATCTAGAGCACGAAAAAGATAAAGTAAGCTCAAAATGGATGTCAAAATGTATCACAACACCAATGTGAACAACGCATGAGAACCTGCCAAAGCTGATCAAAATGTCCTAGAAACAAGGCATTAGTAATCAAAATATATGAAGAATTGACTTCAACAAGGTTTTTAGAATAAAATAATAGGTAAAAATAACCACTTAATATTTATAAAAGAAAGTAAAAGGAGGAATTTACCCATTTTGGTTTGGTTATTTTCATCCATAGAAGAGTTTTTGCCTTGTGGAGGGAAAATCTTCAACCGAAGATATCAAGATATCTAGGGCACCATTTCGACTGTCGTTCAGAGCAGGTAGATCCTCTCAGGCTCATCTTTCATTTCATCCTTTCATTTTGTTGTTTCATACCATTTTTGTTGATTTGAGAGAGGCTCTAGGGCATAAATTTTTTCCCTTGAGATTTTCGCACCCTCTCTATGTCGAGAGGCATGAAAATCTTAGAATTTTCATGTTATGGCCTTAAAGAAGGGCATGAAAATACTCAGTTTTCACGTCCTTGGACACTATCCAGGCGCAAAAATACGAAGAGCAAGGAAAATAAAAATTTGTTTATCTTCTTTGGCATGGAATCAGGTTTTCGTATTCTCACAAATGTTTCTTTTGATGATTTTCAAGTGATTGCAACTTACTGGAGTG
Organism: Larix kaempferi; assembly: GCA_027924585.1. Lineage (NCBI taxonomy): Eukaryota > Viridiplantae > Streptophyta > Pinopsida > Pinales > Pinaceae > Larix > Larix kaempferi. Next base: position 4,000,319 of record BSBM01000079.1, read on the forward strand.
AAAATGGTAGATTGGAAGGAGAGAGAACATGAAGGAGATGAGAGGGAATCCCTAAATGATGATGCCACACTTGTGGAATTACGAGAATGCAGTTTGCTAAAAATTTTCAAGACAAGAGGTATTCATAAACAAGGGAAACTGTTGAACTATATCATCCAGATGTGGGACACAAATATGCAGGCCTTCCGTATTGGAGAACATACCCTCGAGATAGAGCTCGAGGATATTTATTTCTTGACTGGGCTCTCCAAGAGGGGGGCACGAGTCCATTTGGCTGGGCACCGAACTACAGAGGATACCACGGCTACATACATTTCCTGCTATTGTAGACAGGGATCCCGCAAGAAGAGTAGGAAGGTGCTCATCACGGATTTGATAGATCTCCCTCTGAGAACTATTTTGTTTACTATAGTGTGTGTGGTGGGGAGTGTGGGGGCCCACCATGCTACCAAGACACAAATGACTTATGCAGTGGAATGTATGGATCCAAAGCTATTCAATTGGTGTGAGGGGGTCCTAGTGAACCTCAAGGATCAAGTCACCAAATGCAGGAACAGGGATATCCACCAGTTCAGATATGGCAGTATCCTAGTCACGTTCTTCCTGGAGAGGGTACCAATTTTGCATCCTCAGATAGATAGACTAGTTCATCCCGCATCCGAGCCTCGGATGGGGAGTTAGAGCGACTATGCCGGTCGGCTCGGTGGGCCATAGGTCCTAGATTTTGGCAAGGATTTTTTTTCGTGGCTCGAGGAGCAGATCATTATGATCGAGGACTATCCCTATAAGGGGGTGGAATTTCGAGGAGATATCAATTTGGTACTGCCTGAGGATGAGGTATGGGACAACTCAGGTATGTGACCTTCACAGATATGTGTTTTTGGTATTTTTGATTATATATATATATATTTTTGTTGTTTTTTAATGCATGAAAGAGATCTAACATATGTACATGCATTGTCACAGATTGCGGACCATAGAGACTAGTGGGGTATTCACCACTACATCGATGAGGGATCCAACAACATGTCGAAGATGAGGAGGAGGAGGAGGTAGGGGGACTCCGTGATGTTGAGCGGAACCTCCAGGGTTTGACGATGGGTGTCCCTCCTTTGAGGATGCCTGATATACCTCTCCACCTCCAGAGGCACACTGTAGGGGTGTTAGAGCGTATTGGTAGATTGCTTCGCTATGTGGCGAGAGTAGTTGTATGTTACCACGAGCATAGTGAGCCTGATGATTAGTGTTTAGGTAGTAGTGTTGTCAGCGGCATGTACACGATATGTAGGCTAGAGAGCCAATTTTGTATGGGACATGATCCCAATTTTGTCTTTTGGATGCATCATACTATTGTATTTTGGAAAAAAACACTTTTTACATGATATTTACATATATGTACCTATCTCTATAGCTTGTTTATTTACTACGAGTTGTGTATTTACATTTTTTGGATGCGTTTGCCATGATGTTTTGCTCATATGTGGGCCAGATGCCAATCCAAGATATAGTTAGCTAATGAATCAACCACGATATTGAATTCTCTTGGTACATGTTGATACTGAATATAGTCAAATGATCTTTCCAAGAGGTGCACCCTTCTGTATAATCGAAGTAATGTAGGATCATGAACGATGTAGACGTGATGCAACTGAGATACTACGAGTTGAGAGTCCAGGTAGACTAAAAATGTGTGGATCCCGAGAGAAGCAACATCATTTAGGAGTCCGACAACTGCATGGTATTCCACGATGTTGTTTGTTGCGGGGCCTAGACAAATGCCACCCCAAGAGATAAACTCACTGACAGGGGAATACAGTACCCATGCCGTTGAAGCAAGTTTCCGGGTATGTCAAATCACACCATCCACGAATCTGTAGTATGCCGACATTTGCGCATACAAGCACACGTTGAGATAAATAACAATGTATGAGATAGAATCTTCACACGCAAAAATCAAACTAAAAACATGTTAAATGCATTATGTACAAGATGTTATACGCAGGATAGTCCTACACATAGAATCTATTTAGGTAGAGCCTGTTACGGGGATGACCCAAAGGTATACCATCGGAATCGAAAAGCTTGTAAGCTCCTCATAAATTTTTTTGAGTTTTCAGCTTGCTGGTTTATGTCAACATTTCAGTGGTTTTCATCCCCAGTCAGTCTTGCATAGGGTGGAAATTACTTATGAAAATTCTTAGACAATTAAACATGCTGAAAAAACACTTTAACAGGCAGAAATATAATTTACCATGCACACCATTAAAAAATCAGACTCAGAATTTTCGGCCAATAGCCTTGGAAAAACCCCCACGGGGAAAACCAGTCAGAGAGAGAGTTTATTATTTCTTCAATAAATATCAGTACATAAATTTTACAGCAGAAATGTACTTATCTCCACCATGAAATTTCACGCAGAAATTATCTCAAAATCAGTGCCAAAATTGTAGCCTCGATTTCTGTTCTTGTGGGTGCCTCGATTTCTATGCTGAAAGTACAGAGACCATACTATACGGTCCTCCTCGAAACCTATGCAAAATTGTCTTGAAATCTATGCCCTAAATATGCCTTGGGATGTGTGCAATAGTTCTCGAATTCTGTGCCCACTCAACCTCCTCGAAAATAGTGCTGATATTTTTAGGAAATGTGCCCAGAATCTACCTCAGGCTACGTGCAAACTATCTTGAAACTCATGCCCAGATTCTCTTTGAAACTCGTGCCCAGTTTCTCCTCGAAACTCTTGCAAAAAATGGTTGTTGTACCATACACCTCGGGATGTGTGCTGTTATGAAGAAATATTGTTGCTCACAAATTTGTACAGTGCATTAAATGCTCAGCAGGTTGCCTCGAAATGCATGCCAGCTGAAACTTGCATTAAATGCCTCCTCAAAATGTGAGCCAATGCTCTATTTCTCTCTCTTGCTCTTCTCTTCACTTGAATCTCTCAAAGTGATCTGCATTTCCCTCCCTTCACCTTTTTGTTCAAACCCTAGGGTTTTCTAAATCCAATGGATGAGATTAGATTAGATCAATGGTTGAAATGAAATGCTCCATTTATTTCTCATAAATATTAATTTCACCCACCCACTTAAATTTATCAAAAAGTGACTTTATGGTTATAAAGTCTCATTAAATGCTTTTCACAAGTCATTTAATGTTTGGGTCACTTTTTCCCCCTTTTCTAAGTGACTTAGGCAAAAGTCACTAGGGGAACACTTCCCTAGGTACAAAAACTAGCACTCCTTTCTCTAACACACGTTTTATGACATAGGGGCCGTACCACATAGATTCCAATTTTCCCTTACCTAGTTTGTCGTGCATTTGATCATAGGTAAGGACTAGGTCGCCCTCATTGAAAACCCTAGGTTGAACGGATTTATCGTACTATGCTTTGACATGCTTTTTGTGGGCTTCATTAGCGAGTGCAGCATCTCGGCGGGTTTCATCTAGCTTGGCCAAATATAGAAACCATTCCTCTTCGGTAGTGGTGTTAGGTAAAAGTTCTACTGCTAGTTTCAAAGATGGTATTTCACACTCAATCGAGAGGATCGCTTCGAAGCCATACACCAGTTGAAATGGTGAGAACCCGGTTGCATTTTCAACTGAAGTCCTGTAGGCCCAAACAGCTAAAAAAGAGAGCTATGTGCTAGTTTGATTTTTGTGTGCCCACAGTGCATTAGATCATGCGTTTCAAGACTTTGTTAATCGCCTATACTTGACCATTAGCTTGTGGGTAGTACGGGGTTGAGTTTTCATGGAGAAAAACCAGTTTGGCACTCAGTTCTTCTGTCATATGATTCCTGAAGTGCGAACCATGATCAATTACGATGGCCTGCAGGACGCCGAACCTGGCTATAATGTGATTGAATATGAATAGTGATGTCGTTTTTCCGTCCTCGGCGTATGTATGCACGGATTCAACCCATTTTGTAAAGTAGTAAACGAAAACGATGAAATAACTATACCCCATTTTGCAAAGGGGCCGACGACAATGACGGACTGGAGAGGAGCTGGGTGTGAGCGCTTATTGGAGTGAAATAATTGACATGGGGGCACTTCTTAACCGCTTCCATGCAATCTTTAATAATCAAAGGCCAGAAGTAACCCACTCGCAAGATCTTCTGGGTGGTAGCCATCCTCGAAAGGTAACCACCACATTCTTCGGAGTGGCAGTCATTCAACACATGTTCGGCCTCATCGAGGGTTAAGCAATGACGTAGCATGAATTCAATACCACGACGATACAATGTATCGCTAATGATAAGATAATACTTAGCATGGTGTCGAATACAACGACGGTCATAACGATTAAGATTGGGTTGAAAGCATTGGGTCTAGAGATAAAGGATGATATCTCCACACCAAGGTTCAGTCATGCCGATGAGAAACAAGGATTCATTCAGAAATGAATTGATGGGCTCCAATTGATCATCGGCACAGGGCAATGCACAAATCAGCTCGACAAAGACCAAGGATTTTTTGGATTTCACTTTAGCAAATTCCAAATCGAACTATTGAAGAACGACAATCCAACATGAATACTTCCCCCCTAGAACTTTCCATGTTATGATATAACAAATTGGGTTGAATTTCACGATAACAGTGGTTTTGCGAAGAAGAATATAATGTCTAACCTATGGACCACAAATACTGTGGCCATAGCCATCTTCTCCAAATGTGAGTATCATGTCTCAGAGTCAATGAGACTTTTGTTGAGATAGTACACAACATGTTCTTGGCCATTAGTGTCTTCTTGAACCAGCACCATGCTGACGGTGGTAGTAGAGGGGACAGGATATAGAATATAATCTCATGTATAGTCAAGGGGTTGTATCACGGGTGCATTAGTAAGGACCTTTTTTAGGTTGTTAAAAGACCATTGGGCTTCATCATCCCAGATGAAAGGAATGCCTTTTTTGAGAAGCCTCATGCAGCCCTTAGTGATCTTGGTGAAGTTACAGACAAAATGGTGTAAGCATTTCGCATTCCCTTGCAAAATTTGGAGTTATGGGATATTGGAGGGGGAAGGTAAGGCTAAAATGGCCTCCACCTTTGCGGTATCAAGGCATATGCCATCCTTGGAGATAATGAAACCTAACAATATTCCGGTTTTGACACAAAATACACATTTGTGTGGATTCAGGAAAATGTTGTAGTGACGACATCGTGAGAATATTGCACTCAGATGGTCTAGATGATCCTCTCATGAATTGGAATGCGCGGGTAGTTCATCCAGATAGGGTTTCACAACATGCTTGATATCGTGAAAAGCGTAGGACATGGCCCGTTGAAAAGTGGCCTCGACATTCTTAAGACCAAAGGGTAACTTGCGGTATGCAAAGGTCCCCCATAGTAAAAGTGGTTTTGTGCTGATTAGATGGTAGTATCTTGATCTGATTATAGCCATAGAAGCCATCCATGAATGAAAAGATGACACTCCTGGCACAGTTGTCGATAATCTGGTCGATAAAAGGCATTGGGTAGTTTTCCTTTGGACAAGCTTTGTTCAAGTCTCTGCAATCGACGCAGACCCTAATCATACCTTGTTTATTTGTGATGGGAATGATGTTGGACACCCAATCTGTCAATGGGACAGGGTAAATAAAATCAGCACGAATAAGTTTTTCAAATTCCTCTTTTATGGAAGCCGTTTTGCAGGGATGCATGGTTCGGAGTTTCTGCCGGACTAGTCGGGCACCAGGATAGACTTTTATCTCATGAACCACAATGGAAGGGTCTATTCCTGGAATTTATTCATAACTCCAAGAGAAAAAGTCACGAAATGATTTGAATAGGATAGTATAGAATTCTACCTCGGTAGGCGTGCATGTTTTGCCAAGATGGATTAGTTCCACGACACCAGGTTTCACGGATATGTCAATGGGAATGGTTTCCATGATGTTTGCTAAGTTCCCTTTGGAAAACACGTCATGTGTAGGTATGGGAGTCTTAGTGTTGACATTGTCCAGTGAAACAATGGATTTAGAGTCAAGATCCACTACCTGAATTGTGGGGAAAGAAGACTGATGATGGTGATATTCCCAAGGTAGTTCATCAATGCTCATGATATCCATAATAGATTCGTCAGAGGGAAAAATCTATGTAAGGGATTTGAGGCAGAGGATGTGCCATAGTATGGTGGTCAGTTGTGTCGATCGAATCAGAAGTTGACTGAATCTCCTGGTAGGTTGCTAAGTTCCAGTTTAAAGGCATGGAAGAGCCGAGGGTTTCAAACTCGGAAGGAATCGGTACCACCCATGAATCGTCAGATTCGTAGGATTGAGAAGTGCTCGTCGAAATCATATTGATGGAAAAAATTGGGGGTGGGAGTTCCGGAAATACTCCAATAATGGAGGAATCCTTCAAGAGAACAACGCCAATGTCTTCAAAATGAGGTTGGGAATGTGCCAGAAACGGGATATTGTTGGTGGATTTTTTATATATATTCGGAGTACAAAAATCTAACTGATCTATAGTGACGATCTTTCCTTGGTGAGGAAATTGCACTAAGTGAAAAACAGAGGATGCCACAACGGTCATGGCGTAAAACCAATTGCGACCGAGTAAGATGTTATAGTCTAATGGATCATCAAAAATTTCCACATGAATAGATATAATCTTTCCCCCTCGTAAGGAATGAGTCCATAAGGTTGAAAACCGTGTCCATCAAATGCTTTTAAGGTGTTAGGAGTGTAACATCCCGAAAATACCAAAAAAAAATAAAATTATAATAGCAATAATTATCAGAATTATTTAATGCAGAACATATAAACTAAATCGAAATCATAACTAAGATAAATTAATGACGATGACACGTCATCATCCTCAGATAATATAGTTGTAATTTCTACTTCAGGTATAAACAAATGTTAATCCTCTTTAACGAAAGATATTTGTATGCTTACGTAAACAAGTACAGTTTACAAATTTGTTTAAGTTCTTGGTTAATATTACATGTTAATACAGTTTGTACTGCTTTAATATTCTTGATGGATTGCTGACAGTTTGTTTGTTTGTTAATAAAGGGGTCCTATGAGGCACCCTGGAGTTTACTTAGCTGCAAAATCTAAGGCATTTGAAAATGTTTCTATGTGTAGACTGCAGGTAAGAGATCTACAAGACAGCATAATATTTAGAGTACTTGTGTTTTTCAATTCATCGTCAATGTAAGATGCTAAGTACTTCTCTGCGACACCAGTGAATGGAGGTATGGATACTTGGTTCTAAATCTAGTTTGTAAGCTGGATTTCAAAACTCTTCAGTGCTATGAATTTATGTCATCCAAGTAATTGTTATACAACTGCAATCATTATCAAAACAGTAATACCAAAATCTATTGACAATGCTATTTATAGAATTAGTATTTGTTTCTTTAAGCAAAACTTAGACTACTCTAAGTTTTGAATTTAACAATGAATACACAATTAATCATATATAAAGCATAATGACTAGTATTTGTATTGAAAACATAGCTTTAGAGTGTCTCTTGTCAATGCTTAAACTATATTTATGATGATGCAAAAGTCTTTGCGTTACATGATGATGCAAAAGTCTTTGCGTTACATGGCTAAACAAATGGAAATGATTGTAATTATAGTATTTATGCTATAAGATAGTATTATAAAACTTCATTCTAATGCCTATACAAAATTATAGGAATGAAATAGATACATATCTTATAGTTACTATGCATTTACATATTACAATGTAATATGATATGGTTTTTAAAGTACAATCATATGCTAAATAAAATGCGAACCTAACTATATGTTTGCAGTGTCGGGCTTGAACATATGCAAACCCTGAATACGATGCAATATGGTATCACAAACATTATATTGAACATATTATGACATAAGCTTCTGTCCTAAGTATGTCTATCATATTCTTGGAATTCACCCAAGATTCGTGAATGAAGTGCTGAGTTGATGCACCTTAAATTTGTTATTTGACAAGTTGACAGAAATACGATCATGTATTAAATGTTATGACTGAACTCTATAGTGGAAGCCTGGTTGTCAACCCACATAGCTCGCCCATGAGAACTTTGATTGGTTTTACCACTAGGAAGCCTGATTGGAAAGGTTTTCACGACACTTCTCCTCCGAGCTGTACACTATAATATCCTCTTGGAAAGCATTGCTGGCACTATTGTGGTTGATGTAATTAATGGGCTATCATTGCAAAGTTGCTCGACCTTAAAAATGGAATTGTTGGCATCTCCATGCTCGTTGATCTTATCAAATCTCGACCGTTGATGTTGCTACCCAAAACCTTGTTGTATGTAACGTTTTGCAAGCTCTCCGGTCTTCATTGTTACACTAGGGTATGGTCGACAAACTAGCCAAAAAGTAGGGTTTAGTGAGAGTAATTCTCAGGGGTTTCGATCCTGTGACCTGTGAGAGGTAGTTTTCTAAATAGTTACAGGTATTGAACCTTCTGCATTTGAGCTACGATATCCAAATAGTGACAGGGTTTCCTTTTTCCAGTGAAGCAGAAGTGTTTTGGACAGGGTTCGAATCTCCTACGGTTGACAATGATCTGCTGTGATAGCTTTAGGGTTGTTGTAGATTACCAACTTGCTTCGTCATTTTGATAGTGTAATGGATCGATTCTTTGACATGCCAAAATCAAAGGTAATAATCGAAAACTGTACAAATGTTGTAGTACTTGATTCGAATGTTACAAAATCTTGTTTTGACCTTGCAATGCATGTTTGGTAGGTACCCATTCAAAAAGAGGTTGATGGTTGAAGAAAAAGAAACTAGAAATACTACGGTTTTCCTGGTAAGCTCCGGTGGTTCACAAGAAACCTCGTAGGTGCCTAAGTTGGTGTTTTGCTATAAGCCGAGAGTTGGAAACATTTCAGTGATGGCCACCTGTGAAGTTTTTAGTTTGACTTGATTTGATGTTAAAATGTAAGAGGTTTATCCTCCGTTCATTTAATGCTTCGCTCAGTAGGTTTTTGCTGTAGCACTATAACTGACTTTGAGTTGGTCTAAACACATTTGGTTGTTTGAGGGAAAGGACCCATTTTGTGTTTTTGGAAGACTTAAATGGATAAATAATAGAGTCTTTGTCATGTTTTCACTATGCTGTTGAGAAATCTTTAATGGAGTCACGTTCTTGTTTTTTTCTTGCTTCTTAGCTATTGGTTTTCTTGTACTGTAATGATAGAGTCTTATTTAAAAAGATATAAACAAAAGATTATTTTGAAAAGTATTGATTCGAGTTTGAAAATGAAACTATCTTAGGTCGAAAGTAAATGATTGCTTACTGTACTTCGTCAATAATGGCGATAGTTAAGGTTTTCGAAAAGTTATGAGATGAATTCGAATGTCAAAATTTTCTGTAAAAGATAGTCCACAATGTCTAGTTTGAAACGTAAAAGTATTATACCTATACCTTTTGACTTATATCTGTTGTGCATTAAGCTAATGGACCAGAAACTTAGCCTGTGTAAAAACAATTCCGATAGTGTAATTGTTTTCAAATGTTGAGATGTGTTCTAGTAGGGTTATAAATTTTCAATGAACAATGATAAGGATTCATGCTTTTCGTTGTGTGAAAAATTCTGTCTTAAGAAGGTTTCGAAAATGTTATCTAGGGTTTGAGAAAGAAATGTTTAAGATTCGCCATGAAAGGCTTGAGTAGAACAATGAAGGACTATGTATTTAATTCTAGGTTTTGGAAATAAAATAGGGTTTGATACTATTTTGAGATATTCAAGATTGGAAACAAAAGTATAAGTAATGTAAAATAAAATATGAATATTTGTATTAGATTGATACAAAACTAATTATTGAAAATACATTTGCATTGAAAACAATCTATCACAAATATGAGAAAAGTGAAGAGTGTTTGCTCATAACAAAAATTGTATGGAAATAAATTGCAGCTGCTAAATTCTTGAAATTACAATTATTTTGAAAACATGAAATGTTTAATATTGATTGCATTTGTTTGCTATCTGAAATGAATAGGGTTAAGAGAAAATTTTTTATGACTTATACAGAAATTAGGCTATATTTATTTTTCATGAAATAACAAAAGAATCATATAACACTATCGATACGATACAGTAAATTTTTACTATGTTTAGATATAGAATAGAATTGTAATCATTGCACTTACTATAATTATTTGTCTAATCAATGGCAATCTGCCTATCTCTCATCTATCATTTAATTTGCTTCTCTATACTAGAGTACGATGCAAATAACAACATGTGGAAAAATATAGAGATGATTATCTAATCAGATCTTTAACAAAGCTTTATCATTTAGACTTAAACAAAGATCATAAATATAAATATTTACAAAATAGAGTTTGATGATTTCACTAAACATAATTATTAAACTGTAAACAAAATAGGAAACAACAAGACCTGGTTAATTTGTAGGGGAAACAAACAACCCAGGGAGCCTATTCCACCCAACCAAATTCCTGAAGACAGCCAAGTACTTGCCTTAGGACCCCCGAGCCTATTCACTGAACCACCAGGAGGAAGAAAATTCAGAAGCTTAAGACCTCAACTTGCAGTAGCAATAGTTATCCAATCTTAAAGACTTAGCAGTCAAGGGGACCTGCACCAGCATGTTTGGTTCTCCTTCTTAGAATAATTTGCAGACTTACAGTTGCACTCTCACATAGCCTCCCTGTTCGAATCTCTTAGTGATCACCTGATGCACATGAGGAACATTTCTGCAGAAAATATTGTGTAAGAGCTTCCTGCTCAATTCGAATTTGCCTTATGTAGGCTGCGTAGGCCTTTTAGTTGTTAACTGGTCATTAAATGAGCTTCCTGCTGACTCCCTCCACCTGGCGGATAATGCCACATTTGTAGGGGTAGTTGTCCCATAACCAATAGCTAGTGGTGAAGTGCAATTGCTGCCATCTGTCCCATGCCTTCTAATAGCTTCCATTCCTCCTAGTGGGTCAGTGAACACTCATTTAACAGTTCCCTTGGGTGTTTGTCTCCTACTTTAATTTATTAAATAATAATAATTCAATAATTATATTCATCCTTGACCAAACTTGCTTATAATTACAAAACTTTGTAATTAAAAATTAACATAAAGTGTTTTGCCAATAAAAATAATATTTTCAGAATTTGGGTAGGTGACATACACCCCCCCTTAAGTCTCAACATCGTCCTCGATGTTGGTTAATCACTCTCTCAGTGTTTCTGAAATAGAGTTGGGTACGCTTCCTGCATACTACTCTCCAATTGCCAGGTTGCCCCTTCTGGGCTAAGGTGCTTCCATTGCACCTTTACTTGCCCAATGGTGCAATTCTGGAGCAGAGTTTCCCTCGTTTCGAGGATACAGTCCGGTTCCACCTGAAAATATCAGTCTTGTCCCACTTGTACATCATTCCAGTTTACAACATTAGTAGCATCGTGTACATACTTCTTTAAAAATGATATATGAAAAACATTATGTATTTTTAAATTTGGTGGCAAAGCTAGTTAGTATGCCACTGGTCCAACCTTGGACAATATCTCGAAAGGACCACAATACCTAGGTGCCAACTTGGCACAGCTTCCCAATTTCAATGAACTCTTTTTTGGTCTTACCTTGAGGAACACATGTTCACCAAACTGGAACTCTTTATGAGTCCTTTTTAGGTCTGTTTGACTCTTTTGCCTATTTTGGGCAGCTTTTAAATTTTCTTGTACCTGTTTCACAATTACTTTTAACTCCTGCAACAATTCAAGTCCTAGAAAAACTCTATTTACTGGGTCATTCCAAGAAACAAGTGTATCACATTTCCTACCATAAAGAATTTCAAATGGGCTAAGTTTGGATGATGCATGATAATGGTTATTATATGAAAATTCTGCTAAGTGTAAGTAGCCTTCCCACTTACCAGGCTGATCCTTAACATACATTCTCAGTAAGTCTTCCAAAACTCGATTCACCCTTTCTGTCTATCCAACTGTTTGTGGATGAAATTCCGTGCTGAAATTTAAGGTTGTATTCAACCCTTTAAACAAAGAACTCCAAAAGTTTCCAGTGAACTTAGAGTCACGATCTGAAATTATCACTTTCGGTATACCATGTAGTCGAAAATCTGTTTCATGAAGATTTCTGCAATGTCTAGAGCCTTATGAGTAGTCTTCACAGGTATAAAGTGTGTTGCTTTGCTTAGCTTGTCTACTACCACCATGATAGAGTCATTTTGTTTCTGATTTTTGGGTAGTCCAGTAATAAAGTCTATGCTTATCACTTCCCATTTCCAACTCGGTATAGGTAATGGATGTAACAATCCGGCGGGATGTTGGTATTCAACTTTCACTTTTTGACAATCCAAACATTTAGCTATGTACTTTGCTACTTCATCTTTCATTTTGGGCCAATAATATTCTTTCCTTAGCATAGTAATGGTGTTCTGATAACCTGGATGTCCAGAGTAATGGCTTTTGTGCATCTCATTTAAAATTAGAATTTTTACCTCTGGTATGTTAGGTACATACAATCTATTTTTGTATAGCAATAGTCCATTTTCCTTCATTCTGAAATCTGGCATAGAATTTTCAGAACTGTTATTTGCTGTCTTTTCCTTTAATTTTTTGTATTCTTCATCCGATTCACTCCTTTCAAGGATCTGATTTTCTAAATCTGTTGAGTAAGTACTAATGGCTGAAATAAAATTCAGTTTTGCTTTACGACTCAATGCATCTGCAACCTTGTTCTCTTTCCCTTTAATATGCTAAATTTCGAAATCATACTCACTTAAGAAAGTTAACCATCTAGCTTGTCTAGCGTTCAGATTTGTCTGATCTGATAAATATTTCAAACCCATGTTGTCTGTCAATAAGGTAAATGTTCTGCCAATAAGGTGGTGACGCCACATTTTTAAAGCACGAATTACTGCTAATAACTCTAAATCATAAGTAGAGTAATTTTTCTTATGTATTTTCAGCTTTCTTGATTCGTATGCCACAACATGCCCTTCTTGTGCTAGGAATCCACCGAGTCCATCATTACAAGCATCTATGCAAACTATGAAATCTTTATTAGGATCCGCTATCCTCAGAAGAGGTACTGTAGTCAATAATTCCTTTAACTTCTTAAAACTGTCTAAACATTTCTGATCCTACACAAATTTCTTCCCTTTCTTCTACAAGGAGGTTATGGGGTTTGCAATCTTTGAAAAACCCTCTATAAATTTTCTGTAATATCCAGTAATACCCATAAATGATCTTACATCCGACACATCCTTAGGAACCGACCAATAATTAATGGCTTTTATCTTGTCGGGGTCAACCGAGATTCCTTCTTTAGAAATTATGTGTCCTAAATACTGAATTTTGTCCTTGTGGAAGTCACACTTACTAAACTTAGCGTATAGTTGATGATCTCTCAGAACTTGTAAGATAATCTGTAAATGTTCATCATGCTCTTCTTTGCTTTTAGAATACACTAAAATGTCATCTATAAACACAACAACAAACTTATCTAAGTATTTGTGCAGAATATTGTTCATCAAACACATAAATACAACGGGGGCATTAGTCAAGCCAAATGGCATGACTACGAACTTGTAATGTCCATATCGAGTTCTAAAAGCTGTTTTGAAAATATATTCATTCTTAACCCGTACTTGATGATATCCTGACCTTAGATCAATCTTTGAAAATATTGTTGCTCCTCACTGCTGATCAAATAGATCATCTATACGGGGCAACGGATATCGATTTTTGATTGTCATCTTATTAAGATGGCGATAATCTATGCACAGTCTTAGGGTTCCATCTTTCTTCTTAACAAATATAACAGGTGCTCCCCAAGGAGACACGCTGGGTCTTATATAATTCTTATCAATCAGTTCCTTCAACTGTGATTTCAATTCGTTTAATTCTAGTATATTCATTATGTATGGAGCTTTAGAATTTGGTACTGCTCCTGGTATTAACTTGCTTGTAAAATCTAAATCTCTTTTGGGAGATAATCCTGGAATCTTCTCAGGAAATACATCCTTGAAATCTTTTAGGACATGTATGTCTTCTAATTTCAGTTTGTCCTCTTTACAAATAAACTCATCATTTAGTACATTTACTGCAAACAACTGACATCCTTTCCTAACTGCCCTCTTAACTTGCATGGCTGAAATCTGTCTAAGGGTTACCTTTCTTGGGATACCTTTTACTTCTATAGTTTTTCCTTTTTCATTTAAATACGTAAAACTTTTTTCATAACAGTTTAAAATGACATGATGGGCTTCTAACCAGTCCATTCCGATTATAATATCATAGGATCCTAAAGATAAAATATTCAACTTGATTTGTGTCTTTAACTGATTCATGGATAAAGCACAAATTTCTATAAAATCTGATACTTTCCTCTTTGTTCCAGTTGCTAGTCTAACTAACCAATATTTACTGAACTTTTCTGTTTTCAATTTAAGCCTTTCCACAATATCTAGTGATATATAAATTAAGCTAGCACCTGGGTCAATTAAAACAGTAACAGGATGATTTTGTAGCATACCTTCAATCTCTACCATAGAGATTTGATGATCTGCTTGCCTGTTGTCGAGTGCTGCATTGATTCTGGGCATCTCCCTCGCCACGTCTCCAACAGTAGGTTCAGTCTAAATAGAGTGGATATTGTTAGTTGTCTACTTCCTCTTGGAACATTCTGATGCATAGTGAGGACCTTGAGACTCGAAACATTTGATGGGTGCCTTTTGTTCATTGGTCCTGGTATTATTGGGAGCATTTCTGGGTGCTGTAGAATTCTGTTGTTGACTGTTTATGAAATTATTTCCTCGAAAATTCCAATTCTGAAAATTTTTCTTTTGGAAACTGGAATTCCCACTGAACCTGAAATTTTTCTTTTTTAGCTCAAAATTGCTAGGCTTATGACTTTTCCAGTTTGACATTCCTTCTCTTTTCCGATTAGTGTCATAATAGAAAACTGCCTTTCTCATAGCCTCTTCCAAGTTTTTTGGATTGTCATACTCGATTCTGTCCTTAATATTGAAAGGTAGACAACTCGAGTATCTTTGAATCTTCTGTTTTTCTTCCACGAGATATGGCACATATCTCAATAAGTTCAAAAATTTACTATTCATTTCCTTCATATTCATACTTCCCAGCTTTAAATCGTAGAATTCTTTGGATTTTTCTTCATAGTACTGTTCAGATAAAAATTTCTTCTTGAAGTATCGTTTAAAAGTACTCCAGTTTACATACTTATCCTTGATACCCTTTACTCTTTTGATGTCCTGCCACCAAATATCCGCTTTTCCGGTCAAGTTATATATAGCCATTTTTGCTTTCAAGGATTCTAAATAGTTATAAATCTGAAAATATTTCTTCATGCTGGACAACCATGCTTCAGCTGTCTCGCCCTTCTCAGTTTCTCCATTGAAAGTTGGAAGTCTAATATTTTTGAACTCCCAAGAAATCTGTTCATACTCTTTATGGATTTTCTTTCTGGGTTTGTAATCTCCTTTACTACTATCGCTTGAATAGTTACGTTTCTTCTTAGTACTTCAATAGCATCTCCCGATGACGTTGAACTGTTGTTCACATCATCGGTTTTCATTCTCTTACTTTTTTTACCATGAGGCAGATCCTCAACCTTGGAGATATCTTCATTTCCTTTCTCCTACTCAACAATTGGGCACTGTTCAAATAGCACTTGGTTTAACTCTTCTTGTGCCTTCAGAATTATTTCATTGTCTTGTTTCACAGATCTAATTTTTTCCTTTAACTCCTGAAACACATGTAATAATTTTGACGAATTTTTATTCAATTCACCATGGCCTTCTTCTGCATAGTGCTGTCCCGTGCTATGGCTGTTTGGTTGAAATATATCTTCTAAATGTTCAGTTGAGTTCTCCATACCTGTAACTTAAAATAATTTATGTATAACACAATAGTTTAAATTTTAATTAGTAATATTTTCTGCTGCAATAAATTTTTCTGTTGCGTGTTCTTGGACCTTTTTCAAGCCTAGAGTTCGAACATGAGCTCTGATACCACATGTAACATCCCAAAAATACCAAAATATTTTTTTTTATATAATAGCAATAATTATTAGAATTATTTAATGCGGAACATATAAACTAAATCGAAATCATAACTAAGATAAATTAATGACGATGACATGTCATCATCCTCAGATAATATACTTTTAATTTCTACTTCAGGTATAAATGGATGTTAATCCTCTTTAACGAAAGATCTTTGTATGCTTACGTAAACAAGTACAGTTTACAAATTTGTTTAAGTTCTTGGTTAATATTACATGTTGATACAGTTTGTATTGCTTTAATATTCTTGATGGATTGCTGACAGTTTGTTTGTTTGTTAATAAAGGGGTCCTATGACGCACCCTGGAGCTTACTTAGCTGCAAAAGCTAAGGCATTTGAAAATGTTTCTATGTGCAAACCGCAGGTAAGAGATCTACAAGACAACATAATATTTAGAGTCCTTGTGTTTCTTAATTCATCGTCAATGTAAAATGTTAAGTACTTCTCTGCGACACCAGTGACTGGAGGTATGGATACTTGGTTCTAAATCTAGTTTGTTAGTTGGATTTCAAAACTCTTCAGTGCTATGAATTTATGTCATCCAAGTAATTGTTATACAGCTGTAATCATTATCAAACAGTAATACCAAAATCTATTGACAATGCTATTTATAGAATTAGTATTTGTTTCTTTAAGCAAAACTTAAACTACTCTAAGTTTTGAATTTAACAATGAATACACAGTTAATCATATATAAAGCATAATGACTAGTATTTGTATTGAAAACATAGCTTTAGAGTGTATCTTGTTAATGCTTAAACTATATTTATGATGATGCAAAAGTCTTTGCATTACATGGCTAAACAAATGGAAATGATCGTAATTATAGTATTTATGCTATAAGCTAGTATTATAAAACTTCATTCTAATGCCTATACAAAATTATAGGAATGAAATAGATACATATCTTATAGTTATATGCATTTACATATTACAATGTAATATGATATGATTTTTAAAGTACAATCATATGCTAAACAAAATGCGAACCTAACTATATGTTTGCACTATCGGGCTTTAACATATGCAAACCCTGAATACGATGCAATATGGTATCACAAACATTATATTGAACATATTATGACATAAGCTTCTGTCCTAAATATGTCTATCGTATTATTTGAATTCACCCAAGCTTCGTGAATGAAGTGCTGAGTTTATGCGCCTTAAATTTTTTATTTGACAGGTTGACAGAAATACGATCATGTATTAAATGTTATGACTGAACTCTATAGTGGAAGCCTAGTTGTCAACCCACGTAGCTCGCCCATGAGAACTTTGATTGGTTTTACCACTAGGAAGCCTGGCTGGCAAGGTTGTCACGACACTTCTCCTCTGAGCTGTACACTGTAATATCCTCTTGGAAGGAATTGCTGGCACTGTTGTGTTTGATGTAATTAATGGACTATCATTGCAAAGTTGCTCGGCCTACAAAAATGGCACCGTTGGCATCTCCATGCTTGTTGATCTTATCAAATCTCGACCGTTGATGTTGCTACCCAAAACCTTGTTGTATGTAACGTTTTGCAATCTCTCTAGTCTTCATTGTTACGCTAGGGTATGGCCGACAGGCTACCCAAAAAGTAGGGTTTAGTGAGAGTAATTCTCAGGGGTTTCGATCCTGTGACCTGTGAGAGGTAGTTTTATAAATAGTTACAGGTATTGAACCTTCTGCATTTGAGCTACGATATCCAAATAGTGACAGGGTTTCCTTTTTCCAGTGAAGCAGAAGTGTTTCGGACAGGGTTCGAATCTCCTACAGTAGATAATGATATGCTATGATAGCTTTAGGGTTGTTGTAGAATACCAACTTGCTTCCTCATTTTGATAGTGTAATGGATCGATTCTTCGACATGCCAAAATAAAAGGTAATAATCGAAACCTGTACAAATGTTGTAATACTTGATTCGAATGTTGCAAAATCTTGTTCTAACCTTGCAATGCATGTTTGGTAAGTACCCATTCGAAAAGAGGTTGATAGTTGAAGAAAAAGAAACTGGAAATACTACGATTTTCCTGGTAAGCTCCGGTGGTTCACAAGAAACCTCATAGGTGCCTAGGTTGGTGTTTTGCTGTGAGCCGAGAGTTGGAAACATTTTAATGATGGCCGCCTGCGAAGTTTTTAGTTTGACTTGCTTTGATGTTAAAATGTAAGAGGTTTATCCTCCGTTCATTTAATGCTTGGCTCAGTAGGTTTTTGTTGTAGCACTATAACCGACTTTGAGTTGGTCTAAACACCTTTGGTTGTTTGAGGGAAAGGACCCAATGTGTTTTTGGAAGACTTAAATGGATAAATAATAGAGTCTCTGTCATGTTTTCACTATGCTGTTGAGCATTCTTTAATGGAGTCGTGTTCTTTTTTTTTCTTGCTTCTGAGCTATTGGTTTTCTTGTACTGTAATGATACAGTCTTGCTTAAAAAGATATAAACAAAAGATTATTTTGAAAATTGTTGATTCGAGTTCGAAAGTGAAACTATCTCAGGTCGAAAGTAAATGATTGCTTACTGTACTTCGTCAATAATGTCGATAGTTAAGGTTTTCGAAAAGTTATGAGATGAATTCAAATGTCATAAGTTTCTGCAAAAGATAGTCCACAATGTCTAGTTTGAAACATAAAAGTATTCTACTTGTACCTTTTAACTTCTATCTATCTTGCATTAAGCTAATGGACCAGAAACTTAGCCTGTGTAAAAACAATTCCGATAGTGTAACTGTTTTCAAATGTTGAGATGTGTTCTACTAGGGTTATAAATTTTCAATGAACAATGATAAGGATTCATGCTTTTTGCTGTGTGAAAAATTATGTCTTAAGAAGGTTTCGAAAATGTTAGTTAGGGTTTGAGAAAGAAATGTTTAAGATTCGCCATGAAAGGCTTGAGTAGAACAATGAAGGACCGTGTATTTAATTCTAGGTTTTGGAAATAAAATAGGGTTTGATACTATTTTGAGATATTCAAGATTGGAAACAAAAGTATAAGTAATGTAAAATAAAATATGAATATTTGTATTAGATTGATACAGAACTAATTATTGACAATACATTTGTATTGAAAACAATCTATGACAAATATGAGAAAAGTGAAGAGTGTTTGCTCATAACAAAAATTGTATGGAAATAAATTGCAGCTGTTAAATTCTTGAAATTACAATTATTTTGAAAACATGAAATGTTTAATATTGATTGCATTTGTTTGCTATTTGAAATGAATAGGGTTAAGAGAAAAAAATATATGACTTATATAGAAATTAGGCTATATTTATTTTTCATGAAATAACAAAAGAATCCTATAACACTGTCGATACTATACTGTAAATTTTTACTATGTTTAGATATAGAACATAATTGTAATCATAGCACTTACTGTAATTATTTGTCCAATCAATGGCAATATCCCTATCTCTCATCTATCATTTAATTTGCTTCTCTATACTAGAGTACAATGCAAATAACAGCATGTGGAAAAATATAGAGATGATTATCTAATCAGATCTTTAACAAAGCTTTATCATTCAGACTTAAACAAAGATCAGAAATAAATATATTTACAAAACAGAGTTTGATGATTTCACTAAACAGAATTATTAAACTGTAAACAAAATAGGAAACAACAAAACCTGGTTAATATGTAGGGGAAACAAACAGCCAAAGGAGCCTGTTCCACCCAACCAAATTCCTGAAGACAACCAAGTACTTGCCTTAGGACCCCCGAGCCTTTTCACTGAACCACCAGGAGGAAGAAACTTTAGAAGCTTAGGACCTCAACTTGCAGTAGTAATAGTTATCCAGTCTTAAAGACTTAGCAGTCAAGGGGACCTGCACCAGCACCTCTGGTTCTCCTTCTCGTAATAATTTGCAGACTTAAAGTTGCACTCTCACATAGCCTCCCTATTCGAATCTCTCAGTGATCACCTGATGCACATGAGGAATATTTCTGCATAAAATATTTTGTAAGAGCTACCTGCTCAATTCGAATTTGCCTTATGTAGGATACCTAGGCCTTTCAGTTGTTAACTTGTCATTAAATGAGATGCCTGCTCACTCCCTCCACCTGGGGGATAATGCCACATTTGTAGGGGTAGTTGTCCCATAACCAATAGCTAGTGGTGAAGTGAAATTGCTGCCATATGTCCCATGCCTTCTAATAGCTTCCATTCCTCCTAGTGGGTCAGTGAACACTCATTTAACAATTCCCTTGGGTGTTTGTCTCTTACTTTAATTTATTAAATAATAATATTTTAGCAATTACATTCATCCTTGACCAAACTTGGTCATAATTACAAAACTTTGTAATTAAAAATTAACATAAAGTATTTTGCCAATAAAAATAATATTTTCAGAATTTGGGTAGGTGACAAGGAGACTGGGTCACTTCTGGAGAACCTATAGCTCTCCAGTAGGTCAAATACATAATGGAAGTGGAGTCACCCTCATCCAAAACGGTACAATGGATGTTGTTTCCACAAATCCTTGTGTGAATCTGGAAGGCCAACTGGTGAGAAAGCCTTGGCTTGAAATATTCCAAGTTGAACAAAATTGTATTGGAAGAATCCGAGTCAATGGCTCCAAGTGCTGATAACAAGATTCTACGCTATGAGGGCAGTGTTGTAGAACTTCGCGAGTAGACATGGCACAAGGTTCTTGAGCTAAGTCTTCAACGATGTTATAGTTTTGGGCTGCTCACGTGTTTGGATTAAATGTGGCCTTTCGAATGGTGGCCTTGGGTGGGTGCAGAACGGTATGAGTGACGAGTCTCTCAATATGGAGATGGCCATTAAAAGGAGGGATCGAAGGGGGATCTTCTGGGGGAGACTTTCCTTTGGCAGTCTCGGTCTTGTTCGAACTCAGGACCGAATCATATGTCTTTGAACGTGTAGATATGTGAATCATCTTGTTACTCATCATAAGAACTTCACGATTTGAAGACGTTTCTGCTCTAGAAGAGTTGTTTTGGTTGCCCCCTTGTTGGGAATCATTTGTGACCATTTGTTGTTGTTGATGAGGAGAAGGGTCGATTAACACTTCCGGGCGAGAAGAACCTTTTACAAATTTATTGACTTCCTCTTTATAAGGACAGTCTCTTGTGTAATGACTTCCTGACATATGAGGTAGGGAAACTTTGCTTTCCGTCTAGGATTGTTTTCATTATTGGTCTATTGAGGTTTGGTATTTTCCTATTGAGTGGAAGGTTTCTTGGGTTTTCCTTTGTTGTTCTTCTTTTTCCCTTTGGATTGTTGTGACGTGGATTGGATGGCGTTCACCTCGGAGGATTGATCAGGAGAGCTAGATGTTTTAGGTGTAGCCTGAGTTTGGGGTGGAGTAGCAGTATTTTTTTTCCCACTTGGTTTGGTTGCAGTTTGAGCCTTCATAGAACCAACTACTCAATCGATAAGAGGTTCAGTAGCTGGCTTTGATGGATCATTGTTGGGACGGGAGGCGTGAGGGATGATCTCGTATAACATTTCGGATTGGGTATAAACCAAATCCATATACTGCGCACGAGAGATGGCTTGTGCTCTGTGACATGTCCGGCCATAGCAACATCCCTAGCAATGGGTGGCAGTAGTGACTTTGTGAACCAATCAGCCAGTAATTGGTCCGGAATGGGTGCCTTGATTAATCTTCGGCATCTCCTCCACTCATGAATGTGATAAGATATGTGGGTGGCCGTAGTTTGGCACAACGAATTTAAAAAGTATGTTCCAGTCTCATATCTGATGGGAAGCTGGAAATGTGTCAAGAACTGCATAGCTAATGTGTTGAAATCTCTGAAGGAGTGTTGGGGAAGCTCGATACACCATTTTACTGCCGTACCAGTGAGTGTACGTTGGAAGAGACGTAGTTGAATATAATCATCCATAAGTGAGTTCTAAGAATACCAAAGTTGAAATTTCTGCAATGACCCTTTTTAATTTTTTTATTAAAATGCTCAATTTTCCACTTTTTCCCCAATTTCGACCTTTGACTAGTTTTGATGTCTAGGTCTCCAAATTAACCCAAATGCTCCCAAATATTCTGAGAAGATATATGACTGATATTAGGAATTGAATATGATGTTTAGGGATGATATATGGCCACCAAAATACTTCTGCAAACTCTCTTAAGATTCTGGACCAAGTATGTAATTTTACTAGCAATTTGGGGTTCAAATCCCCCCGGGGTAAGTACTGAAAATGGCTTCCCAAATGCCTTCAAACCCACTTGAATTTATGAACAGAGGTAGGGGATGTATCAAGGATTTTATTAAGGTCCCAATGCACCATTAATTAGTTATTAAGTTTGTTCCAACCCTCTCCCAAACAACAACAAAAATCACTAATTCGACCCTTGGGGAAATGGCACCAAATCTTCTCCAAATGCAACTAAACTGAGTATAATGACATCAGATGATCAAGTGATGAATATGAAACTTGTAATACACATCAATGGAATTCAATTCATCACAAATATATGAGAGAACAATTCTTTTATTCGAAATCATCAGCATTATAATGGCATACATCAATGTAGTGGGGAAATGGTCATTGTTTTCTCATTAATCATCATTTTTACATACAACCATTTGGTATTTTGACCTGAGACTTTATGAAGATGAATAAAAGAGTATATAAATCTTATTATAATCATAAATACATCATGAGAAGCTCTCCCAAGAAGTACAAGAGCTCACCCAAAGCACAATCCCTCAAGGAGCATGAATACGCCTTCAAAACTGGAAATGGTTTAGAGATGGTGATGCACTAACAAAAACCATGAGCTTCCCTATAGATGATACATGAAAATACAAACTCCATTAAAGCTCCATGAAATACCTGATTGGCCTCTCCAAACACCAACTTGGATGGGAATATTTCACCCTCAAAATTGGCTAAGGCAAGAAACTAGTCATCCACTAGCTCTCTCTTCACAAATGCATTTTCTCAAATGATCAAAAGACATTATCTTGGTTTATCCCTGTATTTTATAAATATCCTTAACCTTCTAAGTTTCCCAATCCATCCATAAAATCAATCCAATTCGAATTAGGGTAAGGGATCAAGATTTGCCATGTGTCCTACCTTTCCTAGCCTTCCACCTTCCACCAATTCAAGTAGGAATCTCTTTGGCTTCTCCAACTCCCATGAACACCCTATTGGAGCCTATTTTTGGGGATGACATGTCATAATATTCAAATGTCATAGTTCAGATCTGAAATTTGTCATAGATGTCATAGATGCTCCATCATTGTTGTCATAGGAGCTAGCGAATCTAGCCCAAGTGTCCACAAACTCCTAGTTTGACTCTTCCTCTTCCATGTAGATTACCATTCCATCCAAATTCGACCTATGATGCTAAATTGCATGTGTATGAGCCTACCAACTCATCCAAGAATGTTCACCTTCTCATGAATTCAAATTGGCAAGAGAAAGATGCCATGTGTCCTTGAAAAATCAAGCTAGTGTGGGTCCCACATCCTCCATATGTCTTCAAAACCACTTGCCACCTAGAATTTCTCTTGAATTTATTTATTCAACCTATTTATTAAATACTTGAACCCTTCTAATGTATAAACATAATTTATTAACTTCCTTATTGCAATTACAAATGTGCCCATCCAACCTAGGAAACTAGTAGGATTGATGGGATTGTCTTACTATGCAATTATTTGAATGGGGACATTATAGTCCTCCCCACTCAAGATTGCTTGCCCTCAAGCAAAATAAATTTACAATGATGCAAAATTGTTCCTCCTCTATCAGGTGGCCTTCCCTGAGGAATGTCTCCCAAAACCTTTCTATTCTGATGCCTCATGCTGTGGGAAGAAACTACCTGATTCAGATAGGTGTGCTGCCCTCTCACAACCCTTAGTACTCCTTTTGAATCTTGGAATTTCATTTCAGGAATTCGATAATTTAATGTATGCTCTCCTATTGAATACAACCATTTCACTCCCAAAACCACATTAGTATTAGCAACATCAACCACATAAAAACTATCAACAAAAGTATAGTTACCTACAGTGACTTGCAGCTGTGGAATCCATGTTTTGCACTCCATTGTGTTGTGACCGGGAATGACAACTGTGAAGCCATCGAATGGTTCAATAGGTATTTTCCTCCTCTCCACCATGTATTTATCAGTGAATTTATGTGTGGATCCTCCATCTACCAAAACTGAATTTCTTTGTCCTAGTACCACACCCTTGCATCGAATAGTGTGATATCGAGGTATTGCTGAAAGTACTGCCATTCTTACTTTGGTGGGTGAGGGATGATTCACCTATTGTTTCCCTTCTTATGCTATAGTATATCCCTCTTCTTGGGCTGAAGTGCGTCATTATTCCTCCATGCCCCCTTCATACCCATCATCACAAAATACTTCAATGAATTGGGCCTTTCCCCTAGCACATTTATGTCCTAGTGCCCATGGTTGGAAGCATGAGTAACACAATTTCTTCCTTCTATGCTATTCTCTGCTTAGTTCCTATTTATTATCCTTTCCATATTCATCTTCTTGCCATGGGTTCTTATCAGATGCATCTCTTTTCCAAGGTTTCTTTTCAATTATGAAGTCAGGATTGGGAGGAAATCTCATTGTAGGAAGCACATTTAGGAGATCCCTAGTCAAGTTCATTGCATCTTTTAATGTAGTTGGATTGTGGGATTTGACCAAACCTTTTAAGGGTTCATCCAAACCTTCAATGAACAACAATACCAACCTTCCCATATACATCAGCCACCTTGATTGATAATTTTTGAAAGTCCAACATATACTCAGTAGGGGTCCCAGTTTGCTTTAATTGAGCTAGTTCCTTGAAAGGAAATTCTGGATCTTTGTGTTCAAATCTCTCTAGTACCCTGTAGAAAAATTCTTCATATGTGTTAACCTGATCATGACCCAAAGTTTTCAGGCCATGAAACCACGATTCATTGGCATATCCTTCTAAGTGCAAAATGGCCATTTTTAGTGCATCTACTTCCACCATAGGATTTAGCTGAAAATACACATCTAATTTTTGCACCCAAATGTTAGCAGAATTTTGAGAGGAACCATCAAACGTAGGAAGTGACATTTTACCAATAGCACAATTTAATTCTTTGTTTTGGAATAGAGCCCTATTGTCCTCCTTCTTTTTTAGTTTTTGTGCAGCATCAAGGTATGTACCAAATGGTAGACTTCTCTTACACTCTTCACTCAAATCATTCCATTCATTTGCTATTGTCCTAAGATCCACTTGAATGTCAGGCTCTTATTTGGGTATAATAAATTTAGGTGCAATAGGCCTTGGTATGCTTTGAAACTCATTTGGTCTATTGTGGGGTCCTGTACTTGAGAAAATGTGCTCACCCATTATCCTCTTTTCTTTTGAGTGTTAACTACTGTTGTTCCCTATTACCACTTTGCTTCCAAATTGGCTAGACATTAATTCGAATCCTTTCATAATTTGATGGGACATGTTTTTGGTTATGTCATCAAAGAGAGGTTTCATGAGCTTAATATATTCCTCCCCATCAGTATAGGGTCCCCTCCCCTCGTTAGTCATAGTTTCAACAAGATCCTCTTCTTCTTCTACCACCTCTTCTTCAACAAACACCTCTTCAACTACTGGTTCAAAGGGCGGTGGTCTATTATTTTGAATTCTTGTTAAGACCATCAGGTTCCAAGACCATGCTCTAATACCACTTGTAATGACCCTTTTTAATTTTTTTATTAAGATGTCCAATTTTCCACTTTTTCCCCAATTTTGACCTTTGACTAGTTTTGATGTCTAAGTCTCCAAATTAACGCAAATGCTCCCAAATATTCTGAGAAGGTATATGAATGATATTAGGACTTGAATATGATTTTCAGGGATGATATATGGCCACCAAAATACTTCTGAAAACTCTCTTAAGATTCTGGACCAAGTATGTAATTTTACTAGCAATTTGGGGTTCAAATCCCCCCGAGGTAATTACTGAAAATGGCTTCCCAAATGCCTCCAAAACCACTCGAATTTATGAATAGAGGTAGGGGATATCTCAAGTATTTTATTAAGGTCCCAAATGAACCATTAATTATTTATTAAGTCTGTTCCAACCCTCTCCCAAACAACAACAAAAATCACTAATTCGACCCTTGGGGAAATGGCACCCTCCAAATGGAAATAAATTGAGTATAATGACTTCAAATGCTCAAGTGCTGAATATGAAACTTGTAATACACATCAATGGAAGTCAATTAATCACAAATATATCAGATAAACATTCTTTTATTCGAAATCATCAACATTATAATGGCATACATCAATGTAGTGGGGAAATGGTCATTGTTTGCTCATTAATCATCATTTTTACATACAACCATTTGGTATTTTGACCTGATACTTTCTGAAGATGAATAAAATAGTATATAAATATTATTATAATCATAAATACATCATGAGAATCTCTCCCAAGAAGTACAAGAGATCACCCAAAGCATAATCCCTCAACGAGCATGAATATGCCTTCAAAACTGGAAATGGTTGAGAGATGGTGCTGCACTAAAAGAAACCAAGAGCTACCCTGTAGCTGATACCTGAAAATAAAAAAATCCATTAAAGCTCCATGAAAGACCTGAGTGGCCTCTCCAAACACCAACTTTGATGGGAATCTTTCACCCTCGAAATTGGCTAAGGCAAGAAACTAGTCATCCACTAGCTCTAAATTCACAAATGCAATTTTTCTCAAATGATAAAAAGCCCTTCTCTTGGTTTATCCCTATATTTTATAAACATCCTTATCCTTCTAAGGTTCCCAATCCATCCATAAACTCAATCCAATTCGAATTAGGGTAAGGGATCAAGATTTTCCATGTGTCCTACCTTTCCTAGCCTTCCACCTTCCACCAATTCGAGTAGGAATATATTTGGCTTCTCCAACTCCCATGAGTGCCCTCTTGGAGCCTATTTTTGGGGATGACATGTCATAATGGTCATATGTCAGAGGTCAGATCTGAAATTTTTCATAGATGTCATAGATGCTCCATCATTGTTGTCATAGGAGCTAGGGAATCTAGCCCAAGTGTCCACAAACTCCTAGTTTGACTCTTTCTCTTCCATGGAGGTTACCATTCCATCCAAATTCGACCTATGATGCTAAATGCCATGTGTATGAGCCTACCAACTCATCCAAGGATGTTCACCTTCTCATGAATTCAAATTGGCAAGAGAAAGATGCCATGTGTCCTTGAAAAATCAAGATAGTGTGGGTCCCACATCCTCTATATGTCTTCGAAACCACTTGCCACCTAGAATTTCTCTTGAATTTATTTATTCAACCTATTTATTAAATACTTGAACCCTTCTAATGTCTAAAAATAATTTATTAGCTTCCTTATTTAAATTCCAAATGTGCCCATCCAACCTAGGAAACTAGTAGGATTGGTGGGATTGTCTTACTATGCAATTATTTGAATGGGGACATTACAATGTCATAACGTGATTTTTTGGATGTCCCCGGGTTTCGCATCGAACTTTGGAATGTCCAATGGTAGTTTGGTAGGGATGGGTGGCCAATGAGGTTCGTGCCAAATAGGATTGTTGATAAGTCTGGACAAGTCAGGTAAGTCTAATGTCGCTATAAATGGAAGTTGTCGATTGGGTGTGAGAATGAGTAGTATTGATGGGGTGTTGGGATGCCTCTGGGGCCTTGCACCGCATATTGCTACATATTACCCGCGGGGTACTGTTGGAAGTTTTGATTATTAGGGATCATCTAGTTCACCGGTGGTTGGTTCAAAATCATAGGATTGATAAATTGATTCAGAATTGAGTTAGATACCGGTTGCTGGGCATACTGTTGGGTGGGAATAAATGGTGTAGAGACCTGGGGTTGTTTAGCCTAGGGGTTGTTTCCAAATCCTTGGTTGGGTGGATTTCCCATACCTTGAGAGGGGGGATGTTATTGGAATAAGTGATTCCATGGATTATTTGTTCTGCTCTGAGTAAGAGACATGGTTTGAGGGGATGGGTTCCATGGAGTGTTCGATGCACTGGGATAGGGTATTCTAGAATTCAAGTTAGGGGGAATGAAGGCCTGATGTTGATTAGGTTTCCCCCCATCTTGGTTTTGGTTTCTAGGAATGTAATTCCCCCCAATAGGTGATATTTGTGGTCCCCAAGAAGGAATTGGGCTTGACGAAGGGAATAGGATGTTGGTACCGCTTGGGGTACTAACAAAAGGTTTTCCACCACCAGGTTGACTGTGTGATCCCCACGGAGCAGATGATGCCGATGGAGGAGGTTTTTGGTTGGTCCCACTTGGGGCACTAACATATTATTTCCCTCTAAAAATTTAGGTATGTGGTCCCCACATGGTAGATGGTCCAGACGGGGGATCTTGGTTACTGGTTCCGCTTGGGGCTCCAATAAATGGTTGTCCTCCGGAAATAGTGTAAATCATGGCTGAAGATTGACCTCCAGTCACATTCTGTGTTCAAACAGTAGGTATGGATGGTCTTCCAACGTGCACATTAGAAGAGTTTGGTTGTGCAGGTTGAGTAACTGCACGAGTGGGTTCGACTTGTGAATATGGTGGTGCACTAGTTCCATATGGTAAAGATGATGGTGAGAAAGTAGGGTTTGTCCTCATAGTAGGAGTATTCCGCAAAGAAGTACCAAAAATGTCTTCTGGTAATAGATGAGGGAAATATTGAAGAGGACTTTCGGGCGTCAATTGCATGGGTATGGAAAGAGTGCGAAAATCGTCGAGGGCTTGGCCCAGAGTTGTGTCCCATAATGAGAAGGCTGGATAAAAAATGTTTTCCATCCCTAAGATATTGGGGAAGGATTCTGGTTGGGTCCAGTTGGTGGGTCCTGACTGACCTACATATGATTCTCTGTAAGTGGTATCATGGGATGAAGATCGGGGTGTTGGGGAATCACGAGATATTACTGCTTGGGAAGCAGGTGCAGGAGGGTATTGCGAGACTGAAGCCAATATATGAGAATATTCACGTCTAAATTGTTCCGTTGCCACTTATTCATTGGCTAGACTGGACATTTCGGCTCGAATTGATGTCATGATATCTAGGGCTGAAGGGAGGTCGGGAGAGGGCATTCCGAATGATATATTGCTAGAAGATCCAGTTTCAGAACTCTGTGTGACCGAGGGTGTAAATATGACAGGTGGGGTTTCCAACTGTGTAGAGGGATAGGTAAAGTCGGTAGAGAGGTGAAATTGTCTAAGGGGTGCAGGTTCAGATTCCTCAATGATCTCGATGTACTCTTCATCAAGATCAAATAATGATGGCATGACTGGAGTGGTGCTAGTCTCTGGGAGGGTGATGAACTCCGGAAGAACATTGGTTTGAGGTGAGATACTAAATTCAGGGGCTAAAGTACTTTCCACTGCGGTTCTAAATTCTGAGGGAACAGTGGATTGTGGTACTGCACTAGTTTCAGTTATCGTACTAAGTTCTGGAATAGTGCTAGTCTCTGGAACTGTGCTATGTGTTAGAGGTACCATAGTAGCTGGTGGTGTCTTACTAGTTGATGGTGGAACGGTTGCTCGCCCAGCAGGTCTACTGGTAGGGGGAGTGGGTATGCGTGAAGATGAAGGTTGACTGACCTGAGGTACTGCCTCAGGACTCTTCCCTTGTTGTCTACGTGATTTTTGTTGATCTTCCATGGACCTAGATGAATTGTTATGGGGAAAGTCTCGTGAAAAAAGAAATAAAAAACCTTAGAGCAACAGAGTGTGCAAAAGGGGATCTATGAAAAGAAAAGGCGTGTAGGCCAAAAGAGAAAGCTCAAAAAAAAATGACTGGGACCCGGTGTTGCAATAAGCGAGCTATAACAAAATTGCCAGAATTCCAACAAGCAACACTAAAAATAAAAAGACCCTCTAAAAGATGAAATACAAGGAGCTTCCACCTTTGAGCCCTTGTATCACCTATACAAAAAATACAAGGAAGACAATGGATAGATTTCCTCAGGCACTAAGTAGAATGCGGTATTCCACAAAGTCCATCTGGAACCTATCCTCGCTGCTTATCCCTGTGGAACAGGAGGCCCTCTCAACAAACTGGTCGATGACCATGTCAATAAGTAATAGAGTATTTTAGTACCCGAGAAAAAAAACAACTATGTTTTAGATGAAAAGTGACAAGGGGGGATTGTTTGGATTCCTATCCCCAATGTCCTACCTAACTAACAAATTATTTGTATCCTCAAGTGAGGTTAAGATGTGTTGAGTTAGGGAGATGAATTTTAGTAGTTTGTTGTCTTACTCAATCAGGTAAATGGAAGTGCAAGTGAATGGTGTGGTGACTTGAATCAAAACATGCATATACAAATGAATCAAATATGCTTTTATCTTCGATGAATAGCCAGCTAAAGTAAGGAGAGAATTCTTCGATCCTAAAAGCAAAATGCAAATGCAAACTTTCTCAAAGATGAAAACCACTCAATTTTTTGTTTTTATGTGCCAAACTAAAAGTACTCTTTCAAAGTAAATGAATCCAAAAAATATTTTTCTACTTCTAACGAGCAAAATGCATGACAAGTAAGAACATAGAGATGCCTTCTAAATGCAAAAAGAGCTTTGATCTTTTCAACAAAAGAGAAAGAAAGCTTCGAAAAAGTTCTTCAATGCCAATTTTATGAAAAAGATATAAAGATGCTTTTTCAAAACAATATAATCTTCCCAATACTGTAATCAAGGATTCAAATGTATAAGATAAAATGACCTTGAATGTTCAGCAATGACCAATATTTGAAAATATGTCAAGAAGGTAAATGACCTATTTACTATGTCACATAAACTCATAAAATCCAAACCTAAAGAATCAATGACGCAAACCAAGACAAATTGCATCCTTTCTTATGGATATCATGGTGAGTGTGTAGACTAAGTGAAAGGAATGATGGGTGTGTAGGCAACGCTGAAAGCAGTGACCTAGTTACTAATTGCTCAAAGTGTCTACAAAGGAATCTTGAGAATCAAGCAAAGGTTTCAAATGTTCTAGAAAGAGACAAAATGCAGGCAATGTAGTGCAGTCATGCAGGTCACAGAAGTTTGACCACTGTCATCAAACAGAAAACTGGAGCAGAAGATCAGAAACCAAATGGCATGAACTAAACAAAACACCAAAAAATAGCTTGTCACATAGAATTTTCGTGGGTTTATAGGCATCCTTGGCACGGAAATAGGTGATTTTAGCATTCTACAAAGCAGCTAGGGCACGGAAATTTAGGAAGTTCCGCACTGGCAAGTATGGGTAGGGCACGTAAATATACAGTGAGGGAATGAAGAGCGAAATTTGAGAATTTTTTTTGATATTTCTTGGGTTTTGCAGACCCAGGGGACAAAGTGTGAAGGTTCAACTCAATGTCAGAGGTTCAATGATGAAAAATATGCAAAGAACAAGGGTTTTAAGTGAAAATAAAAACCAAATTTCACAATAAAAAAATAATAAAAACTGGATCTAAGCCAATGGAGTGGCCATTTTCTGTGGTAGAAATTTCCTCCTACGGATAAGAAGAGGTTCCCTTAGATCAAACTAAGATTACGTATGTCTAATCTAAGACAATGTACAACAAATGCTACCTTAAATATCTAAATCTAATCAATGCATACGATTTGGAATGAATCTGAAGGAGAAGAGTTTAACTCACTTTTAAGACGAACGTTCGTTTAGCTTCTAGCTCATGTCTTGAATTCCACAAGCAGAACCTATTTGGATTGAACAAGCAACAAATGAAACCAAAATCCAAATATCTCGTGCACTAGGTTATATTTAAATCAACTCAGATATATTTCATGTTCATGACTGAAACACAATACACAAAATGGAGAAATAAGACAAATTATTATTAAATGGAAACTTAATGAGACTTACAAACTGATTCCTTGATGTCCAAGCAACCTCCAGCTCCAAAGCTTCCTCCCTTTTGCTATCTCTACAAAACTTTTAGGATCATAGGTTTGATACCCCAAATTTTCCTCCCTTTGGCTTATGGATGGACTCTCCTTTATAGCACTTAGGAAGCCAACCATATGGAGAGGAAGATGGATCTAGGTGAGAGTTTAATGGATCAGCCAAGCTAAACAAGGAGGATAGGTTAGGATCAAATCAAAGGTTGCAATCCCAAGGAAATCTCCCGGAAGGTAAGATCCAAAATCCATGCAAAGGGTTGTTATTGAGTTTTTCGCACCTCAACCATTGATCATAGTGCGAAATTATGGATATTTCTATGTCCCTGTAGGTATGCAAAGCACGAAAATAGGGAATTTTTCGCGTCTTGCTATACTAGCAGGGGGTGAAAATAATGCCAAGAAGTGGTTGGATGAGGTGGCATTCGGCTGAATGAGGTTGGATTTTCCTCCTAAGTCTCCAGATGATGCTAAGAAGAGGACCAACAAGGTCCAACACCCAGTAGGAGGAAGTTTCGTTAGGTCATATGACACGAGGATGTGACACTAAAGTTCAAAGTGTAAATATGACGTATAACATGGATTCCTCCTGATAACACCCCCCCTTGAAGTCCGAGATGACCTACCCCAATAGGGCTTTGGTATACCACATGAGACCCAACGTCTTTGTATAACAAGTTTCTCTGGTTCGCGAGGCTATATAGTCTTCCACCATTTTCCCTAATTATTCTACCAACTTAGTAGGCTCAGGATTTCGATGTTGTTCCTGCAGACATGTCTCCATGTCATGGATACACACTTAAACAGAAGGTGGCACAATATTATTATAGTGGGCTTTGGCTCTCTCTTTCTCCCAAAGGGCACGAGGCATGTGCAAGCGGCGAGGACCAAGGACCAATAGTGGTATTCTTCTCAATTTTCTTGAAGCAAACCATAATGAGGGAAAAATAAGAGGTGGAGGAGTCATATTGAGAGCAAAGGGAATGGAGATCTAAATAAGGACAAGCTAGGATTAAGGACCAACACTAGAGAGAATGGAGGCGACTATGAGAGCAAAGGTGTTGAATACCCGCTCGTTTGTTGACCATTATGATTAACCATTTCTTCGCATGATCAAGACTCGTATATGATTTGATGAGGGGCATTATCACCATGAATGCCAAATTGGAAACCAGTTCTTGCGGCATGAGTTCGTAGGAATGAATGCAGTTTCACTTATTTGAGTCGGGCTTTCCAAATCTTATCATAATGAGCAGGCCATCACATGTCATGATAATCTTGACAGTCCACACGCCCA
Organism: Larix kaempferi; assembly: GCA_027924585.1. Classification (NCBI taxonomy): domain Eukaryota; kingdom Viridiplantae; phylum Streptophyta; class Pinopsida; order Pinales; family Pinaceae; genus Larix; species Larix kaempferi. Next base: position 4,033,541 of record BSBM01000079.1, read on the forward strand.
ATGGATGTCCTAACTACTTACCCAGTGGCTTGATCATAATCTAATCGTGGTCTGGCCGTAGTTGCACCCAATGTGTGGATCGTTTATTCTATTAAAAATAAAATGAAATTATATTATTGTGGATATCAATGCTAATGCTTCTCAAATAAAATCAATAATAACCAATCACAAAGAAATACGAGGATAAATATATTGATATCAACCAATAAAAACACAAGGAGGGATATTTCCAAGCTTATCATATGAGAAGACACCATAGAGAGAAGTATGTGCATGCTTGTTATATTAATGCCTCTCTAATCAAATAAAATGAAATAGAAACATATAGTAAAAGTTTCAAATTTACAATACATAGATCTATTTCAACTCCCCATATTTTAATCTCGTGTGTTGCAACATTTATTGTTGTGTTTTTTTTTTAAATTTCATTGTTAATGTTCATTGCACTGTGTCGATATCAAATGAAAGAATTTCTTCCTCATCATAAATTTTGCATATTATTTGGAGAAAGATGGGCTTAGAAATATGGAGATTATTTAAAAACAAAAATTAAAATAGGAAAATGGTGTAATTACATTAATGTGGAGATTAGTCTACAATCTTTTAATTAGAATCAACAACAACCAATTAGCAAAGAAAGGAGAGTTATCTCAAAACTTATCAAAGTATGCCAATACTTTCCAGATTCATATTCATGCTTTCCAATAAAATAAAATGAAATAAAAACATATGTGTTGCCATACTTAACTTTAGCTATTTTTATTTCATCCCATAACAATTTTTTATATTATATTTGTATCTTTTCTCTATCTTTGGAATGAAAGCTTGTTAATGTTGTTGCATTGTGTCCTTATCCCAAATGGAAGACATTCTTGATTATTAGAAATTTTTCATATTATTTGGAACTAGATAGATATAGAAATTTCAAAATTGTTAAAAATAAAGTTTATATGAAAATTGAGAGAAATTACTTTAAGGTGAATATGAACCCTAATACCTCTCAATTAAAATCAATAACACCCAATCATAAAACAAGACAAGGGGGAAATGACAAACCTTATCATATAAACAGGTCCAATGAAGAAAACATATGATCATACTTTCCATATCAATGTTCTCCAATAAAAATAAAATGAAATAAAAAGATGTAACCTAAAAAAATAAAATCTAAAATACATAAATTTATCTCAGCCACACTCCATTTGAACATGTGATCTAAAAAATCCTAGTATCCATTAAGGATAATAATAGAAACCTCAACCACTAAGAACCCAATTTACTACTATCTATCAATATAAATGTTATAAGAAAACATATTATCTCTAACCTAGCAACTTGAACCTACGAAATAAAAATATCCCAATTGATTGGAACTGGATTTTTAAAAAATTGAGAAAAGGATAAGCAATTGGACCTTCAGGTATTTATCTCTTGGTGGAAGGTTGGTTCTTGCAAACTCCATGCTGCAAAGTATTCATGTGTACCGGATTTCTATTTCTGTGTACCGGATTTCTTTAGCAATGATTCCAATTTCTGTAAGCATATGTTCCAGTTTCTTTTGATTGGAAATGGCTCTTCTAAGTTGGACCATTTGTCCTCTTAGAAAAGCCAAGAGGAAAAAAATTATTTCTCTTCCGAAGAAATGGGAGGATGGGGGTTAAGATAACTATATTGGTTTGGGGAAGCTTTAAGTGATAAAAGCATATGGAGGGTGCTTTTTGGAGATAGTCTTTGGAGTAATGTTATTAAATGAAAATATTTCAAATGAATTTCAGTGTCCTAGTCAATTCGTAACCCTCAAGATGTAGGTTCTAATTCCTCCATCATTTGGAGAGGACTTTCAAAACCTCTTCCAATCTTGTGAAAGAGATTAAGTTGGAAAGTCAGAAGAGGTACACATATCTTTATTGGCATTGATCCATTAGTGGGAGTTGGCGATTGCTTCAAATTATCCTAGCAATTGATTTCTCGCCTACATTCTATGAACATTCTAGTTCTTGCTCAAGTGAGAAAATAGGCTAAAACTGACTCTTGCTTGAATTATTGGTATCTTTCTTCCGACCTGGGTCTTTATGACAGATTGGAAAATGAATGGAATAAATTTCCTTTTTCTCTTAATTATGCAGGGATTAGATTAAACAAACAAGAGGATTTGTTGGTTTGGGATCGATCTGATTATTTTTTTAACAAGAATGGTTAAAGAGCTTTTAATTATATAAAACTGAGGTCACATAGAATATAATAAGAAGGATTGTTCCCAAAGGAGTATGGTATCCATCACACCTTGTTCATACTTCTCTAACTTGTTGCTATCCTGAAATTTTCCTAATCTATGGAAGTTATATCTTCTTACATACTGTCCAAGCAGAAGGACGCAAAAACAAAACATAGCAAAAAAATTCCCTACTAATCTAAAATGGAGAAACTAGATCTTTTTCTCAGGCATTCTGATACTAAGCCTTTGTTCTTCAAACCATCTGAACCATTTCCTCAAAAAACCAGCATAAGACATATCAAGAACAAAAAGGAGTACAGACCGGGACCAACCAACTAGTGATGAATATCTTCAATGTTCTCCACGCTCCTTTCCTTCGTAGAGCTATTACCAAAGTGAAGTCCAGAGTTGACCATCTCGCTTTCGAATTTTTCCATCTTCTTTCCAATATTTATGTTGTTGTTGTTCATAGCCTCTAAATGAGTGTTCAGACGAAAATTCGGGAGGAGAGAAGTGCTTAAGACATTAACCCTCTCCTCGATCTTATTGTTGTGGGTATAAACTTTAGAGTGGGTGGCTTGTGCTAAAGAATAAAGCCTAGTTAAGGCCCTTTTCATATCCAAATTCTCATTTCAGGCAAGCCTAACCTGGATTTCCATCTCATTGACACGGTTCATCAGATTCCCAGAGTTTGTTTTGTTCCCTCTTCTCTGTCCAGAGCCAGAGTGGACAATATTTTCATTCTCCATGGTTACTTCTGTCTGCTCCTTCTTTTCAGCGAAAACCATATGACCAAGACTATGCACCGTGGGTCTTACCTGCTTGCATTCATGCGTTGTACACCGAACACCCTCAAAGACCGGGTGAACCCAACTTTGAGCTCGATTGAAGCTCCTATTAGATTTATTACAGAGTGCACAACTCAAATAAACCTTTGTACCACTCAGGCTTGAAGATCCTGTGACAATGTGCTCCATGATTATGAAAACAGAGCTCCCCTTTCCAAATTTCTAGTTCTTGTCCGAATAAACACAAATGAAGAAGACATTCTTGCCTTCTATTTAAAATATGTCGTTTTGCCGACAAATCTCCTCTGCTTCACGCATACGATCCATTTGGATACAGTATGGTGCGGACCAAGAGAATTTAAGACTGAAATGATAGTGAATCTTAGGTAGACCCGGAAGGTGAGTGAGGTGAAAATCGTTCTAGAAACTCGTGATTTTGTGTATGTGGGGGAGGTTTCTATACCCAACCTTGTGGAGCCAAGGTGGTCTCAAAACAAAGAAAGAAACAATCATTCTAGATACAGAGATAAAAAATTAGTGAATCCAACTTTCTTCTCTAGGAACATTATCACATTCAAGAGTTCCAAAGCACAAACCAACTCCCTTGTTTTCCATGCTATTATCTTGTTGATTTTGACCTCTCAGAACATGGAAAAAGTTGATTTTCTTGAATTCTTTTACTATAAAAATTAGAAGATGATGCATTTTTTAGGTGGGCTTCTTCCAGTTTCTTGCTAGAGTTATTTCTTCTTTAATGACAGTTACAGAATCTCCAATCACCGTTATTTCCTCGAGTCTCAATTCTCTATCAAGTTCCACACCCTTTATTAAGGAAATCCATTTGGGGTTATTATTGGTTTTTTCCCCAATGCTCCAAGCGAAGTCTCTCTGTTTTTTCCCCTTGGAGTCAAAGATAAATCCCCTCGCACCTGCCAGCCCTGGGGAGCTTTTGGTGGTCCGCCCTTGGTTGGAGCTTTGGTTCCTAGTTTTTACTTAGTAAGATTATGATTTTTCCTTTGATTTAGATGATAGTCGGTTGTTATGGGTGTTAACGCCTCAAAATCACACACATGCGACATTTTGACAATTCATCCAATAATGCATCATCAACATAAAGAATGCATCTCACCACAAGCATCCTCAACATATCCAAAGCACAATATGAGTCCAAAAGTGCCCAGAAACAATCAAAACAAAGGGTAGCATGGGTATTCCAAAGGTTACACGTGCTATACCATCGGTTATCTGAACAATGCCTGTGCTACACTCGCGTGACTTTTCCTTCGATAGCCGTGCTATTGTCAAAACAATGGGACCACTTACTTCCAACAGTGCATTGAAGACTCAATCCCCCCCAAAGATCCCAATTCATCTCCTCACACATTTGGTGACATTAATCAACCCCCCTTGTGTACCTTGGAACCAGTTCATGAAGGAGGAGAGTTCACATTTGGATCTATTTGTTTGTTGAACACCTCTTGGCCTATAAAAGAAATCCATTGGCATGCATTTTGTAGAGAGAAATTACAGCTTTTGAGTATAATTGTCATTAATGCCAAAAGTATTCATTAATGACAAAGGATATGATGACATGGCATGTATGATGATGTGGCATGGTTGATAAAGATGCAGATCCACTTCATGGTGCTCTAGTACCTTCATGATGTTATTATTACAATTTGGCCTAGTTATATAGAGATTTGTCAGTTTGGAGAAATTCAAGTAATTGACAAAGTGTTGGAAATTTGGTCCAAGTAGCCTTGGGAAAATGTCCACCGTACCTCATAGGTTAAGGTAATTGTCCACCCCATCTCACCAGGCTGCAGCTTGTTGATATGCCTACCTGACCATGGTCTCAGTTGGTCTTGAGAGTGTCTGAGGAGGAAGTTATAAGTCTGCCAAAATAGGGTTTTAGTCAGTTTTTCCCCAGTCCAGTAAAATGTCCACCTAAGTTAGAGGAAGATGATTTTGAAGGCGAAATCACTTTGGTTGTGCTCAGTGAGATGCACTACATCATCTAGTATCATTGGTTCAGGATTTTGGTGAAATAAAAAAATCCACCTTGGAGATTGCACAAATTGTCTAAGTATAAAAATGCTAGTAAAAATGCCTGAGTGACCTCAGTAAAATGTCCGCCATTTCCTATGGTTGATGTCTCAAAGTATTTTGAGCGTATGGGTCTCTATACTGTTGAGTGGTACATCCAATCATATCCTTTTTTTTTGCAAAACGTCTCTGTAGGTAAAGATATCAATTTGCCAAAAGTGCCTCCTAGACTGATTTACACTGCTCCAGAAAAATCTCTGTCGAGGAGAGAGAAAGAGGTCTCAAAGGATGAAATTGGTCTAGATGGAATCACCCCGTTGGAATCTATCCAGTGGATGTCTTATAATTCCAATTATATGAAAATAAAAATCCCTTCATGTTGACTTAGGGTTTGACAATTTTGTCTAAGTGTTGAAAACTGAAGGTTAAGGGGCCATTTGGAAATGCCCACCAAAAATGGTCTCTGTACGGATAATTTATCCAGATGGCATGGGTAGGTTCCATGATGAACTGGCCATCTAGCCATTATATCAGTCTCTTCTTTGGTAGTCACACACGTGAAAAATGAACCTGCCAAGTTGAAGAAAAATCATATTTGCTCAATTCAGTAAATGCCCACACAAAGTTTATATTATGCCCACAATAGAGTTGTGAAATATGTCGGCATAAGGCACAAGAATATGCCTGCATAAGTTATAATGATATGCCCACAGGTGAATGAGGATATGCCCAGAAGAACTTGTAGGATATCCATATTAAAAGAAATCCATGCCGTTGTTTGAAGAATAAACATGTTAATTAAATTTCGTGTGTGCTAGTATTTAATCAAATATACGTTTGGAAGATTTATTTTATTCCAGATATGAAGAGGCATGATGATTAGATGATAACATAATAAATAGATTTGATCTTTAATTAAAAACCAAGGTTTGTTATTTAATTAAAAAAACGGAGTTAATCTTTTTGAAGAGGCATGAGTTTGAAAAGACAAGAATCCTAGTTCGAAGAGATGCAACGATTGAGGAATGAGATGCATAATATATACACAAGCATGTGATTTTAAAGGAAGATGTCTCAATATCCCATATCAAAGGAGAAGAAATATCAGATAGAAACCAATGAAGATGGAGAAACAAAATTGAAGCAAAGAAGTTCTGGAAATATAGAAAAGACAGAAAAAGGTGGAAGGGTGGTGCTAGGGAAGGTTGTAGCCTACTAAGGGTGTTGTAGCATCCTATCAGTTGTAGATAACAAAACAGGGTGTTGGTGCATCCTTCAATTGTAGCTGAAAAATTGGGTGTTGGTGCATCCAACAAGTTGGAGCTTGCAAATTATTTTGTAAATATAATTTTGCAGTAATATAAAGTTTTGGTGGTTTTCCCAATTGGGCTTCCACGATAAAATTGTGTCTTCTATCTTCTTTGTTGATTCAGTTCTTAGTTGTGATAAAATTTAAAAATAGTGTAATACTAATTCACCCCCTCTCTCATTATTTCTTGATATTCCAACAATTGGTATCAGAGCAGGTTCTTCATTAAAAGTTTAAACTCTTGAAGATAAATATTTTTTCACTATGGATCAGCCAGTAAAAGTGTCCTCCAAGGTTCCTTTATTCAGTGGAGAATATTATGCTTTCTGGATCATCAATATGAGAATTTATATAATGTCTCTTGGTTTGGATATTTGGATGTCTATAGAAACAAGGTACACATATCCCAAAGACCCTCCTACAGATATTGAAGGAATTAAAAAGTTTGGAAGCAATGCCAAAGCTGTTAATGCAATCTTAGCAGGATTATCCACAACAGTTTTTTCCAAAGTGATGAAGTGTAAAACAACAAAGGAAGACTGGGACAAGTTGCAGACCATCTATGAAGGAGACACCAAGATAAAAAGGAAAAAACTCCAGAATTTTAAAACCCAATTTGAAAGTCTAAAAATGAAGGAAGAAGAAAACATATCAGAATACTTTGAGAGAATTGATGAAATTGTGAATGCAATTCAAGGGCTAGGAGAAGAATTGGAAGAAAAATAAATAGTTCAAAAAGTACTAAGATCACTTCCAATGATTTACAATCTGAATATTTCCACACTAAAAGATAGAGAAAATCTTGACAAACTTACCATGGATGAGCTATATGGAATTCTTATAGCTTATGAAATGAGGATTGGGAAAGACAATTCTCAAAATAAGGAAGCATCTTTTAAAGCATAAAAAATAGATAAGAAATCTAAGACAAAATCTCAAGTAGAAGATTCTGATGATGAAGCACTTCTTGTTAAAAATATTAAGAGAGGTACTGGTAAGTTCAAAGGGAAATTTCCTTTGAAATGTTTTAACTTTGGGGGAATTGGTCACTTTTCTAACAAATGTCCTTATCCCAAACTAGAGGAAGAAAGTGAGTGCCCTGATAACTTCAAGAAAAAAAAAAAAAGACCTTTTATTGCATGGATGACAGTGAGTCTAGTGAATATGAAGAAGCATAATTTCTATTCATGGGAGTAGAACATAAATAAGATAAAAAGGCGTAACATATTTCAAAACATAACTTAAAAGAGTTGTTGAATATTTAGAAGGATTTATTATTAACTTAAAAATTTAGCCTCAGAAAACCGATGAAGAAAGGGACAATCTAGAACAATAGCTCAAGGAACATGAAGAAAAATTAGAAAAAAATGAAACTGAATTAAGCATGTTTAGAAAGAAGACCTATGAAGAGTCCTTTTAATCAAGATTTAACGGCAACTCAAAAGTTCTATATGACATCCTAAGCTATCAAATATCATGCAACAATAAAACTGGACTAGGTTATGACAAAGGAAAGAAGTTAGAACAATCCTCCTTCATGAACAAAGAAGGAAATAAAAAAAGTTATGCTGATGCACTTATGAAACCAGTTGTAAAGGATCATAGTAAAAAAATTTCTCACCTTCAAGGAAGGACATAAAATGTACCAAGTAAACATCAACAACACTTTTTGGGAAATTGTTATGCTTGTAACAATTTTGGACATATAGATAGAAATTGTAAATTAAATGCTCCTATTCGGAAAGGTCTTACATCACATTCTCTATTGTATAAGAATGGCACTAGAAGTAATCCAAAAAGAATAAGCTACAACTCTTTTTATCCCCTTCAGAGTTATAGTATAGAATGCTACAAATGTGGTAACCTAGGACATATAGCTAGAAATTGTAAATTGGTGATACCTATGAAGAATGATAGCACAAAACCGCAAAACAACGGAGACAAGAAGGTTTGGAAGAAAAAGGAAGATTTGAAATGTTCAATAGCTCTATGTGCAACTGAAAAACAAAATATATGGAATATAGATAGTCGATGTTCAAAACATATGATAGGAGACCCACAAAAATTTATAAGTCTAAAAAGAAATTAGAGAAGAAAAGTCACCTTTGAAGATAACCTATCCTCTAAAATAATTGGGAAGGGTACATTGGCTCTTAAAGACAAGATGAAAGCTGAAAATGTCTTACTTGTAAAATATTTAAAACCAAATATCTTAAGTGTAATCCAAACATGTGATCAAGGATTCCAAAAAGTGTGAAATCAGGAAAAAAATAAATTTAATAATAATAATAAAAAATAAAAAATAAATAAAATAAAATAAAATAAATAAATAAATAAAATTTGGGACTGCTGTGAGAACTCCATGCAATGTGTATATTCTAGAAAATGAATAACAATGTCGTATAATTCAAATTGATGAAAGTTTACTATGGCATAGAAGGATGGGACATTTGAACTTCGACAATCTTGTAAAAGTTAGTAAGGGAGCTGTAAGAAATTTACCAAAGATCATAAAACCACCAAACCATGTTTGTAGACACTGTCTTCATGCAAAGCAAAGAAGATCAAGCTAAAGGTCAAAGAGCATACAACCTCTCAGCCATTAGAGACAATTCACACTAATCTTTATGGGCCTACAAGGACTAAGAGCCTTCAAGGTGAATATTACTTCATGTTATTTATTGATGATTATTCTAAGATGAATTGGGTGGCATTTCTTAAAGAAAAATCAGAAGCTTTCATGAATTTCAAAGGCTTCAAAGCACTTGTTGAAAATGAAGCAGATATCAAGATTAAATGTATAAGATCACACAACGGTGGTGAGTTCACCTCAAATGAATTCAATGAGTTTTGTGAAGATCATGGAATCAAAAGGTAGTTTTCAGCCCCTAGAAATCCTCAACAAAATGGAGTGGCCGAGAAGAAAAATGAGACTGTTCAAGAAACAGCTAGAACTATGCTAGATGAAGCAAAACTTCCTGATGGATATTGGAGAGAAAATATATAAAAATTTATATGTACAAAACATAGGACAACTCAGAGTAAATAGTGACAAAACTCCTTATGAGTTATGGTTTGGAAGACTAGCTACAGTTAAATACTTTAGAGTTTTTGGAAGTAAGTGTTACATAAAAAGAGATGATAATAATTTAGGAAAGTTTAACTCTAGAAAATATGAAGGCATATTTCTTGGATATTCTTCCACCAAAAGAGCATACAAATGTTATAATCTAAGGTTGCACAATATCATAGAAAGTGCAAATGTAACCATAGATGACACTAAACCAAGAAGGATACAAATACAAGAAAATGTGGATGTTGAAGAAACTGATGATGGAGAAAGAGAAGGAAGTTCACAAGAAGAAGAGATACTTGGAAAGGAAGAAGAAGAAGATAATGAAGAAGACCCAAGATCATACACAAAAACACCATCCAGACAAGTTCAAAAGAACCATCCTGAAATTCAAAGTATTGGTGACAAAAACTCAGGAGTTCAAACAAGGAGAAGATTGTTTGATGGTGAAGAATAAGCACTACTTTCGATGGTAGAACCTAAATTTTTTAAAGAAGTTTGCAAAAGTGAGGATTGGATCAATGCTATGAATGAAGAACTTGATCAAAACATAAAAGAGCCAAACTTGGGAACTTGTCCCCAGACCTAAGGACATGAACGCCATTGGGACCAAATGGATTTTTAAGAACAATTTCAATGAGGAAGGTCACGTGATAAGGAACAAGGCCATATTAGTATGCAAGGGATATGCTCAAGTAGAAGGTGTTGATTTTGAAGAAACCTTTGCACCTATGGAAAGACTTGAATCCATTAGAAAGTTCTTATCCTTTGCATGCTACAAGAACTTCAAAGTATATCAAATGGATGTAAAATCAGCATTTCTTAATGGAGAACTTGAATAAGAAGTATATGTAGAGCAGCCTGAAGGTTTCCTCTTAACATAAAATAGAGATTATGTTTGCAAACTTAAGAAGGAACTCTATGGTATTAAACAAGACCCAAGAGCATGGTTCTCCAGACTTGACAAATATTTAAAACACCAAGGATATAAAAGAGGGGCTACTGACAGTAATTTGTACATAAAATTTGAAAAGAAAAATATGATCATCGTTGTCGTCTACGTAGATGATATCATATTTGGAAGTGATCTACAAATTTTGACTATAAATTTTTCTTCAGAAATGAAGAATTAATTTGAAATGTCAATGTTGGGGGAACTAACATTCTTTCTAGGTTTACAAGTATCTCAATCAAAAAAATGGATCTTCATCTCTCAAACTAAGTATATCGAAGAGATGTTGAAAAAATTCAAAATGGAAAAATCCAAACCTGTTAGTACTCCTATGGCTATCGGTTGTAAATTCAGCAAAGATGTTGAATCCTTAGAAGTATATTAGGGCCATGTACATGTTAATGATTGGTATCTTATTATATGTAACAACTAGAAGACAAGATGTAATGCAGGTTGTAGGTTTGGTTGCCAAATTTCAGTCATCCCCAAAAGAAACACATGTGGATGCAGTAAAAATAATTCTCAGATATCTAAAAGGTACTATGGATTATGGACTATGGTATCCAAAGAACAATAAATTTTCTCTAAAAGCATTCACAGATGAAGATTGGGAAGAAAGTATTGATGATAGAAAAAACACTAGTGGAGCAACATTTTACTTAGTAAATTTCTTGGTATCATGGCTAAGCAAAAAACAGTCTTCCATTTCTCTATCTACAGCAAAAACTGAGTATATTGTTGTTGCATCATGTTGTACACAAGTCATCTGGATGAAGCAAACATTGGGAGATTTACTTGTAAACTATGAATATCCCATAGTTATATATTGTGACAATACAAGTGCCATTAACATATCCAAAAGTCATGTCATGCACTCCAAAACTAAACACATTCCCATCAAATATCACTTTTTAAGAGAGGAAGTGTCACAAAAGATTGTCAAATTGGAGTATGTTGATACAAAGGAACAAATAGCTGATATTTTTACTAAACCAATACCTAGAGAGTCATTTGCTTATCTCAGGAAAAAAATGGGAGTTATCTCTCTTCATTAAGATACAATGAAGATTGTAACCCTGTCACAAAAGGGACATAGTTGACAGGGGCAGATTTATGAATCTTTGTCATTAATGACAAAAAAGGGGGAGAAGGAAAATTGAAGTTGTTGTCATTAATGACAAAGGGGGAGAATGATGAGTATAATTGTCATTGATGCCAAAAGTATTCATTAATGGCAAAGGGTATAATGACATGTCATGTATGATGATGTGGCATGGTTGATGAAGATGAAAATCCACCTAATGGTGCTCTAGTACCTTCATGATGTCATTATTACAATTTGACCTAGTTATATAGAGATTTGTCAGTTTGGAGAAATTCAAGTAATTGACTAAGTGTTGGAAATTTGGTCCAAGTTGCCATGGGAAAATGTTCGCCATACCTAATAGGTTAAAGTAAATGTCCGCCCCATCTCACCAGGCTGTAGCTTGTTGATCTGCCTACCTGACTATGGTATCAGTTTGTCTTAAGAGTGTCTGAGGATGAAGTTCTAGGTTTGCCAAAAAAGGGTTTTAGGCAGTTTTGCACCAGTCTAGTAAAATATCCACATAAGTCAAAGGAAGATGAGTTTGGGAGTGAAATAACTTTGTTTGTGCTCAGTGAGATGTACTACTTCATCTAGTATCATTGGTTCAGGATTTTGGTGAAATAAAAAATCAACCTTGGAGATTGCACAAATTGTCTAAGTATAAAAATGCTAGTAAAAATGCCTGAGTGACCTCAGTAAAATGTTCGCCATTTCTTGTGGTTGATGCATTAAAGTATTTTGAGGTTATGGGTCTCTAGAATGTTGATTGGTGCATCCAATAATATCAATGGTTTGTCCAAAAAGTCTCTGTAGGTAAATATATCAATCTACCAAAATTTCCTCCTAGCCTGATTTACACTTATCGAGAAAAATGTTCGTCGAAGAGAGAAAAATAGCTCTCAAAGGATGAAATTGGTCTGGATGGAATCACCCCGTTGACCTCTATCCAGTGGATGTCTGACACTTCCAATTATATGAAAATAAAAATCCCTTCATGTTGACTTAGGGTTTGACAATTTTGTTTAAGTGTTGAAAACTGAAGGTTAAGGGTAATTTGGAAATGCCCACCGGAAACGATCTTTGTGCTGATAATTTATCCATATGGCATGGGTAGGTTCCATAATGAACTGGCCATCTAGGAATGATTTCAGTCTCTTCTTTGGTAGTCACACGCGTGAAAAATGAACCTGCCAAGTTGAAGAAAAAACATATTTGCTCAGTTCAGTTAATGCCCACACAAAGTTTATATTATGCCTACAATAGGGTTGTGAAATATGCCCGCATAAGGCACAAGAATATTCCCGCATAAGGCATGAGGATGTTCCCACAGGTGAATGAGGATATTCATGGAAGAAATTGTAGGATATCCATATTAAAAGAAATCCATGTTGTTGTTTGAAGAATAAACATGTTAATTAAATTTTGTGTGTGGTGGTATTTAATCAAATATAAGTTTGGAAGATTTCTTTTATTCCAGATATGAAGAGGCATGATGATTAGATGATAACATAATAAATAGTTTTGATCTTTAATTAAAAACAAGGGTTTTTTATTTAATTAAAAAAAACGGAGTTAATATTTTTGAAGAGGCATGAGTATGAAAAGACAAGAAACCCAGTTCAAAGAGATGCAACGATTGAGGAATGAGATGCATAATATATAAACAAGCATGTGAGTTTAAAGGAATATGTCTCAATAGCTCAGATCAAAGAAGGAGAAAGATCGGACAGAGACCAATGAAGATGGAGAAACAAAATTGAAGAAAATAAGTTCTTGAAATTTGTAAAAGGAAGAAAAGGGTGGAAGGGTGGCTATAGGGCAGGTTGTATCTTGCTAAGGGTGTTGTAGCATCCTATCAGTTGTAACTGACAAAACAGGGTTTTGGTGCATCCTTCAGTTGTAGCTAAAAAATTGGGTGTTGGTGCATCCAACAAGTTGGAGCTTGCAAATTATTTTGTAAATATAATTTTGCAGTAATAGAAAGTTTTGGTGGTTTCCCTAATTGGGATTCCACGATAAAATTGTGTCTTATATATTATTTGTTGATTCAGTTCTTAATTGTGATAAAATTTAAAAATAGTGTAATACTGATTCACCCCCCCTCTCAATATTGCTTGATATTCCAACAAGAGCAAGGTTATGCTACTGGATTTGAGTTGGAGCTTTCTCATAGCCCACCATTTCCTACCATTGTGAGCATTTCCAAGCTTGCTTTCCACCTACCATCAAGGGGCAAGTGTTTCTCTCCATTGTTCTTCTATCTACTTAGCATTTAGTTTGGACAACAAAGGCCTCCCTAAGGGAGATTGTTGGCTTCCCTTGAATCCTTCACCTCCTAGGTGTTGTACATCTATTCCATTGGGAAATACACGAATGTTTTAGCATACCTTTGGTTGTTGTTGGAGTTTGCATCTTTCCCCCATCTCTTTCATTTTATTTTCATCAATATTTTCATGTTTGGATGTGAACTACACTAACAATATCTTGCAATATCACTTGGAGGAATACCAAAAACCATCAAACGGGGCTCCCAGGACCGAGGCCTTGCAACAACCTACAAGGCTTAGCCCCTCACCAAGTGGAAGAGTGCACTTGTGCAATTTTTTCCATAATAGTTCTAATGGAGACCATACTTATTTTTGTTCATTTCTTTTTAAATTAGGTCATTTTATGCTAAGTATCTAATTATGGGTGTTTTTTACTTGCAGGAGAGCAGGTATTCCACTTCTTGCTTCCAGAATTTGGCCCCATCACAACCATATGGCATGTTTCCCGCAGTCACACGTTTCCCAATGTCTTTGTCATGTTGATAGCATGGAATTTACTCTGACAGTCATGCATACACGCAGGTTATCAGTTCACAACCCATGCTACACCGTTCATTGCAACTGCATGGAAGGTCAATGCATTACCCACACTACCCACACATCTGTTATGTATGTACCCAAGCTATATGCAAGACATCGTGTGATTTAGCTACACTATTGTTGATTATTTGCTTTTTATCTGCATAGTTTAGTTTGGCATACCAATTGTTGCTTACCAGTAAACTTAAATTAATGCTAATTCACCCAATTAATTAATTTTTTAGTAATTAGTGCATCTAGACCAATATTAGGAAGTAAAGAGCACATCTCTCTCAAAAATTAACTAGGTAACCAACTTTCAGGCTTTCAAATGGGCCCCATTGTTTTGAAACATAACAAATTTTTCCTTTAGGGTACTTACAAAATCCTTCTATAAGCATGTGTTAAAAGAGAACCTAGATCAAGAGTGCTCTGTGACCAAGGAGGTGAACACCGAGGTATAGCTGCCCTTCTCTCCCCTACAATCCACTCAAATTGTTGTAGGGAGATGACACTATACCATGCAGGCCGAACCACTAATCCACACTTGACACAAGGTAACTTAGTGGCCCAACTTAGGATATAACCAAGGAGAAATTGTGAGTGCAATTGACTCCTGAAGTTAGCTATTTCTGTTAGGATGTGTTTCCAAGTATTCTTGATTAGATCATTGGCCACATAACAGATAGAACTAGCTCTTTTTTACCTCCACTACTCGATTGGTGAGTGGATAGCATTATCACCATCAATTGTTCTTTTGGGAGGCCCAATTACATTTGAGAGGAAGGACATTAGGTCTTCTAGGGAATTTACATCTATTTGTTTTTTAACTACAAGTTCCCTAACTCATAATAAAAAGAACCTACATGTGGGAACTCATGCACTAAAACCAATATTGCACATATCACTCACTTATCGCACCATTTTGCATCTATTAGGATGGCATATTTTTGCATTTATTCAATTGTGTTTACTCCACTATCACTCTCATTTGACACAAAGCTTTCACCATTGATGAACAAAACAATATCCTAAGACAATCTCGTATACTACAAGGCTTATCGCCTCTCTCGAGGGATGTCATTACACCTCCCCACCATATTACACATGGAGCAGGGGTCGTTCCCAGGCAGCATTAATAGGATCATCTAGTCAAGGCCACGCCTTTCTAGGTACATTTTCTCCCTTTGGAGAATCTATTAATTACACCACTTCTTCCCCCATCAAAATTAGTACCCCGCTGGCTTCTCCCCAAGAATATCCCTCAGATCCCTTTGACCCATCCTCTCTCATAGGAGATCATTCATTGTTTATAACACCACCTGGGTCTCCCCCTCGTGGAAATCACATCCCAAAAAAATTGGAAAGACCTGTCGTCCCTACCTTACTATTTATGGCTAGTTTAAATCTACCTAATTTGGCCAAACTGACAAATGACCCCATTGCTCATGATGCAACATGGCCGGCTATGCTAGACAAGCTTCCTTCCAATATTCCCAAATTCGAAGGAAAATAGCGAGACAATCCTGCTAACCATGTTATTTCTGGTGTTCATTTAACAACATAGTGGATGACCATGTGAGGCTTCGCCTCTTCCAGCGAACCCTCACCGAAACAATAATAAAATGGTACGTAAACCTATAAATTGGCACTCATTCCACATTTGTGACACTGGAAAACCATTTCTTACGTATTTACAACTACCAATCCGACATTATCTAGGCCTCGAAATTCTCACTGAGTTTCGTCAAAATACTTCCACCCACATCGCGGACCACATCCATGAGTGGCGTAGATGCCACACATTATGTAAGATATAAATAAAACCTCCCTTTCTATTGGATTGGATTATCAAATCTCTCCATCTCACCATAGCCAAAGATGTTTCCACCTCCATGCTGCAAAGCGAGGAAGAGGTTATTTTGAAAGAACAACATTTCGACCTCATATATGCACAGTCTAGATACCTTTACAAAATCCTCCATGATGCCTTGCGGCATCGTTCGTTAGATCCTACACCATCGGGCTAGTCACATTCGACGAATGGGAATATTGGGTCCATTTACCATTTAGGAAAGGTTCCTCCCACCACATCGGTGCCATTCAACATGGTTCCTGTTGCCAACTAAGTTGTACTTGGTTGGATTGTCAAGCGAGCGGGCAGAGTGGAACGTGATACATGTTCAATTTTTGCGATTTGATGACCAGCTGGCCTTTTAAAGGCCCCCGTTTTTAATTTTTTTTCCACATGTCCATGGCCCTGCGGGGTTTGTAATAAAAACGTACTAGCATGGGTTTTTGTAAAAGACTTGGTTCCCTAGGACTTTTTGGCTAAGTCAAGTATTCCAAGGAGTTTTTTCACCTATCTATTATGTCTTGCATTAGTGCATAACATAATTAATTGGTTTTTCTCCTGCTCCTCCAAAGCTGGAATGCCTGGGGAGGCTGACGAGCCTTAGGGGATTTTTAGAGTCTATGGGTCAATGTATATGAACATGCTAGGCATTAATTTTGAGTCATATGGACATGTGCTAAGTCCCCCTAGGTTGTTTTTAATTTTCGGCAAGTTTTAATTTTTCCGTAAATTGGGCCATTTTTTAATGGTTCAATTAAAAAATTTGTTATTAGCCTATAAGGGGCGTCTGGAGGTATTTTTTGCCTTAGGGGTGCTCGTTTTCTAACTCAAAGCACCCCCTTAACCCCTAAACCCACTTTTCCTAAGGTTTGGGTGCTTCAATTTTTTCCTATGGCCAAAAAAGTCAAAAAGTCATGAAAAAATTCAAAAAATTGAAAAAATGACTTAAAAAATTAATAAATTTTTGAAGTAATGACGGATCAGTTTTGGATCAGCATCATATGTGGAGCATATTGGGCTGATTTGGTAGTGTATTGGCAACCCCATATGTGGAGAGTTTCATGCCCATATAGGAGGGGCGCATTCACTATGAGAGGGGCGCATTTGTGTAATGGGCAGCCCACAATACAAGGGAGGAGCAGCACGTTATATGCTGCTGTGTTAGCACATTATGTGCTGCATATGGGCAGCTAGGAAAGGGGAGTGGGCAGCCCCAATCTCTCCCTCAAATCGTGCCACCACTCCCCCATTATCTCCTTCACTTGGGCGTTTCTCCTCTCATGGGTTTCTATATATATTGGGTTGCTCTCTCCATTAGCTAGAGGGAGAATTGGAGCACAAGACTTATCGTTGTAATACTCATTTGGTTTTGAATATTAATAAAAGGCTTTGGAGGTCACTTATGGTGTTGGACTTTGTGAGTGGATGAATGTCTTGTTTCAAATGAGGTAACTTGTATTGATGCATTTTGTTTATTTAAGATCAAGTATAGCTTAGGAAAAGATCAGTATTGGTTTATGAGAAAATTTTGAGTAATTTGTTTATTGCTTAGTCTTTCATTCTATGCATTAGTAGAGATCAGATTTAAATATATCATTTGTTTATGAATATTTTCTTCAAATTTCTACTATGTGTTTTATCTACATTTGATCTTTTTGTTGCAAGTTGTGGTGTTTTTACAGGTTGTCTCAGGTGGATAGGTTGGAGAACTTGTTTGTGTCTTCTATTTATCTAATCTTTTATGCAGATACAGTCCCTCAGCTCACCACCGGAAAGGATCTCCAAAGTTTCGGTTTTATTCAACAAAATTTGCTTCACCTCTCTCTCCCTTCTATTTCAAAAAATTTTCTTTGGTTAACTGGTTACTTTTATTTGAAATATTTCTGATTTATATACTCATGTCCATATTTTAAATAGATCAGGAATCATTTCATGAAGGTCTGGTTTAGACAGTTACAAAGCTCATATCTTTAACTGTTAGATTTTTTCCTTCATTTA
The DNA here is from genome assembly GCA_027924585.1 of Larix kaempferi. Taxonomy (NCBI): domain Eukaryota; kingdom Viridiplantae; phylum Streptophyta; class Pinopsida; order Pinales; family Pinaceae; genus Larix; species Larix kaempferi. The sequence goes on from BSBM01000079.1 coordinate 4,051,710, forward strand.
GCATCTACTTTTCCAAGACTTGCAAAAGAATTGTCAATTTTTTCAAAGTTTTGTTGAGTAGTTGTAGTTCTGATTTTAAATTATATCTGGCTGTTAGTTAGAGCTTGTAATTTGCAGCTCATAAAGCTTGCAAAGATCCCAAGTAAACAAGCCTCACTGCTTGTCTTACTTGGTTATTTTCTTGCAATTTTACTTAAATTTTTACTTAGAATTTTTTTTGGGTTTTTTAGGAGGTGTTCCAAAGACACTCTTAAAGTGTTTTTAGGCATCTTATACTAATAATTGCTTGCTGGTTTGCAGCAAAAGACGAACAGGTAGGAGGAGGTGCTGCCGAAATTTCGAGGATCCAGGCAATCTGGAGTACCAATTTTCATATTTTTGCAAAACCGGTCAATTTTTTCTCAAATTTTGTAAGCCACCAAGTCACTTTAAGTAGACTGGGGCACTTCTCTGATCATTGTAAACAATTATTAAACGAGAGCAAGTGGGATAGCCAGCGCCCATACCCCATCCCCCCAGGGGTGGCCTGTGTCATCTCTTTTTATGGTGTGATTTTTAGAGTAGTTTATTTCTTTTATTTTCGGCATTTAATAAAATTAACTAGGATTAAAATTAACCTTGTTGGTCCGTTCCACTGGCGGGCCACAAGTTCACTCACAACGTAGTTTTTTCATTTTTTTTTACAAACTCAAAACGCCCCCCTTGCTTTCCCGAAGTAGGGTTTCTGTATGAGGGCTTGCCCGAAATACGTGCCTGAAAAGAGACTCCTGGGGTTTTAAAAAGATTAAATTTGGGTTCATAAAATTTTTCTAAAAAAATACCAAGGTCTTCTCCCGTATGCTCTGTGGCCGACTTGCAGCTCAGTCTGATCCAGTTGGTACACATCAGAAAGGAGGGTATGACTAGTAATAGGATCTAACACCGCCCTAATAAAAAATCCTTTTTGTGAAAATCCGGCACAACACGTATTTTGTTGTCGTGGGCAAATTTCTCAGAAGGCTTGAGACAACACTGAGTAGTGACCTCTTGGAAACCGTTAGGCTTGCCCTCGTTGGTATAGCATCTGAACACCTCCTCGAGACTCCGATTCAGCCCAAGCCTGAGAGGGAAGCCACGCTTCAAAATTCCGGACATGTTCCCCCGTACCTTGCGTATATTGGGAACCCACCTGCCATAATAAAAAGATCACCATCACATTAATTTTAAAATAAACCAAGAACACTCGCACAACGTCTATTTTTTCTGCTTATGCATTTGTTTATTGACTCCATTATAAGGCACTGGTCTTGTTTAATGTTATTTCATAGTATTGACTAATGTGCAAATAATTGATGATTATTTTGAATGGGAGTAAATGATGAATGATTGTTTTATTTCACAAAAGTATATGCTGTTTATTCTTGGTTACCAAAAATATTTTCCTAACTCCTAGATTAGACGCCTTAGTTTTTTTCTTTTCATTTTTAGGGTCCACCCCCCTTGGCTTCGCTAGGAAATCCTAGACAGAGGAGTCAAGTCCCAAGTGACAGCACTTGACTCTGACTTGCCCCCAAGGCCACACCAGCAGCTTGAAGACTTCTGCTGCGTTTTCCCCAGGTGTGGAACCAGGCGACAACAGTTCCCTATTACCCATCCATGATACCTATGTCAGTACCCCTACGCCGGTACAACACCATCAGTTTGTCAATTACAGTATGTACCATACAATCCTGCATACCCAAACGTCAGCAAAACAATGGCGGTTTCTACACTGCCAAGGGTGCAAGTCACTCCTACATCCACCTCTTATGGAGTGCAAACGAAATTTATCCCACTGCGAGGATATAATCTATATTACCCTTTCCCATGCCCAACTGGTCAACAACATTTCCCCCACATGGGGGTTAACTTAGTTCAACCTACTTATGTTCAGCAAGCTCAACAATTTGAGAAATTGAATGCTGCAGGCCCCCAGAATCCACAGACTCGGTGGAAGAAGAAAGGTAAGAACATGCAGAACCAACAGCCGGGGTAAGAGGGAAATCCCCCCCATCAAAACTTGAACACGGGTGATCCAAATGCAGGGAATAAAATCCCCCCCAAGCAAGGGAAGAATCCCCCACTGAGAACCAATTATTGTTGCTCCATCTAGGGTAATTATGGTCATTGCACACATCATTGTGCTCTTCTCCCCGACTTCCAATAGTTAGTGGAAGATATAAATAATATGGTAACGAACCACCCTTAGGAAATGAATCCTCCCCAACTACAAAAAAATGTGTTACAACAACTCTTCGCCAATCAAGGGGGAGTTACACAAGAACAATATCCTCACCCATCGGGTGATGGCTCTTTCAAAAATATCTATATGTTGGATATAAACCTTCAGATGTGAGCCAAGGGTTATGACAGGCCTTCCACCCCCCAAGTGGAAGAAGTCTCTATCCCCACGGGGGCCCTTTACAAATACTATGCCCAAATAACAAACAAATCCCATGGATTCTGAGAGTACCACTCAGGTGTACCCCTAATAACTCCCACATGAAAGCTTCCCACAATTACAGTATTATGGATGACTAATCTCAATCCCCTGCGGCTATGTCCACATCAAAGGTGTCACAATCTTTCCCAACATAGATAAAACAATTACTCAATGCACTTGGTGCCGTCGACCCGTCCGACTAGCAACTCATGACCTTTTATATTGACAAAGGCAACCCGTGACTACCATCGTCAGTCACATTCCAAGTTCCAGTTATGATAAAAAATGTCATGATCCATCATTGTATCATCAACGAAGGCGCATCCACTTGCATCATGTCGTCCAAAGTCTGGAAATGATTAGGATCCACTGAGATGGTCCCCTCATCTATCGCTCTTCACACATATGATAGGATACCATCCCAACCCAGAGGATTGTACCAAAATGTACCCGTAGAGCTGGGGGGAAAGATGGTTATGATTGATATTGAATTAATTGACGCTGAGTTCAACTACAACATCCTCTTGGGGTGTAGTTACATGTACACCATGAAGGCGGTAGCCTCCCCAGTATTCCACATCACGATGTTTCCCTTAAATGGGAAGGTAGTTACCCTCGATTAGCTTAACTATTATGACCCTAATACCACAAGAAATCCCGACAACATCCTACCAACTATATTGGGTGATGATCAACCGTATGTTGAAATTTCCTCCGGTATGTATAAGGACTCCAATTTGTTAGGAGCATATTCATTACCACCACCAAATATCCCTCCATCTATTGATGGCCTAATGTGCACAATTTTCAGCACTGAAAATGGAGCCGCCTCCACCTCAACACCATCATCAGCACCACCGTTGAGTCATGGCATTGAACAAACGTTGATTCCATCGGTACCACTGAGTTTTCAAATCCCATTCTTGTATCCTCCCATGGGTGTACAAGTTACACCGGTTATGGCTCAGTTAACTCTACCTGGGCTAACTTTAGGAATCCCAATGTGGTACCTTACACCACCCTTCACAGAGATGACTTCCAAGCCAGTATCCCTTAGGATTTTGTCTCTGTGTTGGTTAGTACGGATCCAAGGCCAATAAGACGAATAGTTACAATAACCCAACCTATGACATCCACAACTACCCCATAATCGGTCATCGCTAAGACCATCAATGGGGGCATCAAACAAACCAAGGCTAAAGGTCCCCTATTACCAACCCCGACATCTAATTTGGTAGAAACCATGAATCCTAAAGCATGGGGCATCAACCATCAAGAGTTGAAATTCCCAGTAACGATCAATACTCCCAATCAAAGGGTCACACCACCGTGTTCTCTTTGCGGGAAGCAAGGCCACGCAACAAAGCTATGTCCTACTCTACCAGAGCTAAGGAATTTTCTTAACACCCCCGTTAGCATCATCCATGCTCCACGAGCGACAAAATGGGGCACACCTCCCTTTCCCACAATTAAGTCCAAAACATTGCATACAAATCATGCATGTTCCATATGTTCTCAGTAGGGGCACTATACACATCATTTCCATGACCTCTCTCGCTATCGGGAGGCCTTGGAAACTATTAGCCTCACCGAACCCTTGGAAGATACCTCACCTCCCTCATCTCTAGAAGAGGCTCCTATTAGCATGGGTACTATAGTGATCCTGACTAGTCCCTCCCCATGGTGTGCCGATTCCATACCCGACCAATAATCTCCACGACGTCCACAAAGCCTGACCATTGTTTTAAATCATAAGAACACCACTTGACTATGTCGCTCGTGCAACTTAATGTCTTACCACTCGTTCCAATGTCCTTTTATTTCAGCATTTCACACTTTGTGGACAAACCAAAGTTGATTAGCTAATAACCTCACCCCGTGTGGAACTACCCTCCCTACAGTAATCGAAGAGGATACCGAACCAAAAGAGCATAATTGTAACATCCCGATATTTACATAAAAATTTAAAAATTTCTAAATCATCATTTAATACTAATAATTGAAAAATGCGGAAATAATAAATGTTTAGTAAAGCAGTAATTAATAATTACGTCATTTGTAGGGACAACTTACTGTCGTGTTTTCTTTGTTTTCTGATGGTGTTTTGTGTCGGCGACACATCATGAATCCAATTAATGATTATGACATTTATTTATATGCTTGAATGATTGAAAATTTCGATACATTTGGAAAACAGAATTCTCCTCGATAAAGTACTAACAATTTAAATTTTCTGGATGATGATGAAAGGGGTCCCACGAGGTGCCCCAAGGCTTACTTAGATACTCAGCTAAAGCATTTTACTCGTCCTACATGTGCAGATTCGCAGGTAAGAGATAGAGATAATTTCAGAGTGTTTAATAACCATTTTCAAAAATGATAACTGCTAGTACTTTGACGCCACAGGTATGGTTATTTTTTTTAATTTTGTAAGGAGTAACTTGACTAGCTCAAGGCTACAGAAGTCGTCAATTTCAGAGTGTGGTTGTTATTAACTTTCTACACTTAAGAGTTTATGGCTTCTCTTGTTATCATTCCATGAATGACTTGCGGCATTTACAACAATCTTTGTATAAATTTTGACTTGTAACGATTCTAAGATAAGGAAACACGATCCTGTGCACACTATAGTGAAAGTGATAAGGTGATTCTAAGTTCTTTAATGCCTAAGCAATTATAATGGTGATGTAATATGCATTAATACCTTACCATGCAATTTATGCGATCGTTTTATGTGGCAACTATACCCTAAAGGGGTGTAATCTTGTGAATTTATGACATGAGCTAAGCTTGATGATCTTTATATTAAGTGGGGCGAAATTTATCCATACCTTAGGATCGAAGGCAACCTAGGTGGATGTGTTATGCTATGAGTGCATTTATATTGACTTAAATGGAACATACGAAGTCTTTTATGCAGGCTACCTATATATGTTTTAACCTTGGTAGGATTTATAAGTTAATGCAATGACGTCGATCCTATGGTTGGCAGGTGGATATGATGGCGTTATAAAATGTCTGCGTACGAATTAAAGGGTATCATAAATGTTTGGGTTTGTAATCAAGTCACCAGGCCACAGCATTAATGGTGATATTACGTGCATGTTTAGTGGATGTCCAACATGTGAAAAGGTTCACCAGTGCTGCGTTGTAACAAGCCTCCTACCTCGGTGTCAACTGAGTGGCAACGTCGTGACTTAGGAGGTGGATGGTTGATTTAATACCGCATCTACCACCTTCCAATGTGGCTCATGAAAATAGATCTCCATCGTCGATTTGTTTGTGCATTGGGATTGTAGTGAACCCTAACATAACTTACAGGATAATGTAACGTTTTCTTGGTCATTGTTTCAGTGGTAGGGTTTGGGGTGAGACCAACCGGCCGAGAGGCTCTTACGTTTTTGATGTTTTTATCCACCCTCAGGCTCGATCCTGAGACCTGCAGCAACCTCCAAACTGTAAGTGAATATGATCAATGGGAGTCGAGTCTGTAAAAGAATAATGCAGCAACCACAGGGTTGGATGAGTGCGTCTGTTGGTGTCGTTGTAGTAACTTGAAGGGTTTGGGATTTCAAAATGGGTTGCAAGTTTCTCAAGCATTGACACAATGTGAGCTACGAGTTGGGTCTATTTCCTTCCAAGTGGATGGATGGATTTGTCAAACTTCTGTCAACGACGTAGGTACAGTGTTGTTGCATAAGTTTAGAGTTTTCTTTGTTGCATGCGTTGGTATTTCATAACTATCGTTTAACCCTAAACATGATTGCTTGACAGGATAGCTCTCAGCGAACAGTAGTGTGCCTGGAACGTTGATGGGGGAATACAACGAACCCACCGGTAAGCGTCAGTGGTACCCTACCTTGTGGTTCTCCTAGATTCGGACTTGGTCGATATTGAGTGTCGACAGGGTTTTGGAAATGGCTTTTGCCTCGCCTGCAACCTTGGGGAAAATGCTACTATTATGGTTTTTAGTTAGTGTAGATGATGTAACTCTTTCTAAAAAGAAAGGCCAGCCATGCCTTGGCTCGGCGAACTTGATAGTGTTTGAACCTTCGTTGTTGCAATGAATTCTACAGCATTTAAACGTTTAATGTTTATGGTTTTGCACTTCTAAAACGATGGGGGAAACAAATATTGAACTGTAAGGAATAGAAATGTTGACTATGGTTTTGTTTCGGCAATAGCTGTGTAGTGTAAAAAAATGTGTTTTGAATGAAATACTCAGTAAACAAATAAGGTGTTCAGTAAGATGTTGCGATTTTATATTTAAATGAGAATGTTCAGTGCTAGGGTTTAATTTTTATGCTCGGTGTTTTGAACTCTGATTTTCAAATTTGTTCCCGAAAGCTTGTTTAAGATGTTTATTTAAAGAATGGCTATAAGCCGATAATGAAATACCTGGCTTGTATTGCATCTGTGCATACTTTGAGTTAAGCAAATAATAAAAAGGTATTAGTTTCGGTTTGAATCCAACTGTGTTGATGTTAAACCCTAGCCTGTCGATGATAAGGAAAGAATGGAGTTCTAAAATGAAATGTGCCGGGTTGTAATGTTGTTTAAATGCAAGAATAATAGTTCTTGTTTCCATAGTTAGAATATCTATGATAATGAAAACATTTGATTTTGCAGCTATTAAATGTTTGTAAATATTAGTATGGCAAGAATAGATCGAACCCTGGTTTGGGTGTAGAGATGCAGTACCTACTCTACCAGTCGATAAAATAATTGCTATCCTTTTCCTTTAATTTAAGAACATGCTATTCTGTGATTAAATTTTGCCACACATAGTTGATAATACAAAATCAAGAAATTTACAGAGTATTCATCAGTTAGTTTAATTTGCCTATTAGTTTAACATTTTGTCTACTTTAATTCTATCTCCCTGTATTTGTCCAATTTGTACCTCTAGAGAAATGATAGAATAATACAGTATCTTTCTTTTTGCACAAAGATAACACAGTGAAGACAATAATTTCTATAAAACCGGTCAAATTCAAATAACAATTAAAATAGAAGAATGGGAAAGTGGTTAAACAAAAATGCATGATATTGGTTTCCCTTTTTGAAGAAATAACTGATGATCAGTAAACCCTAGATGCTAGCACCATGTCTACCTTCAGAAGTCAGAAAGGAAATTACTGTTATAACTAGTTTCTAGTAGGTTGTTTCAGCATACAGAGTTGAATAGTATATTCAATGCATGCAAAGATCTAATCTGCAGATGCTAAAATATAAGATGCATGGGGAACATAAGTCTGTGCATGGGTGTCTCTTTGGGATTATGAATTTAGATGCATGTTGGGTTTCACCTTTAAATGAATAGATTTAATGCTACCTCTCTGTACTGGAGTACGATGCAGCTTCACGCATGGGGAAAATGCAGAGGAGTCATTTTATCAGTTGAGAAAATTAAAATCAATCAGGATCTAACATTTTACTGCTACTAGTCATTAATAACATTTCTAAGCCACTTTCTGAGAGCATTCATGTGATTGGAAACACAACAACAAAAAAAGAATAGAACCTGAGTGTGATAGGAGGAACAAATCACTCAAGAAGCCTGTTCCACCCAACCTGCTCCTAAGCAGCCAAGATGTCTACCTTAGGACCCCCGAGCCTGTCCACTAATCCACCAGGAGGAAGGAAGTTCAGAAGCTTAGGGCCTCTACTTGCAGCAGCAAGAAATATATCCAGCCTTACAGGATTAGTAATCAATGGGACCTGCACCAGCACCTCTGGTCTGTCCTTCTCATAACATTTGCAGACTTATACTTGCGCTCTCCACATCCTCCCTATTCGAATCTCTCAGCCATCACCTGATGCACATGAGGAATGTTTCTGCAGAAAACATTATAAGAGCTCCCTGCTCAATTCGAATTACCTTTTATAGGCTGCCTAGGTATTTTTGTAATTAACTGGTCATTAGTGAGCTACCTGCTCACCTCCCTCCACCTGGATGGGGAAATTGTTACACCTAAAATCTACCCATGATCCTGATTTAGTGTATACATCCTTGAAGTCACTTGGACTGATTGATCATTTGGGAGGATTGGTGCTCAATTTGCACAACCTTTTGAGAGGTCGTCGCAGGTTGCACACTAGCCACCTGCGACATCGCAGGTTTCTCTTTATCAAGGTGCGACGAGGTCTGTTAATGGGCAAAAATAGTCATTTTGAGATCCTTCTCGAAACTTGCCTATGTGGGGACTTATCCCTGATCTCTTTGAGAGCTAGTACTCGACCCTTAACCTATTGGGAAGATCCCCTATCTCTCTTCTACCATCTCTAATCCTATCCTATCCATAACCTCATCCACTTAGTCCTATATATGTGAGGCTCACTCCCATACCAAAGGGAGGAAGACTATGGTATCAACATGCTTGTGAAATCTCTCTTGGACATTTTCACTCACCTTTTGGAGACTCTCATGCTTCCTTGGAAGGGCTTGGCAATTGGCTTGTGTGGAGAAGGGCTGCTACGTTAAGTCATTGGTTGTAGTTCTATATCTCTATCATGTACTCCTCTATTTGCAGTAATACAAATGCTTTCCACCAATATTGTCTCTTGTGTATGATGATGTTGTGTTGTTTACCTGCTTAACTGTTTACATAGATCTCTTATTGTATATATGCTCTTTACTCGTTTCTCTTTTCTGTGTCTTGACAAGTCTTGCAGCTTGGATCTGACGACCGTGGGACGTGGAGCAACATAGCGGGAGAAAGGATAGCGAATCAAAGAGGTAAGACATCTAGTACTTGATACTTAAATAGATCTAGGAAACACATTTGTAGTCTGTTTTATTTGTTCTAGACTCGCATTGAGCTAGGGAGATCTGGCTCGCCTCTGGTCGAGTGGATTGTCCGTCAACAAATCTAGCGACCATACTGCGGAGTATCCTTGTCTAGTAGTCGTTAATCTAATTCATTCTCAGTTGATTGCTTGACACAAGCCTTGTTCTCATTTTTGTCATTTTTCCTTCTTTGGAGTGATTCCATTGTTAGATATTCACATTGAAGATCCCGATCTTCTTCCTTTGAGTTTGTATAACCTAGTTTCAAACCTATTTGTGGTTCATCCTTGAGAGATCTGATTCATTTTTGAATCTAGAACTCACCTGTCGCACCTGGGCAGTGAAAACATAGTGACATTGTGTTTTCCTGAGCTTCTGCCTGTGACTGTAGCTTGCTCGTCGTGACCTGTGCATTAGTGAACTGCGACTCTGTCGCACCTTTTGTATAGGTAAACTGCGACGTCGCACTGTCTGAAAAGACGGACTGCGCCGATCAGTCAATGCTTGGCATACAAGCATCCATTCCCTTGTTTGATAGTCTGAGCCTTGGTTTGGTGTATAAACTCTCTTTTGTGCTGCATCATTCGGCCAGAGATCCCATTTGTGCTTTGTTTGGTCTGTTTGGATTGATCTTGGGTTCCATTTTGGACAATTCTGAAACTGGTAGTGTTGGAATCTTTGTCCCCTCCACCTTCATCCATTTCACTCTTGCATTCCCATCCTTCCACCCCTGATCTGATCAATACATTAGATCAGCTCCCGGACCTCATCTACTTTTTTTTGAGCTTTGCTTGCTTGGTTTGCTTGCTACTATTTGATTTTGAGTCAAATGTGTCTTTTTGCTTGGTTTGAGTGCTTGTCATTTCTTGAATTTTCTGAGTGTATGAGTGCCGCAAGTAGCATTTTCTTTTCAGTTGTTTAGATCTGAAAGCAAAAGTTGTTTTAAAGTTCATTACTTTGATACGCTCATTGAAAGATCAAAAGTGCTTCTTTCCCATTGTTTCTCAAGAAAATTATTGAAGAAAGATTGTTGCACATTGGAATGTTTTGGAAAAGTTGAATAGAAATATGATTGGTTGTGTTTTTCTTGAATTATGAATCATTCATCTTCTTGAAAAAACTCAAGTACTTTCGATTTTTGCAAAAGGTAGATGCATTTTTGTTTCTTGTTGCCTTTAGATCATTGAAAATAGAAAGTGAAAAGTTTGCATATTCCATTTCAGAATTCTTTCATTTCATTACTTAGCATTGTTTTGATTTGAAAAGAAAAAGAAAAGAAAAGAGGAAATGCTTTGATTTGGATAGTAGTGTTGTGTATTTTTTTTGAGTTTCGTTGAAAAAAGAAAAGAGTACTTTCATTGTCAAATTTGTATGAATTGAGATTGTGTTGCATTGAGTTTGTTTTGGCGAAATCATTGGGAAAAAATTTCTCCTTACCATCGGTAGAATTCATCGAAAGAAAAGATTATTTCGTGCATGTAGCTAGGGCTTGCATTATATCTCTGATTATGTACTCACCTCATGCATTCACCTAACCATCCAAGATAAAATAAACGGTAGAACTAGGTAAAAAAATTTAGTAACTTGTGTTTAAGTTAGAGACGTGTTCCGGCGTCATTAAGCGTGGCAGCTGTCGTTACTTGCCAGCACTGTAGTCCGGGGGTATTGTAGTCTTCCACGTACATCAATATATCGAGCTCCTTCACGTACCCACTAAGTACCATAATCCGTACTTGGCATATATCGAAGGGTGTATCACATACTCGACACGTATATCAGAAGGTCTCGTGCCAACGACTATGCATTAGACAACACCACTACGGATTTGAGCTCCCACGTACCTTTCATATATCGAGAGACACCATTAGGATTCCTGAAACCAACCAAGTTAACCATTTGGTCATCTTGGCAAAGCAATACACCGAGAACAACACTCGGGAAGATTAGCACACATGTCCTGTCCAGGTAGTTGGGTATGCAGGCAAGGGTACGGTCCCAAACCTCCTTGTTGCGTCATACTGTTGGACCCTGCAGTATATCGCGGTTTGCAATGCCTTCATAATCCCGTGAGGTTCTAAACTTTTGAATCCACTCTATCACATAAGTTTGCTTGTTGCCTTAGTTTGAGTAGGTTTTCTTGGACTGCTTTTCTTTTAGAATACCTTTAGGAGAGAGAGACGCTGTTTCGGCCTTTTTTGGCTGGTTTTCCTTATACTCTAGCGGATTTTCCTTAGAGAAGGTCCCGTAGGATATTAAACCTGCCACCCGAATTTCCCCTTAATCCGGAGGTTATTTCGAGGGTAAGAATGGATCAGCGTAACACAGTCATAGTTACTGAAGTAGGGAACCCCACTTTGAATATTGGCGGACATTTGTTCCCACCAGATTCACCTGCCTCTCATCCCACGTAGGATGAGGAAGCACATACCCACACTTCTCAAAACCTTCCTCCCGTCATCTCGGGAGAACCTGGATCGTTGAAATGGATAAACCAACCCCAGGACGACCCTACAGCAACTGTTGGTCCATCAGCAGCTTATTGTACATCCTCTATAGAACATCCAGTGGCTCATTTTTCCATTTCATCCTCACCCAATGAGACTTCTCCGGAAGACATTTTAGCTTACTTTCGTTCCATGGCTGAAGAGTTTTAGCAGTCAAGTCTCCAAAGGAGAGTTCAAGACCCATCTTTACCTCCTTACCAACCTTTCCCAGTTCGTTTGATATCTTTTGGATCATCGGAACAACCCCACCCCACAACCACTACTGAGACTGGTCAACCCTCGCAAGAGTCCAGTCCTGCACCTCAAGTGAACCAACCGGTGGAAGGACGACGGTCCAACACACCTATCACTACCACGGTTACTTTACCAGTTCCTCCCCCACCTCAAAATTCGAGGGGAGGGTATTCCATTCCTACGGATTATCTTATTGGTAATGTTATTACCACAGTAGCTAGTCAACAACCTACGTTGGTTCAACCTTTGAATAGTGGTCAACCTATTGTGGCTGGGGGGCAACCCCCATTTCCTAACCAGAGTATAGTTGGTGGAGTCCCCAACGGGCCTTCCGTTGGACCTTCCCAACCCGCTAGACCATCCACCACAGGATTATCTCATGTTGGAGGGCCGTCAAATATAACCCAACCCTCATGGAGTCAAGCGTATCCAGGTTCTAATAACCCTATTCCAGGTCAACCTAATCCCAGAAATGCATCATATGAGATACCTTATCCCGGAAGTTCAAACACTCTATGGGGGCGACAACCTCCTTTACGGCACGGACCCCAACTAGTTATCCCTCAAGTACCACCACCCCCGATCGAACCTCCTCCTCCTCCTGTTGGAGGCGGTGTGTCCCCACCGAACATTGGTGGAGGGCCACCCCATTTTTCCTACAATTCCCCCCACCCTTCCGGTGGTGGCGGGAATGGTCCCCCACCCCCTCCAAGCAGAGGAGGCGACGGACCGCCTTATCATGGTGGAGGAGGACATTTCCCTTCGGGTGGCGGAGGTGGTCCCCCACCCCCTCCAGGTGGAGGCGGCGGAGGACCTAATCCTTATGGTGGTGGCGGTGGTGGTGGAGATCCCCATCCTTCCGGCAGCGGAGGTGGTGGAGGCCCCCATCCTTCTGGCGGTGGAAGTGGTCCACCCCCTCCTCCCAGCAGAGGCGGTGGTGGGCCACCTTATTATGGATATGGATCCCCACCTCCTCCCGGCGGTGGCAGTGGACCTCCACCCCCTCCCGGTGGTGGAGGTGGACCCCCACCATACTGGAATGGACCACCTTATGGTGGCGGACCTACTTATGGTCTGGGCGGCACAACCCCCTACGGTCAGTTCTATCCAAGCACACCTTATGGTCAGTACAATCCATACACACCTTATCCGTATTTTCAATACACGCAACCTAATCCACAACTGCCCTTTTTGGCTACCTTGGATTTACCTGACTTGTCTCGATTAACCAACGATCCTATTTATCACAGATCTAACTGGCCACCTATTCCGGTGAAACTTCCATCCGATATACCCAAGTTTGACGGCAAGCCGGGTGAAGACCCGAAAAACCACGTCATGACATACCATTTATGGTGTTCATCGAATTCCTTAATGGATGATTCAATTCGTCTTAGATTGTTTCAAAGGACTCTCACCGGTTCGGCTGCCAATTGGTACATTGAGTCACCACCACACTCTTTTCCTGATTTTGGTTCCCTTGCTATGAAATTTTTTACGCATTTCCAGCTGCCTATACGGTATGAGACTAGTATGGAACTTTTAACCTCACTCCGTCAGAATACCGCCACTCACATTTCGGATCATATCCACGAGTGGCGAAGGAGACCATGTCTCATTAAAGCTCCCATTCCAGATTAGCTCCTAGCAGACTGGTTTACGAAGTCACTCCTTCCTGTCATCGCAAAAGATGTTTCCATGAGAGGTGCTATCACCGAAGAACAAGCCATCGCGAGTGCCCATTTGCTCGACTTAGTATACACTCAGTCCGACACTCTGTTCAACATTTTTCCTGACGCACCCTGAGAAGTTAACGATCCCACGAAACCCCATAAGGGACCCCAAGCTGATGGAATCATTGGTTCCCTTAACACCCAGCCCGCTGCTAGCACTGTTGGATCATCCAACCCAACTCCGGCTGGCCACAGCACCGCCAAGTCTACTACTCCTGCTGTAACTGAAGATGTGAATTCTGTTCAATCAGCTTCATCTCAGAAGTTTAATGGTAAAAAGAAGGGCAAAGGCAAATCCAAGAAATCTTCTGCCCAGTAGGAAACAAAGAGCACTCCCGAAGATACTAAGCAGAAAAGGAAACTGAAGTATCCTTGCTTACTGTGTGGAGAAGATCATTTCTCCAAAGAGTGTCCCCATAGAGACGAAGTTCAGAAGTTTCTTAGGGGTAAACCGACTCTTGCAGTCCTCAATGATCCGTTTCCTGCTCAAAATCAGCAGATGATTGCTCAAACCCCCTCAGCCCAAGGGGAATCATCCAATACAGCGCATGTTCTCATGTTGCGTAATGAGACAATCAATTTGAATACTAGCGCGTGATCCTACGAACAGTCCTCTTCGAAGGAACCCGCCAGAAGTAATACTGAAAAAACTTTCGACTCTCTGCCTGATGTCACTGTACCTTCGACTTCTCTTACCATTGAGAAGCCATCTTTAGATTCGATATTGCATCCGCCCAAGAGCACGATTCGAAAAGATGTTTTCAATCCTAATGCTCACGCAGCACAGAATTACAATATCGTCGAAGACTTGGCCCAAGCTCCTTGCACCATGTCTACCTTGGAAGTTTTGCAGAATTGTCCCAATCAATGCAAAACTCTCCTCACCGCCATTGGTGCAGTTGACCCGGATTCCTCGAACACCATCATGTTCCAACTTGACAACCTTAAGTTGAGGCTCTCACACCAGCTCGCATTCCAAGTTACTGCGAACATTGTTGGGAAGATGGTCCATCACACCCTTCTAGACGAAGGTGCCTCTACCTCTATCATGTCGATCGCTTACTGGAGAGCCATCGGTTCTCCCAAATTGAATCGATGTCCTACCACGTCGAAAGCATTCGATGGCCGTGGCTTTCAACCTCATGGGCTCTTACAATCTCTTGCAGTTGAGTTGGGTAGAAAGACCATAACCATTAACGTGGAAGTGGTCTCTGCCCTGTTAGATTATAATCTCTTGCTCGGTCGTAATTGGTTTTACAGCATGCAAGCGGTAGCCTCTTCAGTCTTCCGCATAGTACAATTCCCCCACCAGGGATGAATTTTTACTATTGACCAACTTGATTTTTGTACACCAGACGCCACTACTCATCCTGGTGACCATATTACTTCCATCGGACAGGTGGAAAAACAGTATGAGAGTGTAGGGGTTGGCTTATTAAAAGATTCATCTCTCATGAGCGTTTATCCATCCATGGACCCCCCTAATCATGTCACAATGGTGATCATGATCTCTACAGAGATTTTATCTCACTCCAGCGATGCTTGGCTTGTACCTGATGAAGCCACAACACATCTGTTTGGAGACATGATGCCTCCTTCACCCGCTGAACGCATTTATGAGGCGATCCAAACAATGTCGGAGGACCATTCATCCATGGTTTCTCCTTCCTGTTCTCTATGATGGACGTCCTCTCTACCTGAACTCTTGCTTCGGACTTTTCATTCAGACGAGTCCATCATGGAAGTAATGAATGTAGACGATGGTCCATGGGATGATCTTCATCACAGGTCATCTTTTCTTCCAACATGGGAGTACATAGAGAATAACATACATACCCTCTTTTCACTGGATATCTACCCATCCACTCATTTTCCCATCCTCACATGTTCTACAGACTCGGAGGGAAACTTGGTTAACATTGAGCCAACCACTATGGTAAAAATCTCAGTGAAACCAGGTATGGTGGAACACATTCGCATAGGCCAGAAGTGTTCCCCTGAAGAAATCGCTATTGGCATGGACTTATTCAAGCGATTTTGCGATGTTTTCGCTTGGTCCTATGAGGAGATGCTTGGGATAGACCCCGCGATTGTCTCTCATGAGATAAAAACCTATCCCAACATCAAGCCTGTGCGCCAAAAGTTGCGACCGGTACACCCTTGGAAAACTACGGTGATAAAGGCAGAAATTGAGAAACTCTTAAAGGATGGCTTTATTTATCCCGTCCCATTGACGGATTGGGTCTCGAATGTCGTTCCTGTGAACAAAAAGCAAGGCACCATTTGCGTATGTGTTTATTATTGGGACCTTAATCGGGCGTGTCCAAAAGACAACTACCCGACCCCTTTCATTGACCAGATCATCGACAACTGTGCTGGAAGCGTTATCTTTTAATTCATGAATGGCTTTTCCGGTTACAACCAAATCGAGATCAACCCATCCCATCAGCATAAGACGGCTTTCATCTGCCCACGGGGTACATTCGCTTATCGCAAGCTCCCATTTGGCCTTAAAAATGGTGGTGCCATGTTCCAGCGGGCTATGTCGTACGCTTTCCACGATATTAAGGACTTTGTGGAAGCTTACTTGGACGATCTCCCTGTTCATTCAAAGCAGCGTGAGTTCCACATCGATCATCTGACGGCCATATTCCTAAGATGCAGACGAAACAATATCCATCTGAATCCTCATAAGTGTATCTTTTGCGTCGAGTTCGGGCGCCTCTTAGGATTCATTGTCTCGAAAGAAGGGATCCGCATTGATCCCTTGAAGGTGGAGGCCATCATCAACCTACCACCTCCTACTGATGTTACGGAACTTCAAAGTCTCCAGGGGAAGGCGACTTATCTACGACGTTTTGTCTGTAATTTCGCGGAGAAGACTCAGGGATACATGAAACTGCTTAAGAAGGATGTCCCGTTCATTTGGGATGACCAATCTCAAAAATCTTTTGACAGTATCAAACATGCTATCACGCATGCCCCCGTGCTTCAACCGCCTAATTATTATCGCGATTACATTTTGTATCTCGCCGCTTCTGCTACCACTATCGCCATGGTTTTGGTACAGGAAGATCAAAACGCTCAGGAACATGTGATATACTATGCGAGTAAGGGTCTCACTGACACCGAAACTAGATACTCATATGTCAAAAAACTAGCTTTCGCAGTAGTCATTGCCGTCTAGAAGTTTCGTCATTACATCTTACTCTGCACCACCACTATCATTGCCGATTCGAACCCCATGTACCATGTACTGACATGTCAAGTACTTGGGGGCAAGTATTCACGCTGGATTGTGATACTGCAAGAATTTGATCTTCTTTTCAAAAAGGCTAAGTCTAAGAAGTCTTTGGTGTTTGCTAAGCTAATCTGCGACCTCCCCCGTTCTAATGTAGAAGTAGAGCACAATGATTCATTTCCCAATGAAACAATGTTTCTCATCAATACGTGTAACCCATGGTATGGAGATATCCTGTTACATCTTCAGACCCAACGCTTCGATCCTCAACTGTCTCGTGACGATCGTCATAAGATACGCCACCACGCAAAGTATTACTTAATCATAACTAATACTTTGTATCGCCGTGGCATCGATTCCATTCTTCGACGTTGTCTAACGCACGAGGAAGCCGAACGCGTTCTGAATGACTGTCACGCTGGGGCATGTGGCGGTCACCTCTCTGGGATGGCTACTGCCCAGAATATTTTGCATGCAGGATACTACTGGCCTACTATCTTCAAGGATTGTATTGAGGCCGTCAAGAAGTGTCCTCCTTGCCAACACTTCCATACGAAGAAGCGCACGCATCCTGCCTCGTTACATCCGGTTATTGCCGTTGGCCTAATCGCAAAATGGGGCATAGATTTTATGCATTGTAAACCTACCTCGACCGGGGGGCATAGTTACATCATCGTAGTTGTGGGTTACTTTACGAAGTGGGCCGAGGCTATGCCTACATACCAAAACGACGGCAAAACCGCCACACTCTTCATGTTCAACCACGTAATAGCACGATTTGGAGTTCCTCGAGCTATAGTCACCGATCATGGTTCTCACTTTCAGAACCATATGGTTGTTGAATTGAGCGACAGGTTGGGTTTTCGTCATGAAAACTCAACTCCCTACTACCCGCAATCCAATGGACAAGTTGAGGCCATTAACAAGGTCTTGAAAACTATGATCCAAATGATGGTAGGGACACAAAAGTCCAACTGGCACAATATGCTCTTCTCAACATTATGGGCCTGCCGAACTACCGTTAAAACTGCCACAGGCTTCACTCCTTTCCAATTGGTATATGGATTGGAGGTTGTTTTACCGATAGAGTGTGAAATTCTGTCTCTTCAACTCGCTATAGAACTCCTTCCTGACACTACTATTGAGGAAGAACGACTCTTGTACTTAGCTAAGCTTGACAAGTCCCGCTGCAATGTTGCTCTTGCTAACGAAGCACATAAGAAATGCATCAAGGCCCAGTACGATAAGTTAGTTGAACCTCGTATCTTCAATGAGGGTGACCTGGTCCTCACTTATGACCAGAAGCACGATAAGCTAGGAACTTGGAAGTTCGAGTCCATGTGGCATGGACCTTATGTCATTAAACGTGTGTTGGAAAAAGGAGCCTACGAGCTCAAAGATTATGACGGCATCTCTTTGGGTGAATCCCGCAATGGGATTTACCTAAAGAGATACTATGCTTGATTTCTCATGCATAGACTGACTTGTATATACTGTACATGGCGTGTTTCTTTGTTTTTGTGTGGTGTGACGCATTTTATTTTTCGAGTGTCTTAGATCTTGTTTTCCACTCCTTACACCATGTTCTATCTGCGTGTGCAGATGGCGATGTGTTATGGATTCGCAGATGGTGCCAACCAGCATACCCGTAACCTTGCTTCGGAAGCCTAGGTACTTTATTCCCCTACAGGAGAGCTCATTAGCTCAGGAGGAAATTGTCTAGGGTTTGAGACCAACAATGCCGCAGAATATCAGGCTATAATCGGAACCCTGACCGACGCCATTTCCTTGGGTATGGACCACATTGTCATCCATATGGATTCTCAACTAGTGGTTTCTCATCTCCACCGGATTTACGCTATCCGTGATCCTACCCTACTCCGTCTCTTTAGACGAGTATGTCTCTTGGAAAGGTCATTTGAATCCATTCAATACCTACACTTTCCACGAGAATTGAACACAACTGCTGACTCGATGGCCAATTTCATCATGGATTGGTACATTGCACACACATAACAATCATAATATGTAAAAGCATTCATAACATGTAAGTATAATGTATAGAAGCAAACATGTAAACGAGATCACATCACTAATCATTTCAAAGAAACATAATGTATAAATCGCCGAAAATATATATAAATCGCTCAAAAGTAGTGCTGGTATAAAATCTCAAGCACGCTGGCTTTCAGTGAGTCTCTACAAAAATCTGAAGCATCATAAGCTTTCAATAACTACAAAATCTGAGGCTTCTAAAGCTCTCAAGTACAAGTATAAAAGTGTCTCAGGCACCACGCCTTATCCTCACACCCCTAACTTGCACAGCTCTCTGTCGCTGTGTAAGGAAGCAGTCCACAGTATGAGCCACCTTGTGGAGCAAGGCGTTGAAGCACACAGATGCTCCAACCCCAAATCTCTGCATAGGCCTCGAAAGGTCATCAATAGCAGGCTCTGGAACCACCACAATCAGCTCTGACAAGTTCCGGTACACCTCCTCCATCTCCTCGATGGCGGCATGTGCACCAGCAGGAATCACTGCTTCCCTGCCTCTATCTCTCCTCGCCAGAAGGGAGAGACCCACCGGTCGTACAGGGCCAACATCTGCACACACAATGTACTTGTCAGCACTACATCAAAAAAATATTATAATTCACAAAACTTAAAAATTCAAGGGTTTTTTTTCTTACCGATATCACCCCATGCTGCACCCTTTGGCAGCGCCAAGTCGGGATCCTCCCGAAAGTCTGTGTCATTGTAAGGAAAGTCCTCCACCATGAGCATCTGGCCCTCTAGCCAGCTGAAAAACTTAGGACCAAAAGTGATGATGGGACCCCCACCATGGCGGGTCATCAGCTCTGCCCATCTAAGCATATGTGGATCTCTCAGATCCCTGTCATCCACTATCACCTGCGAGCGTAGGAGAGGAACCCGTTCCGAGAGGAACGACACTATGATAGAACCATAACCGAACTGCTTGAGCTCCCCTCGTCGACACTTGGTTAGCTGAGCTTGGATGTTTGCGAGGAGACCCTTGCACCAGTTGAATACCATGGGGGACATACAGTCCTCCGCATATAACATCTGGGTCCAAGTAGCTGTATGTGGAGCTTGGCTACCCACCACCCTGGTAATAGTAATCAGTACAGTCCTCAGTGGACGACTCACCACATCTCTGATGAGTATCTTCCTACTGGAGGGACGAGAAGTAGCAACACAGTGTTGTGACACCATGTCCTCGACAGTACGGTCATTGGCTCGTGTCCCAGTGAGTTGTGCCACGTCCCCTCTTCGGGACAAACCAGTCAGAAAGTATATGTCCTCAATGTTAATGTTGAGGATGTGCTCACCTATGATGAAGTATTGTTGGGCTGCATCCCAACTCTGAAGCATGTGTGTCAAGAATGGCACCTGGGCTCTCATCCCCTGTACCTGAAAGAACTTGAGCAACCCACAGTTTCGCAAAGCAGCCACACATTGTGGATCATTTTTGGCTTGCTCATCTTCCAACTCGTGTTCTCTTTCTCTCCACTCTAAAACCATCTCTGCTTGCTGGAAACTTGCCAAAATGAACATTTAAAGCATGTTAGGACTTTCTCCAACTAGCAACAACTTATTTTTTGGGACATATTTGATGTTTGGAATAGGAGTTTCCGCCGTCACAGGCTACCATCAAATACAGCGCGACGTCATCACAAGCCCCGTTTTCGAGACTTGCGATGACCTAGGATCGTCACAAGTCCCGAAAGGGCCACTTGCGACGAGCCGAGGGCGCATTGGCCCCTCCCCAAACCATAAAAAAACTCAAAAAATGCATAAAAATGGAAAAACTAAACCACTACAAAGTTGCTGGCTGAGATTTAGGCCTACTTGGTCCGGACGGCTAGTGAAATGGCGAATCGCAGCTCTCGGAATCGACGATGGAAGTTTTGGCTCCAAATTGGTACTTCTCCACCCAAATTGGCAATTTGAATAATGTTTCTATTTTTTGCCTATATTTCTATTTATAGAATGAAATGGAATATTCATTTTCAAATATTTTGATGCTTTTGGGCCATTTACTATAGTTTCGACCATTTGTCGTTATATTTGGGCTATTTGACACTTTTTCTAGTGTACAGGAGTCATAAAAATGGTCTTTCATAACATTTCTCGCATTACCAATGGTAATTACAGGTATGAACACCCCTTTGTGTGTTTTGTCATTATTATTTTTGGTTAGTCGCATTAATTGCATGAGGATGAGTTTACTCTTCGTTTGTTCTCGTACTCACCAAATCATGAGAACAAGTACCAAGTTATGATTTATCACTTTTCCAGGCTCGTTAAACTTCCACGGAAAAGGACACCCCCTAGAGTCCATAGTTAAGCTCTTTTCAGACTCCCTAAAATTGAAAAGATTGCCAAGCGAACTTGTCGCGTTCACGCTTGTTAAAGTATTTGAATGGTCGTCTTCCTGGTGATAGTTTACCCCTTTTTCGGAACAGGAGGCACTAATTACGAAAAAGGAATACTCCAGCCAATCATGGCTGGAAGAGTCCTCTCCCGCGTTGTTTTACCCTTTTTCGGGCAATGAGGCTAACTTTACGAAAAAGGACCGTTGGAGTCTTCTTTAGTTCTTTTCAAACTCTCTAAATATGAAATGACGACCGAGTTTTCCTTCTATGGACTCGTTAAATTTTCACATTGAAGGACCCGTCATGGGATGAACCCCTCCTATCCTAGGTTCGAAAAATATTTGGGATTGGACTCATCTATGAGATGAGCTATACCAAGCATCTGGTTACCCTCATCAAGCTCGTTAAAAAACACATGAGGCACTCATTGTTCATGATGGGGAAAAAGGAAAGTGTTTGTGTTACATACCTTAGTGGCAGTATGTAGTCGTTCTTGAACATGGCACTCGTTTTCATTGCATATAGTACTTGGGTCATCTGTTTGTCTATGAGTCCCCGCTTACTTTCTGAGTCTTGTTACTCCTCTGAGTCATTCAGAGAAAGCTTCCATCATCAGTTGCATTAGGAGTTTGCATCATTCTCATGTCAATACTACCAAGTCATGCCATGCCCATGTTCAAGAACACATTCATCACGCATCATTTTGCAGTCAGTACACACGTCATCATGCCGTTGTTACTTTTCATCAATCTCACATGTTATTGTACCATCCGATCCACTCTACACATCTTTTGTCGTGTTTCGTGTCGATTGATGGGGGATTCATTATTGCCCTCCTTCCTCGGATTCATTCACTCATCATTTTGCAGTCAGTGCACACATCGTCATGCCATTGTTACTTTGCATCAATCTCACATGTTATTGTACCATCCGATCCACTCTACACATCTTTTGTTGTGTTTCGTGTCGACTGATGGGGGATTCATTATTGCCCTCCTTCCTCGGATTCATACTTGTCGACTTCAACACGACATCCGAGGATTGAATCTAGAAACCAACCAAGTACCTTGGCCCTGCATGCCTCAATGGCAGGTTACCTCGCTTTCATCATGAGTTTACATCATTGACTCTTGATTGAAATATTTAATCTTACGTTCCACTTCAACTCATTTATTCGTGCTTGATGATATGTAATGTGATACCTTGGGAATCATTGACATTAATGATGATCTCCCTTACACTTGTTAATGGTTTACATCAATGACCGGTAATCAAGTGGTTTCTACCATGTTCGACGTCAAGACATTTGTAATCACATGGATAGATTCGTATCATTACGGGTTCAGCTTGAAGACCCTGGGGAGTCATGTTTTTACC
This sequence comes from Larix kaempferi, assembly GCA_027924585.1. Lineage (NCBI taxonomy): Eukaryota > Viridiplantae > Streptophyta > Pinopsida > Pinales > Pinaceae > Larix > Larix kaempferi. The sequence goes on from BSBM01000079.1 coordinate 4,074,444, forward strand.
CAGGTTGTGATGGAGTTTGTATTGAGTCATATTACACAGATCCACTCTTGTATTGGTCGTGGCTATGTTATCATCTCATCATGGATCTACGCTTGTGTCTAGTAGCCATGATTGTGTTCAATCGGTCATTACTACCATGGATCTTCAATGTATCGATCGGCAGCCATGTTGCACTACATTTGAGATTGTTAGTTCAGAGTCAGTTGTACTGCAGCAGTGTCCTTCATCCGATAAGCCTTTTGCCAATTTTTCTGTCAAAGCACTTCACCTGTACATCCTTAATAGCTTCATGCTTTGGGGGGCATTCTGTTACACCTAAAATATACCCATCATCCTAATTTAGTGTATACATCCTTGAAGTCACTTGGACTGATTGATCATTTGGGAGGATTGGTGCTCAGTTTGCACAAGATTTTGAGAGGTCGTCACAGGTTGCATACTAGCCACCTGTGACATTGCAGGTTGCTCTTTATCAAGGTGCGACGAGGTCTGTTAATGGGCAAAAATAGTCATTTCGAGATCCTTCTCGAAACTTTCCTATGTGGGGGCTTATCCCTGATCTCTTGGAGAGCTGGTACTCGACCCCTAACCTATTGGAAAGATCCCCTATCTCTCTCCTACCATCTCTCATCCTATCCTATCCATAACCTCATCCACTTAGTCCTATATATGTGAGGCTCACTCCCATACCAAAGGGAGGAAGACTATGGTATCTACATGATGGTGAAATCTCTCTTGAACATTTTCACTCACCTCTTGGAGACTCTCATGCTTCCTTGGAAGGGCTTGGCAATTGGCTTGTGTGGAGAAGGGCTGCTATGTTAAGTCATTGGTTGTAGTTCTATATCTCTATCATGTACTCCTCTATTTGCAGTAATACAAATGCTTTCCACCAATATTGTCTCTTGTGTATGATGATGTTGTGTTGTTTACCTGCTTAACTATTTACATAGATCTCTTATTGTATAGATGCTCTTTACTCATTTCTCTTTTATGTGTCTTGACAGGTCTTACAGCTTGAATCTGACGACCGTGGGACGTGGAGCAACATAGCGGGAGAAAGGATAGCGAATCAAAGAGGTAAGACATCTAATACTTGATCCTTAAGTAGATCTAGGAAACACATTTGCAGTCTGTTTTATTTGTTCTAGACTCGCATTGAGCTAGGGAGATCTGGCTCGCCTCCGGTCGAGTGGATTGTCCGTCAACAGAAATGCCACAAAATTAGGGGGAGTTGTCCCATACCAACAGCTAATGGTAGAGTGCAAATTCTACCATCTATCCCAATCCTTGCAGCAGATTCCATTCCTCCTAGTGGGCCAATGAACACTCTTGTCACAGCTTTCTTTAGTGTTTGTCTCCCATTTTTATTTATTAAATAATAATAATGAGTCATTACATTCATCTTTGACCTAATTGGTCATAATTACAAAACATGTATTTATAATTTAACACAAAGTATTTTGCAAAAAGGATAATAGTAGAAAATAATTATTCTAAAAAATTGGGTAGGTGACATACACCCCCCCTTAAGCCTCAACACCATCCTCGATGTTGCTTTATTCACTCCTTGAGTGTTCTTGGAACAAAGTTGGGTATGCAGCCCGCATACTACTCTCCAACTCCCAGGTAGCCTCTGTTGGGATAAAGTGCTTCCATTGAACTTTTACTTGGCCAACGGTGCGGTTCCGGAGTAGAGTTTCTTTCCTTACGAGAATACAGTCCAGTTCCATCGGAAAATCGCCGCCTTGTTCCACCTGAACATTATTCCAATTTACAACATGAGTAGGATCAAGCACATATTTCTTTAAAAATGAAATGTGAAAAACATTATGGATTTTGAGGTTTGAAGGTAAGGCTAATTGATATGCCACAGGTCCAACTCTGGACAATATTTCGAAAGGACCACAATACCTGGGTGCCAGTTTGGCACAGCATCCCAATTTTAAGGAACTCTTTTTCGGCCTTACCTTAAGAAAAACATGTTCACCAACCTGGAACTCTTTATGAGTTCTTTTAAGGTATGCTTAACTTTTCTGTCTATCCTGGGCAGCTTTAAGATTTCCTTGTACTTGCTTCACGATTTTCTCTAATTCCTCCAACAATTTGGGCCCTAAGGTGACTCTGCTAATCGGATCACTCCATGACACCGGTGTGTTACATTTTCTACCGTAAAGAATTTCAAATGGGCTAAGCTTGGATGAAGCATGGTAGTGATTGTTATACACAAACTCTGCTAGATGCAAGTAGTCTTCCCACTTACCAAGATGATCCTTAACATACATTCTGAGCATATCTTCCAATATTTGGTTCACCCTTTCAGTCTATCCGTCTGTTTGCGGATGAAACACAGTGCTGGAATTTAAGGTGGTATTTAACCCCTTGAACAAGGACCTCCAAAAGTTACCTGTGAACTTTGAATCTCGATCTGAAACTATTACCTTGGGTATCCCATGCAGTCGGAAAACTTGCTTCATAAAAATTTCTATGATATCAGGAGCTTTATGGGTAGTTTTGACAGGGATAAAATGGGCTCCCTTGCTAAGTTTGTCTACTACCACCATGATGGAGTTGTGCTATTTTTTATTCTTTGGTAACCCAGTGATGAAATCTATACTTATGATTTCCCATTTCCAGTTGGGTATAGGCAAGGGCTGTAGCAATCCAGCAGGATGTTGATGTTCCACCTTTACTTTTTGACAGTCAGAACACTTAGCTATATATTATTCTACTTCATCCTTCATTCTGGGCCAATAGTACTCCTTCTGTAGTATTGTGATGGTCTTCTGGTAACCTGGATGGCAAGAATAGTGGCTTTTATGCATCTCATCCAAAATCAGAATCTTTACTGCTGGTACATTTGGTACGTACAATCTGTTTTTGTATAGCAGTAAGCCATTTTCCTTCAAATTGAAATCTGTTATAGAATTTTCAGAATTGTTTTCTACTATCCTTTCCAGTATTTTCCTGTATTCCTCATCCTCTTTAATTCCTTCAAAAATATGTTTCTCCAAATCTGTTGCGTATGTGCTGATGGTTGAAGTGAAATGTATCATTGCATTATGACTTAATGCGTCAGCAACTTTATTCTCCTTCCCTATAATGTGTTGAATTTCAAAATCATACTCACTCAGAAAAGTTAGCCATCTAGCTTTCCTGGCATTCAAATTTGTTTGATCTAATAAATATTTCAGCCCCATATTATCCGTCATTAAGGTAAATTTCCTACCAATAAAGTGGTGACGCCACATTTTCAAGGCATGAATTACTGCTAACAATTCTAGATCGTAGGTGGAATAGTTCTTCTCATGTATTTTCAGCTTTCTTGATTCATAGGCTACAACATGTCCCTCCTGCGTTACCACTCCTCCAAGTCCATCATTGCACGCATCTGTACATACTACAAAATCTTTATTAGGATCTGCAATCCTCAAAATAGGCGCTGAAGTCAACAATTCCTTTAAATTTGCAAAATTGTCCACACACTTTTGATCCCAGACAAACTTCTTTCCCTTTTTCTGCAGCGATGTTATGGGGTTTGCAATCCTTGAAAACCCTTCAATGAATTTTCTATAATAACCAGTGATGCCCATGAATGATCGCACATCCGTCACATCTTTAGGAACCGGTCATTCATTAATGGCCTTTATCTTGGCGGGGTCAACCGAAATCACTTCCTCAGAGATTATGTCTCCTAAGTATTGAATCTTGTCTTTATAAAAATCACATTTACTGAACTTAACATACAGCTAGTGCTCCCTCCGAACTTGCAGAATGATACGTAGATGCTCATCATGCTCCTCCTTGTTCTTAGAGTATACTAAAATGTCATCGATAAACACAACTGCAAACTTATCTAAGTACTTGTGCAGAATTTTGTTCATCAAACACATAAATACAGCATTAGTTAATCCAAACGGCATTTTGAAAATGTCTTCATCCTTCACATGAACCTGATGATATCTTGATCGTAAAACGATTTTTGAGAATACGGTTGCTCCGCGTAGCTGGTAAAAAAGATCGTCAATGCAGGGCAGCGGGTACCTATTCTTGATGGTCATTTTATTTAGTTGACAATAATCTATGCAAAGTCTCAGGGTACCATCCTTCTTCTTAAAAAAAATGATCGGTGCTCCCCAAGGAGACACGCTGGGTCTTATGTATTTTTTATCGATCAGCTCCTTCAACTAAGATTTTAACTCATTCAGCTCTAGTATATTCATCCGGTATGGAGCTTTAGAACTTGGTACTGCACCTGGTATTAATTCAATAGTAAAATCCAGGTCCCTTTTGGGAGGTAATTCTAGGATCTCTTCAGGAAAAATGTCTTGGAAATCCTTTAAGACAGGTATGTCCTCTATTTTCAGTTTGTCCTCCTTAGTGCTCAACTCATCATGCACCGCATTTACTGCAAACATCTGACACCCTTTTCTGATTGCCCGTTTTACTTGCATGGTTGAAATCTACTGAACAGATGTTTTCCTAGGGATGCCTTTTACTTCTGTTGTCTTTCCTTCATCATCCAGGCAAATGAAACTTTTCTCATAACAATTCAGAATGACATGATGGGTTTCTAACTAGTCCATACTGATTAGGATGTCATATGACCCTAATGGAAAAATATTTAACTTAACCTGCGTTGTTAGTTGATTCATAGATAAAACACAATTTCCCACAAAATCAGAAGCCTTTCTTTTTGTCCCCATTGCTAATCTAACTAACCAGGATTGATCAAATTTTTCTGTTTTCAAATCGAGACTTTCTACCACAACCGGTGATATATAACTTAGACTAGCACCAGGGTCAATTAAAATAGAAACTGGGTGGTTTTGCAGCATAGCTTCAACCTCCACCATTGAGACTTGGTGTTCTTCTTGCCGGTTGTCTAATGTTGCACCAATTCTCGGTACTTCTCTTGCCACATCTCCTACAGTAGCTTCAGACTGTATGGAGTGAATATGGTTGGCCACCCGTTTCTTGAGGGGGCAGTCTGAGGCATAATGGGGTCCTTGGCACTCGAAGCATTTTATAGGTGGCTTCTGTTCATTGGTCCTGGCAACATTGGGGACATTTCTGGGTGTTGTAAATTTATGCTGCTGATTATTTCTATTCTGTTGAAATTTTTTCCTCTGGAAACCGGAATTTCCACCATATCTGAAATTTTTCCTTTTCTGTTCAAAATTACTGGGTTTTGGGTTTTTCTAGCTAGGTACCCCTTCTCGTTTCTTATTCTGGTCAAAGCAAAAAATTGCTTTCCTCATGGCTTCTTCTAGTGTCTTAGGGTTATCGTACTCTATCCTGTCCTTGATGTTGAAAGGTAAACAACTTAGGTACCTTTGGACCTTCGGTTTTTCCTCCACCATACACGGCACATACCTTAGCAAACTTAAAAACTTGTTGATCAGTTCTTTCATGTTCATCGTTCCCAGTTTTATATCATAGAATTCTTTGGATTTTTCTTCATAATACTGCTTAGATAAGAATTTCTTCTTGAAGTGTCTTTTAAAAGTACTCCAACTCACATCTCGGTCTTTTATACCTTTTATACCTTTTACCCTTTTAAGGTCTTGCCACTAAATATCTGCCTTCTAGATCAGATTATAAATTTCCATTTTTGCCTTTAAGGATTCCGAATAATCGTAGATCTGAAAATACTTTTTCATGCCGGACAGCCATGCTTCCACTGTCTCTCCTTTCTCTGTTTACCATTGAAAGTTGGGGGTTTGATTTTCTTGAATTCACCAGATATCTATTCTTACTGTTTATTTCTTTTTCTTTCTGGCTTGAAGTCTCCTTCACTGTTGTCACTAGAGTAGTTATGCTTCTTTTTACGTGGGTGTTTGGTAGTTCTTGATGATGTTGAGTTGTTGTTTCCCTCAGTTGTTTCTGTTTGTTTATCCTTGCCTTCATGAGATAGCTCTTTAGTTTTGGAAGTATGTTCAAGGTCCTATTCATATTTTGGGTATTGGTCGAACAGTGCTTGCTTCAACTCCTCCTGTGTCCTCGGGATTCTTTCATTGTCCTGTTTTACTGACTGGATCTCTGCCTTCAATTCTTGAAAATCACACAATAATTTTGATGAATCGTTACCCCGGTTGCCCTGGAATTGCTATTCCATACTAGGGATGTTTGGCGGAAATCTGCCCCTTATGTGTTCAACTGATCCTTCCATATCTGTAAATCAAAGACAATTTTCTGTATACGACAAAATAATTTAAACTTGAGTTAGCGAAAAATTTCACAGTCATAAATTTTCTGTTTGCGTGTTTCTTGGACCGTCTTTAGGCCTAGAGTTCGAACATGAGCTCTGATATCACATGTAACATCCCAATATTTACATAAAAATTTAAAAATTTCTAAATCATCATTTAATGCTAATAATTGAAAAATGCGGAAATAATAAATGTTTAGTAAAGCAGTAAATAATAATTACGTCATTTGTAGGGACAACTTACTGCCATGTTTTCTTTGTATTCTGATGGTGTTTCGTGTCGGCGACACGTCATGAATCCAATTAATGATAATGACATTTATTTATATGCTTGAATGATTGAAAATTTCTATAAATTTGGAAAACAGAATTCTCCTCGACAAAGTACTAACAATTTAAATTTTCTGGATGATGATGAAAGGGGTCCCACGAGGCACCACGAGGCTTACTTAGCTACTCAGCTAAAGCATTGTACTCGTCCTACACATGAAGATTCGCAAGTAAGAGATAGCGATAATTTTAGAGTGTTTAATAACCGTTTTCAAAAATGATAACTGCTAGTACTTTGACGCCACAGGTATGGTTATTTTTTTTAATTTTGTAAGGAGTAACTTGACTAGCTCAAGGCTACAGAAGTCGTCAATTTCAGAGTGTGGTTGTTATTAACTTTCTACACTTAAGAGTTTATGGATTCTCTTGTTATCATTCCATGAATGACTTGCGGCCTTTACAACAATCTTGGTATAAATTTTGACTTGTAACGATTCTAAGATAAGGAAACACGATCCTGTGCACACCATAGTGAAAGTGATAAGGTGATTCTAAGTTCTTTAATGACTAAGCAATTATAATGGTGATGTAATATGCATTAATACCTTACCATGCAATTTATGCGATGGTTTTATGTGGCAACTATACCCTAAAGGGGTGTAATCTTGTGAATTTATGACATGAGCTAAGCTTGATGATCTTTATTTTAAGTGGGGGGGAATTTATCCATAACTTAGGATCGAAGGCGACCTAGGTGGATGTGTTATGCTATGAGCGCACTTATATTGACTTAAATGGAACATACGAAGTCTTTTATGCAGGCTACCTATATATGTTTTAACCTTGGTAGGATTTATAAGTTAATGCAATGACGTCGATCCTATGGTTGGCAGGTGGATATGATGGCATTATAAAATGTCTGCGTACGAATTAAAGGGTATCGTAAATGATTGGGTTTGTAATCAAGTCACCAGGCCACAATGTTAATGGTGATATTACGTGCATGTTTAGTGGATATCCAACACATGAAAAGGTTCACTAGTGCTGCGTTGTAACAGGCCTCCTGCCTCGGTGTTGACTGAGTTGGCAACGTTGTGGCTTAGGAGGTGGATGGTTGATTTAATACCGCATCTACCACCTTCCAACGTGGCTCATGAAAATAGATCTCCATCGTCGATTTGTTTGTGCGTTGGGATTGTAGTGAACCCTAACGTAACTTACGGGATAATGTAACATTTTCTTGGTCATTGTTTCAGTGGTAGGGTTTGGGGTGAGACCAACCGGCCAAGAGGCGCTTAGGTTTTTGATGTTTTTAGCCTCCCTCAAGATCGATCCTGAGACCTGCAACAACCCCCAAATTGTAAGTGAATACGATCAATGGGAGCCGAGTCTGTAAAAGAATAATGCAACAACCACAGGGTTGGATGAGTGTGCCCATTGGTGGCATTGTAGTAACTTGAAGGGTCTGGGGTTTCAAAACGGGTTGCAAGTTTCGCAAGCGTTGACACAGTGTGCGCTACGAGTTGTGTCTTTTTCCTTCCAAGTGGATGGATGGTTTCGTCAAACTTCTATCAACGATGCAGGTACATTGTTGTTGCATAAGTTTAGAGTTTTCTTTGTTGCATGCATTGGTATTTCATAACTATCGTTTAACCCTGAACATGATTGCTTGACAGGATAGCTCTCGGTGAACAGTAGTGTGCCTGGAACATTGACGGGGGAATACAGGGAACCCACCGATAAGCGTTGGTGGTACCCTACCTCGTGGTTCTCCTGGATTCGGACTTGGTCGATAGTGAGTGTCAACAGGGTTTTGCAATGTGTCTTCTCGGCAATGGCTTTTGCCTTGCCTGCAACCTTGGGGAAAATGTTACTGTTATGGTTTTTAGTTAGTGTAGATGATGTAAATATTTCTAAAAAGAAAGGCCAACCATGCCTTGGCTCAGCGAACTCGATATTATTTGAACCTTCGTTGTTGCAATGAATTCTATAGCATTTAAACGTTTAATGTTTATGGTTTTTCACTTCTAAACTGATGGGGGAATCAAATGTTGAACTGTAAGGAATAGAAATGTTGACTATGGTTTTTTTTCAGCAATAGCTGTGTAGTGTAAAAAAATGGGTTTTGAATGAAACACTCAGTAAACAAATAAGGTGTTCAGTAAGATGCTGCGATCGTATATTTAAATGAGAATGTTCAGTTCTAGGGTTTAATCTTTATGCTCGGTGTTTTGAACTCTAATTTTCAAATTTGTTCCCGAAATCCTGTTTAAGATGTTTATTTAAAGAATGGCTATAAGCCAATAATGAAATACCTAGCTTGCATTGCATCTGTGCATACTTTGAGTTAAGCAGATAATAAAAAGGTATTAGTTTCGGTTTGAATCCAACTGTGTTGATGTTAAACCCTAGCCTACCGATGATAAGGAAAGAATGGAGTTCTAAAATGAAATGTATCGGGCTGTAATGATGTTTAAATGCAAGAATAACAGTTCTTGTTTCCATAGTTAGAATATCTATGATAATGAAAACATTTGATTTTGCAGCTATTAAATATTTGTAAATATTAGTATGGAAAGAATAGATCGAACCCTGGTTTGGGTGTAGAGATGCAATACCTACTCTGTCAGTCAAAAAAATAATTGCTATCCTTTTCCTTTAATTTAAGAGCATGCTATTCTGTGATTAAATTTTGCCACGTACAGTTGATAATACAGAATTAAGAAATTTACAGAGTATTCGTCAGTTAGTTTAATTTGCCTATTAGTTTAACATTTTGTCTACTTTAATTCTATCTCCCTGTATTTGTCCAATTTGGACCTCTAGAGAAATGATAGAATAATACAATATCTTTCTTTTTGCACAAAGATAACACAATGAAGACAATAATTTATATAAAACCGGTCAGATTCAAATAACAATTAAAATAGAAGAATGGGAAAGTGGTTAAACAAAAATGCATGATATTGGTTTCCCTTTTTGAAGAAATAATTGATGATCAGTAAACCCTAGATGCTAGCACCATGTCTACCTTCAGAAGTCGGAAAGAAAATTACTGTTATAACTAGTTTCTGGTAGGTTGTTTCAGCATACAGAGTTGAACAGTATATTCAATGCATGCAGAGATCTAATCTACAACTGCTAAAATATAAGATGCATGGGGAACATAAGTTTGTGCATGGGTGTCTCTTTGGGATTATGAATTTAGATGCATGTTAGGTTTCACCTTTAAATGAACAGATTTAATGCTATCTCTCTGTACTGGAGTACAATGCAGCTTCACGCATGGGGAAAAATGCAGAGGAGTCATTTTATCAGTTCAACAATTTAAAATCAAACAGGATCTAACATTTTACTGCTACTAGTCATTAATAACATTTCTAAGCCACTTTCTGAGAGCATTCATGTGATTGGAAACACAACAAAAAAAAGAATAGAACCTGAGTGTGATAGGAGGAACAAATCACTCAAGAAGCCTGTTCCACCCAACCTGCTCCTAAGCAGCCAAGATGTCTGCCTTAGGACCCCCGAGCCTGTCCATTGATCCACCAGGAGGAAGGAAGTTCAGAAGCTTAGGGTCTCTACTTGCAACAGCAAGAAATATCCAGCCTTACAGGCTTAGTAATCAATGGGACCTGCACCAGCACCTCTGGTCTTTCCTTCTCATAACATTTGCAGACTTATACTTGCACTCTCCACAGCCTCCCTATTTGAATCTCTCAGCCATCACCTGATGCACATGAGGAATGTTTCTGCAGAAAACATTATAAGAGCTCCCTGCTCAATTCGAATTGCCTTTTATAGGCTGCCTAGGTCTTTTTGTAATTAACTAGTCATTAGTGAGCTACCTGCTCACCTCCCTCCACCTGGAGGGGGAAATGGGACACAATTAGGGGGAGTTGTCCCATACCAACAGCTAATGGTAGAGTGCAAATGCTTCCATCTGTCCCAATCCTTCCAGCAGCTTCCATTCCTCCTAGTGGACCAGTGAACACTCTTGTAATAGCTTTCTTGAGTGTTTGTCTCCCATTTTTATTTATTAAATAATAATAATGAGTCATTACATTCATCTTTGACCTAATTGGTCATAATTACAAAACTTGCATTTATAATTTAACACAAAGTATTTTGCAAAAAGGATAATAGTATAAAATAATTATTCTAAAAAATTGGGTAGGTGACAATAATGGAGATAACAACATGTCATGTTCATCGGATACTACGAGAGATCTTAGTCACCAATTTCCTGTGAAGTGATAGACCCCTTAATCTTCCCTCAAGACGAAATCCTAGCACCCACCGCATCCATCCCTAAGTACCTTGACATCCTGCATCTCTATTCAATTTCTCTTTCTTCCCATAATGAAGACCCGGGGTCTTCAGATGAGGATATACTAGAAGAATACATATTCACCACAGATGAGGATATAATAGAGGCCATGAATGCTACCGCACCCCCATGGGACTCTTTCCATCATAGGCCCTCAGCAGCAAGCAGGAAAGAACTACACACACTCCCCACTGAACAATAATACGCCATCGAGTCAAAAGGCTTTTTACCCCCCCAGTGACATCGATTGGTTAAAAAATCCTATCCTCGCCCCAGATGTGTTTGAATATGGTATCCTTGCCAATAATCCCCTACCATATGTTAGGATATTTAGACACTTAGGAGTTAGTTAAGATCAACTTGTGTAATATATCTGTTAAGAAAAGTGTGTTTCTTTAGTGTGCATTAGTATGCACTTGTAAATATTTAATCCAACGGTCACAATATGTTGTGATACGACGGCTCAACTTCTCTTAGATCATACCCAACCTTGATCCGTGACTTAACGTCCGATTGGTCCATGATCTCTATTTAAAGAGCATGGAGGGTCATTTTTTAGTTGATTGATTATGAGAAGCTCATTTTTAACTTTCTTTCTTTGCATAATAAATTGCTCCGTAGAAGCTATTTGGCCGAGGCCGTCGAGTGTTTCCCTCTCGAGGGTTTAAACCACATCAAAATATCGGTGTATCAATCTATGATCTATTTTTTTGAAGTGGTTGCTCTAGGTGATCGGTCTTTTGGGAGTACCCTGTGTACCCGAACATGGTATCAGAGCTTTTATGAAGATCTGCTTCCGGTTATGATCTAGATCTTGAACTGTTGTTGCCGAAACTTGAAAGGGTTTCTGGTTCTGGTATTTATGTGCATTTTTATGCTGTGGGAGGTGTTCCATTGCATCTGGAGCATCATTTCCATTGGGAAATAGTTTTCATTTGATCGAAAACGGTTCCCAGTTGCTTCAGAAACATGTATTTCATCAAATCTGAAGGTATAATGTTATAGTGACGCATTTTTTATTTTTGTTTTAAAAGAAAAAAATATCTCATATTTTATCAGTTTTTACTATTAGATTTTTTTTAGTTTCGGATTGTTGCTTTCCCTGTCCGCGTATTCTCTTTTTCGTGCACCTTGTGTGATCTCGGCGAATCAGAAACAGAAAGGGAAATGGTTTTTCTCGGCTACGTATGCTCTTTGCCATGCACCTTGTGCGATCTCGGCAAGTCAGAAACAGAGAGAAAACGTAGACTTTCCAGGAAAGCTAACGAGATTTAACTCCATAAGTGTGGGAAATTTTTTTTTGTTTTGGTTTATGGTGTAATTTGCAGGGAAAAAGGAAAGCACGGAAACCGAGCAAGAAGAGTAAAAAAAAAAAAACCCTTCCTCCTTCCCATATTTTACATATCTTTTAATCTAGCTCACTTGGTTCAAAGTTGCTTTATTCCTTAATAGGTCTTGAGTTCAAGTTTTAGGAAGTTACTTTTAAAAGAAAAAGTCCATGCAATTTCTATTTTCAAGTTACTTTATTGTAAAAGTGCATCTCACTTAAATAATAAAAAATAAAAATAAAAAGTGAGTCACTTAAGTTCTTTTTTATTGTTGCACTATTTAAAGTAACATCATTGTAAAAGTGAAATCACTTATTTTACAAAAGTGATTCACTTAAAACAACTTTATTGTAAAGTGATTGTCAAAGGTTCATCTTGGGAAAAGGGGGGTCCTTTTTTTTAGCTGGTCATTCTCTATCTACCACGTCACTATTGGGGACATCTTCAACATTTTATTTGTTCAAGCATAACTTCATCATACGGAGTCAGTTTTTAGTGCCGTGTTTTTTTAAACCGCCTATTTTTTCGAGCTCTTCGCATCCAAACTATTGGTTTCTGTTTTTACAGCCATTAATTTACAAATATGGCTGCTCCTTGTGATATTCTACTTACCAGTTCCAACTATTTCACATGGAAATCTCGTATGGAGGATGTTCTATGAAGTAGAGGACTTTTCAGAATTACCTCAGGGAAAGAAACAGAATCTACTGATGATGATAAAAAAATCAAATAGGCAAATAGATGTGACGAAGCTCGTGGATTGATTGGGATGTCAATCTCTACTGATTTGCGATTCCACATATCTAGAATTGACGAACCTAATGCTGCTTGGGACAAGTTGGAATCTGTGTTTGGTAAACACAATGAAATTCAAGGTCACCAACTCGAAAATGAGTTGATTCCTTTAAATCCTAGTGATTTTTCATGCATACAAGATTATTTATCTAAGTACAAAACTCTTAAACTCTTATGTGAAGAATGTAAGATTAAGAGGGAAGACAAACAATGCATTTATCATATTCTTTCCAAACTTGGACCTGCATATTCTGTTTTTGTATCTACATTTTACTCCATGAAAGAATCCTTGAATGCAGCTAGCTATCAAGAGCCTAGTCTTGAATCCTTTTGTGATTCCTTGATTAGAGAGCAAGATAAGCTCATCCATCTTGGAATAATTAACAATGCAGATACATCTGGGAAAGCCTTATTGTCTCAACAGAAAGAAAAGTCCAAGCCTCCCAAGAAACAAATTTTTTGCAATAATAAGTCAAACAAGAGTCCCAAACCCTCTTAGTCATCTCCTTCCTTAAAAAATGATAAAGGATCCAAGCCAAAAGGCAAGAGGACTGAACGTCATTACAACTATTGCGGGAAAGATAATCATGATGAATCTAAGTGTTTCAAGAAGATGGCAGCCTTGGAAGCAGCAATGAATAAGCACCACATCATCCTATATTTGTCTTCAGAATCTACCTCTCATGGACATGCACTTTGTGCTTCTGGTTATTCTTATCATGCATCTTCTTCTTATACTTCAAACGAATGGCTCATTGATTCTGGAGCATCTTATAATATGGCTAAGGATCAAGCCATCTTTTCTACTATGCATGAATGTAACACCAAACAAATATTTGTTGGTGATGATAGATCTCTAAGTGTTGTAGGAGCTAGAACAGTTCCAGTAGATAATGGTCATTTCAGTGATGTACTATGTGTTCCAAGAATTTCCTGCTTAGATAAGAATTTCTTCATAATACTGCTTAGATAAGAATTTCTTCTTGAAGTGTCTTTTAAAAGTACTCCAACTCACATCTCGGTCTTTTATACATTTTATACCTTTTACCCTTTTAAGGTCTTGCCACTAAATATCTGCCTTCTAGATCAGATTATAAATTTCCATTTTTGCCTTTAAGGATTCCGAATAATCGTAGATCTGAAAATACTTTTTTATGCCGGACAGCCATGCTTCCACTGTCTCTCCTTTCTCTGTTTACCATTGAAAGTTGGGGGTTTGATTTTCTTGAATTCACTAGATATCTATTCTTACTGTTTATTTCTTTTTCTTTCTGGCTTGAAGTCTCCTTCATTGTTGTCACTAGAGTAGTTATGCTTCTTTTTACGTGGGTGTTTGGTAGTTCTTGATGATGTTGAGTTGTTGTTTCCCTCAGTTGTTTCTGTTTGTTTATCCTTGCCTTCATGAGATAGCTCTTTAGTTTTGGAAGTATGTTCAAGGTCCTATTCATATTTTGGGTATTGGTCGAACAGTGCTTGCTTCAACTCCTCCTGTGTCCTCGGGATTCTTTCATTGTCCTGTTTTACTGACTGGATCTCTGCCTTCAATTCTTGAAAATCACACAATAATTTTGATGAATCGTTACCCCGGTTTCCCTGGAATTGCTATTCCATACTAGGGATGTTTGGCGGAAATCTGCCCCTTATGTGTTCAACTGATCCTTCCATATCTGTAAATCAAAGACAATTTTCTGTATACGACAAAATAATTTAAACTTGAGTTAGCGAAAAAAATCACAGTCATAAATTTTCTGTTTGCGTGTTTCTTGGACCGTCTTTAGGCCTAGAGTTCGAACATGAGCTCTGATATCACATGTAACATCCCAATATTTACATAAAAATTTAAAAATTTCTAAATCATCATTTAATGCTAATAATTGAAAAATGCGGAAATAATAAATGTTTAGTAAAGCAGTAAATAATAATTACGTCATTTGTAGGGACAACTTACTGCCATGTTTTCTTTGTATTCTGATGGTGTTTCGTGTCGGCGACACGTCATGAATCCAATTAATGATAATGACATTTATTTATATGCTTGAATGATTGAAAATTTCTATAAATTTGGAAAACAGAATTCTCCTCGACAAAGTACTAACAATTTAAATTTTCTGGATGATGATGAAAGGGGTCCCACGAGGCACCACGAGGCTTACTTAGCTACTCAGCTAAAGCATTGTACTCGTCCTACACATGAAGATTCGCAAGTAAGAGATAGCGATAATTTTAGAGTGTTTAATAACCGTTTTCAAAAATGATAACTGCTAGTACTTTGACGCCACAGGTATGGTTATTTTTTTTAATTTTGTAAGGAGTAACTTGACTAGCTCAAGGCTACAGAAGTCGTCAATTTCAGAGTGTGGTTGTTATTAACTTTCTACACTTAAGAGTTTATGGCTTCTCTTGTTATCATTCCATGAATGACTTGCGGCCTTTACAACAATCTTTGTATAAATTTTGACTTGTAACGATTCTAAGATAAGGAAACACGATCCTGTGCACACCATAGTGAAAGTGATAAGGTGATTCTAAGTTCTTTAATGACTAAGCAATTATAATGGTGATGTAATATGCATTAATACCTTACCATGCAATTTATGCGATGGTTTTATGTGGCAACTATACCCTAAAGGGGTGTAATCTTGTGAATTTATGACATGAGCTAAGCTTGATGATCTTTATTTTAAGTGGGGGGGAATTTATCCATAACTTAGGATCGAAGGCGACCTAGGTGGATGTGTTATGCTATGAGCGCACTTATATTGACTTAAATGGAACATACGAAGTCTTTTATGCAGGCTACCTATATATGTTTTAACCTTGGTAGGATTTATAAGTTAATGCAATGACGTCGATCCTATGGTTGGCAGGTGGATATGATGGCATTATAAAATGTCTGCGTACGAATTAAAGGGTATCATAAATGATTGGGTTTGTAATCAAGTCACCAGGCCACAATGTTAATGGTGATATTACGTGCATGTTTAGTGGATGTCCAACACATGAAAAGGTTCACCAGTGCTGCGTTGTAATAGGCCTCCTGCCTCGGTGTTGACTGAGTTGGCAACGTTGTGGCTTAGGAGGTGGATGGTTGATTTAATACCGCATCTACCACCTTCCAACGTGGCTCATGAAAATAGATCTCCATCGTCGATTTGTTTGTGCGTTGGGATTGTAGTGAACCCTAACGTAACTTACGGGATAATGTAACATTTTCTTGGTCATTGTTTCAGTGGTAGGGTTTGGGGTGAGACCAACCGGCCAAGAGGCGCTTAGGTTTTTGATGTTTTTAGCCTCCCTCAGGATCGATCCTGAGACCTGCAACAACCCCCAAATTGTAAGTGAATACGATCAATGGGAGCCGAGTCTGTAAAAGAATAATGCAACAACCACAGGGTTGGATGAGTGCGTCCGTTGGTGGCATTGTAGTAACTTGAAGGGTCTGGGGTTTCAAAACGGGTTGCAAGTTTCGCAAGCGTTGACACAGTGTGCGCTACGAGTTGTGTCTTTTTCCTTCCAAGTGGATGGATGGTTTCGTCAAACTTCTATCAACGATGCAGGTACATTGTTGTTGCATAAGTTTAGAGTTTTCTTTGTTGCATGCATTGGTATTTCATAACTATCGTTTAACCCTGAACATGATTGCTTGACAGGATAGCTCTCGGTGAACAGTAGTGTGCCTGGAACATTGACGGGGGAATACAGGGAACCCACCGATAAGCGTTGGTGGTACCCTACCTCGTGGTTCTCCTGGATTCGGACTTGGTCGATAGTGAGTGTCAACAGGGTTTTGCAATGTGTCTTCTCGGCAATGGCTTTTGCCTTTCCTGCAACCTTGGGGAAAATGTTACTGTTATGGTTTTTAGTTAGTGTAGATGATGTAAATATTTCTAAAAAGAAAGGCCAACCATGCCTTGGCTCAGCGAACTCGATATTATTTGAACCTTCGTTGTTGCAATGAATTCTATAGCATTTAAACGTTTAATGTTTATGGTTTTGCACTTCTAAACTGATGGGGGAATCAAATGTTGAACTGTAAGGAATAGAAATGTTGACTATGGTTTTTTTTCAGCAATAGCTGTGTAGTGTAAAAAAATGGGTTTTGAATGAAACACTCAGTAAACAAATAAGGTGTTCAGTAAGATGCTGCGATCGTATATTTAAATGAGAATGTTCAGTTCTAGGGTTTAATCTTTATGCTCGGTGTTTTGAACTCTAATTTTCAAATTTGTTCCCGAAATCCTGTTTAAGATGTTTATTTAAAGAATGGCTATAAGCCAATAATGAAATACCTAGCTTGCATTGCATCTGTGCATACTTTGAGTTAAGCAGATAATAAAAAGGTATTAGTTTCGGTTTGAATCCAACTGTGTTGATGTTAAACCCTAGCCTACCGATGATAAGGAAAGAATGGAGTTCTAAAATGAAATGTATCGGGCTGTAATGATGTTTAAATGCAAGAATAACAGTTCTTGTTTCCATAGTTAGAATATCTATGATAATGAAAACATTTGATTTTGCAGCTATTAAATATTTGTAAATATTAGTATGGAAAGAATAGATCGAACCCTGGTTTGGGTGTAGAGATGCAATACCTACTCTGTCAGTCAAAAAAATAATTGCTATCCTTTTCCTTTAATTTAAGAGCATGCTATTCTGTGATTAAATTTTGCCACGTACAGTTGATAATACAGAATTAAGAAATTTACAGAGTATTCGTCAGTTAGTTTAATTTGCCTATTAGTTTAACATTTTGTCTACTTTAATTCTATCTCCCTGTATTTGTCCAATTTGGACCTCTAGAGAAATGATAGAATAATACAATATCTTTCTTTTTGCACAAAGATAACACAATGAAGACAATAATTTATATAAAACCGGTCAGATTCAAATAACAATTAAAATAGAAGAATGGGAAAGTGGTTAAACAAAAATGCATGATATTGGTTTCCCTTTTTGAAGAAATAATTGATGATCAGTAAACCCTAGATGCTAGCACCATGTCTACCTTCAGAAGTCGGAAAGAAAATTACTGTTATAACTAGTTTCTGGTAGGTTGTTTCAGCATACAGAGTTGAACAGTATATTCAATGCATGCAGAGATCTAATCTACAACTGCTAAAATATAAGATGCATGGGGAACATAAGTTTGTGCATGGGTGTCTCTTTGGGATTATGAATTTAGATGCATGTTAGGTTTCACCTTTAAATGAACAGATTTAATGCTATCTCTCTGTACTAGAGTACAATGCAGCTTCACGCATGGGGAAAAATGCAGAGGAGTCATTTTATCAGTTCAACAATTTAAAATCAAACAGGATCTAACATTTTACTGCTACTAGTCATTAATAACATTTCTAAGCCACTTTCTGAGAGCATTCATGTGATTGGAAACACAACAAAAAAAAGAATAGAACCTGAGTGTGATAGGAGGAACAAATCACTCAAGAAGCCTGTTCCACCCAACCTGCTCCTAAGCAGCCAAGATGTCTGCCTTAGGACCCCCGAGCCTGTCCATTGATCCACCAGGAGGAAGGAAGTTCAGAAGCTTAGGGTCTCTACTTGCAACAGCAAGAAATATCCAGCCTTACAGGCTTAGTAATCAATGGGACCTGCACCAGCACCTCTGGTCTTTCCTTCTCATAACATTTGCAGACTTATACTTGCACTCTCCACAGCCTCCCTATTTGAATCTCTCAGCCATCACCTGATGCACATGAGGAATGTTTCTGCAGAAAACATTATAAGAGCTCCCTGCTCAATTCGAATTGCCTTTTATAGGCTGCCTAGGTCTTTTTGTAATTAACTAGTCATTAGTGAGCTACCTGCTCACCTCCCTCCACCTGGAGGGGGAAATGGGACACAATTAGGGGGAGTTGTCCCATACCAACAGCTAATGGTAGAGTGCAAATGCTTCCATCTGTCCCAATCCTTCCAGCAGCTTCCATTCCTCCTAGTGGACCAGTGAACACTCTTGTAATAGCTTTCTTGAGTGTTTGTCTCCCATTTTTATTTATTAAATAATAATAATGAGTCATTACATTCATCTTTGACCTAATTGGTCATAATTACAAAACTTGCATTTATAATTTAACACAAAGTATTTTGCAAAAAGGATAATAGTATAAAATAATTATTCTAAAAAATTGGGTAGGTGACAATAATGGAGATAACAACATGTCATGTTCATCGGATACTACGAGAGATCTTAGTCACCAATTTCCTGTGAAGTGATAGACCCCTTAATCTTCCCTCAAGACGAAATCCTAGCACCCACCGCATCCATCCCTAAGTACCTTGACATCCTGCATCTCTATTCAATTTCTCTTTCTTCCCATAATGAAGACCCGGGGTCTTCAGATGAGGATATACTAGAAGAATACATATTCACCACAGATGAGGATATAATAGAGGCCATGAATGCTACCGCACCCCCATGGGACTCTTTCCATCATAGGCCCTCAGCAGCAAGCAGGAAAGAACTACACACACTCCCCACTGAACAATAATACGCCATCGAGTCAAAAGGCTTTTTACCCCCCCAGTGACATCGATTGGTTAAAAAATCCTATCCTCGCCCCAGATGTGTTTGAATATGGTATCCTTGCCAATAATCCCCTACCATATGTTAGGATATTTAGACACTTAGGAGTTAGTTAAGATCAACTTGTGTAATATATCTGTTAAGAAAAGTGTGTTTCTTTAGTGTGCATTAGTATGCACTTGTAAATATTTAATCCAACGGTCACAATATGTTGTGATCCGACGGCTCAACTTCTCTTAGATCATACCCAACCTTGATCCGTGACTTAACGTCCGATTGGTCCATGATCTCTATTTAAAGAGCATGGAGGGTCATTTTTTAGTTGATTGATTATGAGAAGCTCATTTTTAACTTTCTTTCTTTGCATAATAAATTGCTCCGTAGAAGCTATTTGGCCGAGGCCGTCGAGTGTTTCCCTCTCGAGGGTTTAAACCACATCAAAATATCGGTGTATCAATCTATGATCTATTTTTTTGAAGTGGTTTCTCTAGGTGATCGGTCTTTTGGGAGTACCCTGTGTACCCGAACATGGTATCAGAGCTTTTATGAAGATCTGCTTCCGGTTATGATCTAGATCTTGAACTGTTGTTGCCGAAACTTGAAAGGGTTTCTGGTTCTGGTATTTATGTACATTTTTATGCTGTGGGAGGTGTTCCATTGCATCTGGAGCATCATTTCCATTGGGAAATAGTTTTCATTTGATCGAAAACGGTTCCCAGTTGCTTCAGAAACATGTATTTCATCAAATCTGAAGGTATAATGTTATAGTGACGCATTTTTTATTTTTGTTTTAAAAGAAAAAAATATCTCATATTTTATCAGTTTTTACTATTAGATTTTTTTTAGTTTCGGATTGTTGCTTTCCCTGTCCGCGTATTCTCTTTTTCGTGCACCTTGTGTGATCTCGGCGAATCAGAAACAGAAAGGGAAATGGTTTTTCTCGGCTACGTATGCTCTTTGCCATGCACCTTGTGCGATCTCGGCAAGTCAGAAACAGAGAGAAAACGTAGACTTTCCAGGAAAGCTAACGAGATTTAACTCCATAAGTGTGGGAAAATTTTTTTTGTTTTGGTTTATGGTGTAATTTGCAGGGAAAAAGGCAAGCACGGAAACCGAGCAAGAAGAGTAAAAAAAAAAAAACCCTTCCTCCTTCCCATATTTTACATATCTTTTAATCTAGCTCACTTGGTTCAAAGTTGCTTTATTCCTTAATAGGTCTTGAGTTCAAGTTTTAGGAAGTTACTTTTAAAAGAAAAAGTCCATGCAATTTCTATTTTCAAGTTACTTTATTGTAAAAGTGCATCTCACTTAAATAATAAAAAATAAAAATAAAAAGTGAGTCACTTAAGTTCTTTTTTATTGTTGCACTATTTAAAGTAACATCATTGTAAAAGTGAAATCACTTATTTTACAAAAGTGATTCACTTAAAACAACTTTATTGTAAAGTGATTGTCAAAGGTTCATCTTGGGAAAAGGGGGGTCCTTTTTTTTAGCTGGTCATTCTCTATCTACCACGTCACTATTGGGGACATCTTCAACATTTTATTTGTTCAAGCATAACTTCATCATACGGAGTCAGTTTTTAGTGCCGTGTTTTTTTAAACCGCCTATTTTTTCGAGCTCTTCGCATCCAAACTATTGGTTTCTGTTTTTACAGCCATTAATTTACAAATATGGCTGCTCCTTGTGATATTCTACTTACCAGTTCCAACTATTTCACATGGAAATCTCGTATGGAGGATGTTCTATGAAGTAGAGAACTTTTCAGAATTACCTCAGGGAAAGAAACAGAATCTACTGATGATGATAAAAAAATCAAATAGGCAAATAGATGTGACGAAGCTCGTGGATTGATTGGGATGTCAATCTCTACTGATTTGCGATTCCACATATCTAGAATTGACGAACCTGATGCTGCTTGGGACAAGTTGGAATCTGTGTTTGGTAAACACAATGAAATTCAAGGTCACCAACTCGAAAATGAGTTGATTCCTTTAAATCCTAGTGATTTTTCATGCATACAAGATTATTTATCTAAGTACAAAACTCTTAAACTCTTATGTGAAGAATGTAAGATTAAGAGGGAAGACAAACAATGCATTTATCATATTCTTTCCAAACTTGGACCTGCATATTCTGTTTTTGTATCTACATTTTACTCCATGAAAGAATCCTTGAATGCAGCTAGCTATCAAGATCCTAGTCTTGAATCCTTTTGTGATTCCTTGATTAGAGAGCAAGATAAGCTCATCCATCTTGGAATAATTAACAATGCAGATACATCTGGGAAAGCCTTATTGTCTCAACAGAAAGAAAAGTCCAAGCCTCCCAAGAAACAAATTTTTTGCAATAATAAGTCAAACAAGAGTCCCAAACCCTCTTAGTCATCTCCTTCCTTAAAAAATGATAAAGGATCCAAGCCAAAAGGCAAGAGGACTGAACGTCATTACAACTATTGCGGGAAAGATAATCATGATGAATCTAAGTGTTTCAAGAAGATGGCAGCCTTGGAAGCAGCAATGAATAAGCACCACATCATCCTAGATTTGTCTTCAGAATCTACCTCTCATGGACATGCACTTTGTGCTTCTGGTTATTCTTATCATGCATCTTCTTCTTATACTTCAAACGAATGGCTCATTGATTCTGGAGCATCTTATAATATGGCTAAGGATCAAGCCATCTTTTCTACTATGCATGAATGTAAAACCAAACAAATATTTGTTGGTGATGATAGATCTCTAAGTGTTGTAGGAGCTAGAACAGTTCCAGTAGATAATGGTCATTTCAGTGATGTACTATGTGTTCCAAGAATTTCCTACAATTTGTTATCATTTTATCAAATCACTCATTCTGGTGAAGGTAAAACTGTGATGTTTACACCTCACCAAGTTGTATTCAAGGATTTTAAAGATCCTCAATAGGTCCTAGCTACCAAAATTGTTGATGATATTACCAAGTTGTATAAATTTAACAACTTTGGGTCATCATCTTTTTTCTTCAGTTTTTGTTGCTCATAGTGATAACTTGAGCAAACTTTGGCATGAGCGATTTGGTCACTTAAAGTATTGCTCATTGCAACAACTATGTAAAGACAATATGGTGACAGGTCTTCCGATGGTATCTTACAGGGATGGTGTTTGTTCCGGTTGTGTACTCGAAAAACATTATCAAGACAATTTTGACAAACGTGCCTCTTGGCATGCCTCGGTTCCCTTGGAGCCTGTGCATAGTGACTTGTGTGGTCCTCTTCCATCTGCTTCCTTTTCTGGTTTCAATTATTTCTTAACTTTCATTGATGATTACTCTAGACGCACTTGGGTTTATTTCCTAAAACTTAAGAGCGAAGTATTTAACATGTTCTTGGCCTACAAGGCCCTTGTTGAAAAACAATTTGGTCATCAAATTATTAAGTTAAGATCTGACAATGGAGGAGAATATGTTAACAAAAAGTTCACTACTTTCTGCACTGAATAAGGAATCCAACAACAACACATTGTTCCATATACACCACAACAAAATGGTGTAGCTGAACGGAAGAACCGCACTTTAAAAGAAATGGCTAATTGTATGATCCAATCTAAGGGACTAAGTCTTCAATTTTGGGATGAAGCCATTAATTGTTCAAATTACATAGTTAATCGCACCCCCACTAAAGCTTTACAGGGTATCAAACCGAAAGAAGCATGGAGTAAAACTAACCCTGATGTAAGTCACTTATGTGTGTTTGGTAGTGAAGCATGGACTCATATTCCGGATAAAAAATGGAAAGCATTACATCCTAAAAGTGAAAAGTGCATATTTGTTGGATATTCTGAAGATGTAAAAGGTTATAGACTTCTTCAACCACATTCTCATGGTGTAATCATTAGAAGAAATGTTAAATTTGATGAAAATCTCTTGACCTGCGAGCCTAACTCGGCGATTGTGCCCTCTTTGGCCTACGAGCCTAATTCGACGATTGTGCCTTCTTCTTCTTCCAATGTAAGATCCCCTCCCGTGGACCCGATTCCAGTAAGAGAACATGATACCAATTTGGGGCTTTACATAAACTCATCCCATTCATTAATTTCACAGCAATTAAAAATCAAATGTGTGCAGATGCAATTTAAACAAACATGCACATCGGAATAACATCATCCACACACATTACATGATTCCATTCAATTTAAAACAATCAACAAATTAATACATTTGCAGAAGTAATTACAAATAAGAAAATACGCATCTTGATGTAATACTGTCCCAAACAACTAGCTATGTCACTGCAACGTTCCACCCAACCATAGGCCAGTTGTGTTCATCAATTCTCTCAACACAACTGCCACCCCCGAGCTGGGCATAATTATTACAAGGAAAGGGGACATTCAAGCTCATACACAACCAAATCAATGGATACCCATAACCCATACCCCAACATTCTCATTTCTCACACAGCAAGCACAAACATTGGGCGTGGATACACATTTCCAGCAATGGAATCCACAAACAAGATGGCCATAGGTTTTCCCCAAAACGTGGGCACACCAAAAACGGATTGCGGGTGGGGAAATCGTCCATAGGGAACCAACCCGATTTTACGTGTGTATTTTTGGGCATCTAAATGGCCAAAACGGCCCCAATGAAACCCCAAATCAAGCTCCCATACTCCCAAACACTCTACAACACAAAAACGCCCTCTTTTCCCACTGAAAACCAGGAAGACACAAGAAAAACATGGAGGAAAAACGCCCAGCAGCTCCAAAAGCGTGAGAGAGGCAAAACTCCTTAATGGGTAATGGATTGGGGAGCAATTCCTGGCTGCTTTCTTGCCCAAGAAGTAAAAAATGATTTTCTATGAAGGGTGGCTTGCCCATACTTGAATTTGGACAGCCATACCTCTCCATTCCCAAGGCATTAACTACCTCAACCAACTCTTGGGGAGAAATGAATGATTGGGTACAAAAGTCAACATGGGTAGTTGAGGGTTTGATGGATTCTCTCATTGACACTTGGCTTGACTTGATTGGCTCAAGGGTTTGAATGTTTTCCCTCCCAATTCCTTGTAAAATCATGCCCCCATTTCTTGTTGCATTGCATAGCTAGTTGTGGGTATTTTTATTAAAATACATATTTACATGATATTTGAAATTCCATTGTGCATGGTTAGCACGTAAACCATATGCATCAATAAATCGATGGTGGGGCCTTGGCCTTGAGCTCCTCACCATGATTTTATAACAATATTACATTATTTACATTTGAATGTAATGGGGTCAAACTCGGGATATTACATCCAACTTCCTTGACAGGTTTCCAACTCCAGTTTTGGATGATGACAGTGAGGATGAAAATCCACCTCCGCTTGTTCATGTTCCTCCAGTTGCACTAGCACAAGTGCTTCCTCGATGGGTCCGTTCAACATGTGAAGCAGCTAGTGATCTTTCTAGTGATCCTAGAGATCAACGTCGGACACATTCTCAGTTTCAACGAGCCTCTTCTCTTTTGGCTCAGGTTTCCAAGAATCATGATCCAACAACTTTTGCAGAAGCTTCAGGAAATCCAGATTGGGATGCAGCTATGGATGAATAATATCGTTCCTTAATGGCGAACGATACTTGGGATCTTGTACCTCTTCCAAAAGGAAGAAAACTTGTCAGATGTAAATGGGTCTACCGAACTAAGTATGCATCGGATGGAAGTGTTGAAAGACTTAAGGCAAGGTTAGTTGCCAAAGGTTTTTCTCAAGTTGAAGGGATTAACTACAATGAAACATTTGCTCCTGTCGCAAAAATGAACTCCATCCGCCTTGTTCTTTCCCTTGCAGCCTTACATAACTGGGAAGTCCATCAAATGGATGTCAAGTCTGCCTTCTTACATGGTGATTTACAGGAGGAAATTTATATGGAACAACCTCCTGGATATGTTCAGAATAACTCTAGCCTTGTCTGTCGCCTTAAGAAATCCTTATATGGCCTTAAGCAAGCTCCTAGAGCTTGGTATGCCAAAATGGATAGCTTTCTCCTTGACACCGGTTTTTCTAGATGCCATTCTGACCCCAATGTCTATACCAAGAAAGTAGGAAACCATCTCATCATACTTGTTCTATATGTTGATGACCTTATTCTTACTGGTAGTGACCCTAAGCTTATAACCCATGTGAAATCCAGTCTTAAGCAAAATTTTGAAATGTTAGACTTAGGACATTTGCATTATTTTCTTGGTCTCCAAGTATTGCAAACCAAAGAAGGAATCTTTCTTTCTCATTCTAAGTATGCTTGTGACCTTCTTCGTCGCTTTCACATGGAAGATTGTACACCAGCCCCTTCTCCCTTCCAGTCTAGAGTCAAACTTTCTGCCACTTGTACTTCACCTAAAGTATATGCCACCTTGTATCCTCAGCTTGTTGGTAGTCTCTTATACTTGACTCATTCCCGTCCTGACCTTTCCTTTGTCGTTGGTCATGCTGCCCATTATATGAAAACACCTCATGAAAGTCCCTAGAAAGAAGCTAAAAGAATACTTCGATATATTCGAGGTACAGTTCAGTTTGGGATTCATTACAGTACAGGGAGGAACCTTTGTTGGTTGGTTTCACTGATTCAGATTGGGCCAGTGATCCTGATGATCAAAACTCTACAGTAGGTTGTGTTTTCAATCTGGGATCTGGACCTGTCACTTGGGCTTGTAAGAAACAACAAGTTCTTGCTCTTTCTTCAGTAGAGGCAGAATATCGAGTCGCAGTTAATACCAGTCAGGAAGCTTTATGGCTTCGATAGATCCTTTAAGAGTTTGGATTCGAGCAGCAGTAGCCTACTCCACTTTGGTGCGACAATCAAAGTGCCATCAAGCTTTCCAAAGATCCAGTCCTACATCAACGCAGCAAACACATTGAGCTACATATGCACTTCATCAAAAATCTTGTTCATGATCATGTTCTTCAAGTGCTCTTTTGTCCTACAAATGATCAAGTTGTAGACATCTTCACCAAGTCTCTTACAGAAGCGAAGTTTTCTAAACTTCGATCTATGTTAGGAGTTTAGGAACTTGTCATTAAGGGGGGATAGGATCTAATGCCTCCTTCCTTCTCCTAATAGTGTCACTTTTGTAAATCCTTCAATCCTATCCCAAGTTGTTCTTAAGGGGGGATGTTAGGATATTTAGACACTTAGGAGTTAGTTAAGATCAACCTGTGTAATATATCCATTAGGAAAAGTGTGTTTCTTTAGTATGCATTAGTATGCATTTGTAAATATTTAATCCGACGGTCACGATATGTTGTGATCCAACGGCTCAACTTCTCTTAGATCATACCTAACCTTGATCCGTGGCTTAACACCCGATTGGTCCATGATCTTTATTTAAAGAGCATGGAGGGTCATTGTTTAGTTGATCGATTATGAGAAGCTCATTTGTAACTTTCTTTCTTTGCATAATAAATTGCTCCATAGAAGCTATTTGGCCAGGGCCATGGAGTGTTTCCCTCTCAAGGGTTTAAACCACGTCAAAACATCGGTGTATTGATCTGTGATATGTTTGTGTGAAGTGGTTGCTGTAGGTGTTCAGTCTTTTGGGAGTACCCTGTGTATCCAAACACCATACAGGTTGATATATCCATCACACCAGGAGTCATTGAAAACATCTCTATCAGGGCTTCCTGCTCGCCGCAAGAAATTACTGCTTTCACCGCTCTATTTAAAGAGTTTTGTGACGTCTTTGCATGTTCCTATGAAGAAATTTCAGGTCTCGACCCTACAATTGTCGAACATCACATTGACACTTGGCCTGATTCCATTTCAGTGCGACAGAAACAACGCCCATTCCACCCTTCTAAGGACCCCATGATCAAAGCCGAGGTTGAAAAACTCTTGCAAGCCAGATTTATTTTTCCCATCACTTACACATCATGGGTATCTAACCTTGTCCCTGTTAACAAAAATTAGGGAACTATTCACGTCTGTACTGATTTTTGAGACCTCAATTTAGCTTGCCCCAAGGATACTTTTTCCACGCCATTCATCAACCAAATCATTGACTCATGTGACGATAGTGAAATGTTGTCCTTCATCGCTGGGTTCTCCAGATATAACCAGATACGCATCTCCCCCCAAGATCAGTAAAAAACTGCATTTACTACACCATGGGGGACCTTTGCTTACAAATTAATGCCCTTCGATCTAAAAAACTCTAACGCCACTTTCCAGCGAGCAATGGAATATGTTTTTAATGACTTGGCTCACATCATCCTCACCTTTTTAGACGACCTCACAACCAAGTCCAAAAAACGATGCAAGCACCTTCACGACGTTCGTACCATCTTCACAAGATGTTGCAAGTATAATATACGCTTAAACCCTCTCAAGTGTGTATTTTGCATCATCATTGGTCGCCTCTTAGGATTCATTGTTTCCAAATATGGTATCATCGTCAACCCCTCCATGGTTCAAGCCATCTTGGAATTACCAGAACCAAGAACACAACGCTAGTTACAGAGTGTCCAAGGTAAGTCCAACTTTATTTATCGTTTTGTTCTCGACAATGCCACTTCGACCCATGGATTTTTACAGCTTCTCAAAAAAGATATGCCATTTAAGTGGGATGAATATGCCCAAACTCCCTTTGATGCCCTTAAACAAGCATTGTCATCAACTCCCCTCATCTCTCCTCCATACTTTGACAAAGATTTCATCTTGTATATCTCTGCGTCAGATTCTGCTGTAGCCAGCGTACTCATCCAACCGGATGCAAACCATAAGTAACATGTCATATATTATGTTATCAAAACCCTCTCCGGACCTGTACTCAAATACACCCATGATGAGAAGCTTTCCCTTGCAGTCATCCTTTCTGTATAGAAACTCCGCCACTATATTTTGCTCCGAAAAAAAATCGTCGCCGCTGATTCCAACCCTATGCAATACATACTTAGCCATAGGATTATCAATAGTAAGTTTGCGTGGTGGATCATTATTTTACAAGAATTCGACCTTGAGTTTGTGATTCCTAAAAGCAAGAAAGCCATGGACTTAGCCGAACT
Organism: Larix kaempferi; assembly: GCA_027924585.1. Taxonomy (NCBI): domain Eukaryota; kingdom Viridiplantae; phylum Streptophyta; class Pinopsida; order Pinales; family Pinaceae; genus Larix; species Larix kaempferi. Next base: position 4,102,936 of record BSBM01000079.1, read on the forward strand.
CATTATAGATATTCCCTCCACCACCACCAGCGAATCCATCCAGGATGAAATCCTCGATGAGAACCTCTTTCTCATTACAACTCAAGATCCTTGGTACGACGATATCCTCCTTTATCTCCACACCCAAAAATTCACTCCCCACTTATCCCATGATGATCACCGCAAAATCCGCCACTAGGCACCATGATACCTCCTCATCAGAGATGTCCTATATCATCGTGGCATCAACACTATTCTTCGACGATGTCTAACCCACGAATAGGCCAAACGAGTTCTCAATGATGTCCATAGCCATGTGTGTGGCAGTCACCTCTCCGTATTAGCCAGCACCTATAAAATATTACGAGGAGGGTATTTTTGGCCCTCCGTATTCAAATATTATGTTTATGCCATCAAAAGGTGCACCAATTTTCAGGTCTTTTCCTGCAAAACATGCTCTCCCCTTGCACCCCTCCATCTAGTCATCACTGCGGGCCCATTCTGCAAATGGGAAATTGATTTTATGGAATGTCGTTTGACATCATCCCAAGGTCACCACCATATCATCATCTCCATGGACTACTTCACCAAATGGATCGAAGCAATGACCACATTTGATTGTAAAACAATAACGGTTGCACAGTTCTTCTTCAACTATGTCATCTCCTGCTTTGGCGTTCCCAAGCAACTTGTCTTCGACAACGAAAGACACTTCCTTGATGAAACTTTTGAGGAACTATCATGGTTTTTAGGCTTTAAACATGATTTTTCAACTGCTTACTACCCTTAGGAAAATGATTAGGTTGAATTCGTTAAAAAATACTCAAAACTATGCTCCAACGCACAGTTGATAAAAACAAAACCAACTGGCACCACATGCTCTTTTCGGACCCATGGGCCTACTGCACTTCTATCAATAATGCCACAGGTTTTACCCCATTTGATCTTGTACATGGAGTAGAAGTTGTCCTCCCAATCGAGTGTCAAATCCATACCCTCCAATCCATCGTCAAGTTGCTACCAGATACCCCTGCTCTGGAACAACGCTTATTTAATTTGGAAAGCCTTGACGAGGAAAGGTGTGACTCTCTTCAACAGAATGAAGCCATGAAGTTCCACTCCAATTCACACTACGATCGACAAGTGCGACCACACACCTTCACCGAAGGTGACTTTGTCCCTTTGTTTATAAATTCCAAGAAAGACAGTAAACTAGGACCCAGGAAGTTTGTATCTAAATGGATAGGCCCTTATGTCATTAAGCATTGTCTCCCAAAAGGATCCGATATCTTAACCAACCATGAAGGTACTACCCTCAAAAAATCGGTCAATGGGTTGTACCTAAACAGGTTCTATTCTTGAATACCAAGTACTCCACAGGTACACAATGTTCTGATTATATGATTTATGCATTGTCAATACCTTGGTTATGTCTTTTACTTCACTTGGATATATACACCACAAGTGTAGGACTGTGATCAGGCCAATATGGATCCTCTTGTTAGTACACTATACGGATAATACTCCAAATCTATAACAACAAGGGGCACAAACCCTACCATAGGTATCATTTCGAAACTGGCATATTGACATTATTTACCCTCTGTTTATAATGTGTTTCCCAGTATTCTTGCTGATAACTATAGGGTCCCCATTCATGGCCTTGATGTGACATCAACATCATTACCATGAATAGCATGTTCCCCCATGGGTTTGTGCACTACTTCCATCCCGATCATCAATTGACACCCATGATGTCGACCCTCCACAAGCCCGAGGAATCTGACCAAACATGAAAAGCCCATCCCTTCGAGTATCATTTTTGCATTTGGACATTTCCTCCACCAAGAAGACACTTGTCAAATCCCTCGGCACATGTTACAAGCATTATTGAAATACCCCCCACATACCTCCATGAGGACTTTACCATTTTCAATTCCCCTCATATCATCACCCCAACAAAGACACCTATGGGGCCCCCACTACACTGCATGACATTGTTATATCCAGTTATCCCGCAAGACTACACTGCATAACATTGTTTCATGGGACACTCGTCTTTGTGTCTGCAATTTCACCCTTACTTCATCATTGGAAAGTGTTCCCCAATTCACTCAAAACTGTGGGGAATCTTCCCATCATTGAATCGATCCCCTGAAACACACACAACTGTGGAGAATCTACCAATCATCGAATCAGTCCCCTGACACGCACAAAACTGTGGGTACCCCACCAACAATATTTATGTACAAACAGTTCCCGCATCACCTCACATTGTGGGAACACCATATTATTTTGGCAGCAACCCATGGTTTCCTTTGATCGATGTATTTAAGTCTCCATATGTTTAGCAGTATTTTTTTTTCCAATTTCCATTACCCTTCGTTTTGCATCTCCATCAAAACCCCTTTCATTTGTAGTTTTCTCCATCTGTTTCAACCTATACCGTTCTGAAAGAAAAGCTTTTGTCCCTGCTCCCCCATGGTTATATCGATCAAAGGAAGTAATGGGTCCCACACAATATCAACCAATCTTGTGTCAGGTCTGCACATCCACCAGTTGGTTACAATATGTTCCCATTTCTAAGTATAGGACTCTCTTCCTATCATGTACTTCAACTCTCGTCAACGTCAAAACACTATATTCCGATAGTTGCAGTAGTTGCAATTGTACCTTGGGATCCCTTTCAATCACTATAAGGGATCACCTCAAACTTAGTAGGGAGAGTCATTAGTGCCCCCTAACTAGGTGGTTTCTCCTATGCTCAATGTAAACACATCATCGCATCAGAGGGAGACGTACTTTTGAAGGTAGAAGTGTTAACATTTGGAAATCATGTTAGTATTCTATTTGGTACGATAAAGACCTCAAGAAGATTTACATACCAATTTGGTTCCCCACCAAAGTGGGTTCATCATAGTCACCAGCAGTCCCACTTCTTCAATATTCCACAGTAGTTCCTGGGGAATTTACTCTAACATGGATCGAAGCCGGATTCATCCATGTCCCAACATGATAGTAGAGTTGAAACCTTGGACCTCTCTCATTGTAATCACTTTGACAACATTTCACGAGCATGGGTATGCCCACCTCATTTGTATAAAAACTATTCTTTATTCCATCTCCAATGGTCTTCACCAACAATATTCCCCTATGAGATACCTTACTTTGTCCAAACATGCTTCATTCTACAAAATATGAGAAAAACAACAAGAAACATGATGCATTATCGGCTCTACAGTACCCTTCGAACCTCATACATCAGGGGGCATTTTTTAAATCACAAAAATCACACACATGCAACATTTTGGTGATTCATCCAGTAAAGCATCATCAACATAAATAATGCATCTCACCACAGGCATCCTCAATAGATCCAAAGCACAGTATGAGTCCACAAGTTCCGAGAAACAGTCAAAACAAAGGGTAGCACGAGTATTACATAGGTTACCCACACTATAGCACATGTTATATGAACAATGCCCGCGCTACACCGGCACAACTTTTCCTTCAATAGCCACGCTATTATCAAAATAATGGGACCACCTACTTCCAGCAGTCCATTGAAGACTCAATCCTCCCCAAAGATCCAAATTCGGCTCCTCACACACTTGGTGGCATTAATCAGCACCCCTTGTGTAGCTTGGAACCAGTTCATGAAGAAGGAGAGTTCACATTTGGATCTAGTTGTTTGTTGGCCACCTCTTGGTCTATAAAATAAATCCATTGGCATGCATTTTGTAGAGAGAAATTAAAGCAAGTTTATGCTACTTAAGACTTCCAATGTGTCAAATCTCATATGAGAGTTCCAATTAAAGATTTATATGGTAAATTTAATATAAGACTTACTTATAGTCGTCTCCTACTCTTTCTGTCTTGATAAATTTGATAATTTATGGTTGCCTCTGCCCCTTGACCCAATTGATATTATAAGGTGAGGATGTGGATGCATAATAATATTTAGTTATGCCTATGTGAGGAGGATTTAAATAGAACAGGATGTAAAGACATGCAATTTTTATGCATATTTTGTGTTAGTTTTTTAGAATTTACTTCAATCTGATCTAGGATCTTAACTGAAAGAACAACATGTACAACATATCTACAGCATATCAATCATGGACACAATAATGCAAGCACACAAGAGACACAGAGTTTACTTGGGGAAAACCATAAAGGTGAAAAACCCCAATAACTTCCTCAGAGATAGATAGAGCAATGATACAACCCAAGCATAAGAGATAGACATCTCCTAGCAGCAACTTCTCCTCCTCCACAAGTGCGCCACTCTCCCGAGAGTGTGAGAGAGAATAGAACGATAAAATAGAGTGCCTCCCACACTCTATTTATACTTGACTTGACTTGCCTAATAACCTTTACTAGGTCGGCCTTAACTTAACCACATAACATAATGCTAATTGGGTCAACCCCCAATAGGGTGGTCTAATAACCCTTTGACCCACATGGCCGACCCCCAATAGGGTGGTCTAATAACCCTTTGACCCACATGACTTATACAGGGCCGACCCCAACAAGGTGGTCTAATAACCCATCAAGTATAAGTTACAACACTTACAATATAAATGACAACACTTCCGTATATAGGAATAATAACATCTCTATAGGAATACAATATACATATATGTGAAATACATTTCGAAGTTACATATACATCAACACTCCCTCTTAACTAGGAAGGTATTTCTCGACACAGGTCCTCTAGCACAAGTCTTCTTCTCTGGATCATCGTCATCGATGCATTTTCATCGAATCATCATCGTCACTGCTGCTACTATCTCAATCAATCTCTAAATATACTCATCATAGGAAGTTCTACAGAGCCAGTCCTTTTTCATACTAGATGTAGGCCCACCACCTACAGGTCTTCATCATCACTGCAGGTCTTCATCATCACTAGCCATACTGTGGAATCCTCAGGACTTATTATGTGCATCACAAAACCTAGCTGAAGCATCCCAGGCTGTTACGAGCACTCAGCTCTACCTGTTGGATCTCCCAGGAGCACATTACATGTGACCCCATCACAAAACCTGGCTGTAGCATCCCAGGCTATTACGAGCACACAGCTCTACCTGTCGGATCTCCCAGGAGCACATTACATGTAATCTCACCACAAAACCTGGTCGTAGCATCCTAGGCTGTTACGAGCACATGGCTCTACCTATCGGATCTCCCATGAGCATATTACATGTGGTCATGGCAAAACCTGGTTGTAGCATCCCAGGCTGTTACGAGCACTCGGCTCTACCTATCGGATCTCCCAGGAGCACATTACATGCCATAGGACAAAACCTCAAAAGAGCATCCGAGGCTGTTACGAGCACACAACTCTACCTGTCGGATCTCCCAAGGCTGGATTAGATGTCCTCCCAAAGAAAAACCTCGAAAGAGCGTTTGCCAGATATCCGAAGGCCACATTACATGCCATGGAAAAAACCTCGAAAGACTATCTGCAAACCTCCCAGGGATGGATTATATGCTTATCTGCACAACCTGTTCACGGCCACAAAGTATCATCTTGATACTCATGATCATCGCTCACGAAGCACAACCCAGATGCACATCACACAACACTTACATCTACGCCATGGGAGAACACATCTACAACCATGCGAGAATGGCACAGCACTTATATTGCAGCCATGGGAGAACACATCTACAACCATGCTCAAATGGCCCAACACTTATATTACAGCCATGGGAGAACACATCTACAACCATGCTCGAATGGCCCCAACACTTATATCTCAGCCATGGGAGAACACATCTACAGCCATGCTCGAATGGCCTTGGAAATTACATCACGACCATGGGAGAACACATATGCCACCATGTCGAAAAATCCAAGCAATTACATCGCGACCATGGGAGAACACATCTACAACCATGTCCGAAAATCTCATGTGCATCTGTGTCTTCAAAACTCATCACACATAATCCAACTAATTATGTAATGTATCCACCTGATACATGTCATCACATATGATCATCATCACTGCATTGTCCCGATGCATGTCATCTGGAGAAACATCCTGAAGCTCGTCATCCATGATCATCCTGACCATATAATGCATCCACCTGATGCATTCCAAGTATCTCCCTGATACATATCATCATACATGATCCACCTGATCATACAATGTATCCACCTGATACATACACAGATACATGACCCACCTAATCATACAATGTATCCACCTGATATATATCAACAAACATGATCATCCTAATCATACAATGTATCCACCCGATACATATACAAATACATGGTCCAAACATCCAACATGATGCATATACATATACATGATCCAACTAATCATAACAAGCATCCAACATGATGCATACATACATACATATAAATGATCCAACTGACCATATTCAGCATCCAACATGATGCATACATACATACATATAAATGATCCAACTGATCATATCCAGCATCAAACATGATACATATACAGAGCAGTAAATGGAGCATTGTCCTGATGCTCATCATCCAGCGCTTACATCCATAGCCATGTGAAGGATCCTCCTTCCACCATGCTTGGAATGGCTTCAGCAAATGTCTCCCTCACTTCTTCCTCGAAGTGTCGTCAATCTGAAGAACACCAAGCCTCTCTCTGAAGTATTCAAACTTCACTCTGGCTAGTGGCTTCGTCAGCACATCTACAACCTGTTCATCCATCACAACATACAGGAGCTTCACTGCTCCTCTCTACACCATATCCCTGATATAGTGATATTTGATCTCTATGTGCTTCGACCTATCGTGGAACACTGGGTTCTCAGACATCTTCACACAACTCTGGTTGTCACAAAAAATACCAGTAGCCTCCAGTGGGAGATCAAGTAACTCAGACAGTAGCTTCTGGAGCCATACTGCCTCACAACTAGCTGAACAAGCTGCAACATACTCTGCTTCGGCTGTACTCAGTGCTACGCAGGACTGCTTCCTGCTAAACCAGGAAATCACACCTAATCCCATACTGAAGCAGCACCCAGATGTGCTCTTCCTATCTGCAGCACTGCCTTCCCAATCTGAATGAACATAACCCTGCAAGTTAAATTTTTTATTCACATCATATTTGATCCCATAATCAATCCCTTCTTTCTGGGAGAAGCCACGAGCTACAAATATTGCTTTATATTTCTCCATGCTACCATCTACAGCATGCTTGATCTTATAGATCCATTTGGAAGTCACAGCAGACTTCCCTTCAGGTCTTGGTACTGCATCCCAAACATCATTCTTCATGATCGACTGGTACTCCTCGATCATGGCATTCTTCCTGAATCCTGGGAACTTCAATATATTCAATATCTTCAATAAATAACTTTGTTACTGAAACAAATGTTGTAGTCCTTCTTTTGTAGGTGCTCGTATACAATCTTTCCTACAAAACAAGTTAAATTGCATGATTAGAAACATCTCATAGTTTTTCAGAACAAATCCTTACACATAAAGAAATATGTCATACAGTCATGCAATTATCTTAGCCAATGCTTCAATACAACATTTATTCATATCCTGTAACTTTCTAGATGCCTTCCAATCTCTACCAGAACATTTTTAAGAGTGTGCACAACTCCCAACATGTCAACAAAGAGGTTTCATTCTAGACAAGTAGCAATGGAATGTTGTACAGTGCCATATGACACTTACCCATCACATGCATATTAGTAGTATATTGTTCATTAATGTAATTATTCTAATATGCATAATACACAACCTAAGTCTAGGAACATAAGCATATACATCATTGAACAACATTATTTAAGCAAACAAATATGTAAGAAATGACAATTCAAATACTTATCTTTGTTTGGTTGTTGGGTGGACTCCCTCTTGATCTTTGCAACTCCATTCTGATGTGGATTGTGAGAAGTGGTCAACTCTCTCTGAATATCTGCATCCTTGCAGAAACTACTGAAGTGTGCGCCCTCTTGATCTTTGCTTCCTGGATTACCTGTCCTTGAACTTATATCCACCCTTAATCACTATGCATGCTTATTAGTATCATCATTGTGTTATCCTCGAGGTCTCATACATAATCACACATTCATTAGTATAATCTTAATACTATCAAAACACAATAATCTTAAACATGTATATTCATGATCATTTCAAACACAAATAATAAACATTAGTATTCAAGGTTTTAGGGAAGACTTCTTTTACTCATGCATATTCTTATTTGATCACAGGACTCTTCTGGTTAGTCAAATCATCAATCAAGATAAGAGATATAATATGCATAAACCCTTGATTACTTACATTTCTAACTTTATGAATAAACATAACCAATCATACCAAGTATACTTATATAAGGGATCCTAACACAAGGTAATATTCTAACTTGATATAGGAAAAACATACCTGGATTACTATGTTAGCTAGTTATGTCTAACATACCCGCATGATGTCTTATTGTTCTCTTCAATGACTTGTGCTAGTAACCTGGATGTCTCATAAGTTAACCATTGTAGAACCAAGTTATACATACATTGTAAGTAGATCTTCTATGTGATCCATGACTATGGATGAATCTTTGTCTTCATGTCACCATGATCATATGTTCTTGAAGTAGAACATGATTTGTCTTTCTTGGTGTACCTTTCATGTTAGCGGACAACATAAACCTCATACAACACCATAATGCATTAGTACAATCATAAGTGTCAGCATCCTAATCAATGAATATCTTCTATCATGCATTCATAATTTTATTAAGGTGGTACGACAAGTCTAAATTTAATCAAGATTGTACTAACCATAATAATATGAAGACAAACATACCATAAACTTAATCATGAACAAATCTTGAAACATACCTAGATAAGTCATACTTGTCGAGATTGCTTGTAATCTTCTTATGTAAGGCCTCAGCCTCATCTCCCTCTGAAACTGGAACTTCTTCACTTATGCAGGTGACCAATCCATTTTCTTCTAGGATTAACCCAATCCACTTGATTTGCAGAAACTGGATCTGGAGCTGGATTAAGGTTTGTCAGAGAAACCCTAAAAATTCAAACTTTGAATTTCAAACTTTTGAAAGGATAGAAAGATGCGCCTTGATGAGCTGATCAACCTGGTATACTCAGAATTTGAAAACTACAAAGTTTCACCCCTCAAAATTGCCTTTGAAACTTCCGGATTCACTGGACATGACCCCAAACTAGGGTTTGATAAAGCCCACCCTTCTGCCCAATCAAAAGGTTTTATCCAAAGCTCTAAGCTTCTATTTTTCTGAGGAGCTTCCAGGCGTGGTCACAGATTTAAAAAATTTCCATTTTTGCAAAAGCCCTAATTTTCCACTTTTCCGATCAAAGTCCTAAACTAGGGTCTGATCAATCCCAGCCTTCTGCCCAACCAAAAATTCTGATCATGGTCTCTAAATTTCTATTTTGATGAGTAGCATTCATCCGTAGTATCCAATTACAAAAATTCCAACTTTCTCCGAAACCCTAAATTCCGAAAGCCATGAATGAAGGTGCTAAAAAATAATTCTATTTTGACATAAATATGTACCTAATTGTTTCTAGTGTAACTCCTAACTTTTCGATCCACAGGGTCTGAAAAATTTTCTTGTGATATCTCGACCTGTCATATTTCCAACCCCACAAGTCTGACCTCAAACAGATTCTCTGAGAGAGAGTTATGCCAAGTGTCGCAACGTGACCTGTTTATGGGATAAAATAGGAGAGCGAACTTGTACGGCATGCCATGTGTCACTGGTTCAGTTTCGGCCTCTGAAAATGTTACCTGCGAAAGTACAGTCCATGCACTACCTATCACGTTTTACAAAATTTCATTTGGAGCTTCCTAGCCCAAGTTATGACCTTTTTTCCAAGGTCACATGTTTATAACTGAGATCTGGAAGAGGCAGAAACCCTGTATTGTATAGATCATAAATCACAAAGTACAACGAATTAGATGTTTTCCTTTGGACACAAGGTACATGGTGATATTATCTTCGCCCTGTACAATTTTCAGACCCTGAAACCTCGCTGAAATTTATTTATAGCGAAAGTGATACGATGACTGGTTTTTTCTATATCAAGCCCTAGCTTCGCAATTACAACAAGTGTCATACATGCCATACCATGCCTTCTTTCAGGATAGCTCTAATACCATGTTAATTTTTCAGAATTTACTTCAATCTGATCTAGGATCTTAACTGAAAGAACAACATGTACAGCATATCTACAGCATATCAATCATGGACACAATAATGCAAGCACATAAGAGACACAGAGTTTACTTGGGGAAAACCATAAAGGTGAAAAACCCCAACAACTTCCTCAGAGATAGATAGAGCAATGATACAACCCAAGCATAATAGATAGACATCTCCTAGCAGTAACTTCTCCTCCTCCACAAGTGCGCCACTCTCCCGAGAGTGTGAGAGAGAATAGAATGATCAAATAGAGTGCCTCCCGCACTCTATTTATACTTGACTTGACTTGCCTAATAACCTTTACTAGGTCGGCCTTAACTTAACCACATAACATAATGCTAACTGGGCCGACCCCCAATAGGGTGGTCTAATAACCCTTTGACCCACATGGCCGACCCCCAATAGGGTGGTCTAATAACCCTTTGACCCACATGACTTATACAGGGCCGACCCCAACAAGGTGGTCTAATAAGCCATCAAGTATAAGTTACAACACTTACAATATAAATGACGACACTTCCGTATAGAAGAATAATAACATCTCTATAGGAATACAATATACATATATGTGAAATAAATTCCGAAGTTACATATACATCAACATTTTGGTGGCGAGTTTCGAAGATAAACATGGTGAGAAACCACATATATTTGGAAGGACGGAGGGATATTACACAATAATGATCATGCTACCCATCAAATTGAAGACAATTCCTGAGCCAAAAATTGTTATTTTTAAAATTGTATTAATCACCATTCTGGTACTTTGGTCTAAATGTTTTTTCTAGCTCATTGTTTCTCCCTATTGTGTGCCCGATGCCACCTATCTATATCGATCTTATTTGCTATCTATATCAATCTTAGTAATCACCATTGTGGTACTTTGGTATATTATTTGCTACCCGTCAATCTTTTCCATCACATTATAATATTTTGTTTGAAGGATTAACATAGTGGGATGTTGTTGTGAGAAAAGTCGATATTGTATGTAAATTTGGTCAATGAATTCATGCACAATATATACGTGAATGTTGGGCATCTATTACAAGGATGTCATGGTTGGAAAATAAGTCGACCAGACTAGTCGTTGCTGGCCCTCAATCGTTATTTCATCAACACAAGTAATATGTCGCCTCGAAGAAGTCCAACCGACTATAGTAGTCATTAGCCCATTAACGCCGATGACTACAATAACCAAGATGTCCATCGACGAGAATAAAATTGTTTTTTTTTGGAGATTGGTGGATAGAAAGATGATTATGACAACCGATTGAACTTCCTTCCAATGCAATTGGTCGGTGTAGAGCAATCGATCAATGTATATTGTCGAGGTGGTCGACACATCATTTGGTCAACAGATATTTTTTTTTAAAGTCTACCAACCGTCAATGGATGTGATCGACATAACCAACTAACTGTCAATCATTGCCCACCAGTCGAGCAAAGAACCCAACTGAACATGCACAAGTTCGCTACCGACTAATTACACCATCGTCCAATTATGTCGCCTTCTCCTGTTATCACATTTCTCATTCTGGAGCAATCGACCATTTCTTATTACACATATATAACTCAACGCTGGCTATAGAATTGATATATCTCGTCCACATAGAAATTTATGAGCCGTGCAAAAACTTGGGTTGACCTTATGAGCCACATGAGATACGTGTGGTCATCTTGTTCGATAAATCTATGTGATCCCAACTATTGATTGAGTATTCATCAAGCCTTTATCATTTTGAGATCAGGGAATGAAGTTTGGATAACCAAGTTTGAATCTAAGACAAAGTTAAGTTTCCATTTGTCACTTGGAAAGAGGCCAAGGGTGCAGATGCTTCAAGATTTAGTAGTGTAGAAGTTAGGTGTAGTTGAACAATCCAATAGAGCATAATTGTGTGGATGGTTAGAACACGACAATAGTAGGAATTTTCTAGGTTTATTCTATTACTTTTTTATGTTTGAGTCATGGGAATTTTCAGAGGTGCTTGGCCTCAACGATTGTACTATAACTCGTGAAACTTAAATTAATATTATTGGATTTGGTTTTCTCCATCTTATGGGTAATCTTCTTATAAAACATTGGCTAATTTAAGTAAACAATGAAATAGCTAACATCATTAAGTGTTGAAGTTTTTTGGAACGACTAGTAGAAACTTCCATAAGAAGCTTGACTATATTAGGTTAACACTAGCCGACCAACCGCCCACAACCCAATATTGTCGATAGTAACTTCGACCAGTCAGACCATCAACCACACGCATACAAATGATGGTGGAGACTCAAAGAGTCGATCGTCCATGTTCATTAGTCAAGTATGGAGCCATTGACATCTTTCGAGGAGTTGTGGGAAGACGGGTGTGTGAAGTTGAAGAGCATACGGGGCTTGGAGCATGCAACAAATGTCTACCATCTTTTTTCATATCGACCAAAATACAAGACAACTTTAATAAGATGTCTACCTCGACCAAAAGGGAAATTTCGACCATATTTTAACATCAACCATTTACAACCGACCAAAACAATAAAATATGTCGATCTCAAATAAATATAATATCGACCATACTTTTTGAAAGCACATGTGTTTGCACAAACATTGATCGACCGATCCATGGGCGTGATTGAGAGTCATAAGTTCGACATATGTGGACTCTAAAATATACTTTTAAACATACGTCGACCAAGAATTTTCACCAACACTTAAAAAGGGAATCCATTGATCACTTAGTGGTCGCTTATTTTTTACTGCTCTAACATTCGTTTTCCTATTATCAAATGTCAAGCAAGTATATACTGCTCTAATATGGATTTTCCACCATCGATCTTGGACAAGATCTATGTCGATTCTTGATCGTAAGGACAGTATTCACGATCGTTTCTGGCTCCAACAACTTGCAAACTCGACAGGTTCACCTTCGACAAGTCTCGATTCAACTTCAACAATCCAACAAAGTCGATAGGTTCCTCTTCTTAATCTAATAACACTACATAGCACACGTAGTGTGAAATTCGAGGTAGTTCTAAGCTTTGGTAAAATAAATGTATAGTCCACCCATAATTTAGGGAATTCAAATAAGTAGTTTCTCAGCTTCTATTTTATCTTAATACCCTTGTATGAAAAAATAAAAATTTACAGTTGTAGCCAAATCGGTAGTTGGATTGTGCGACCACTCTGAATCACTCGCACCCTCTTCAACAATGAGCACTATTCAAAATCAAATCCAAATACAGGTAGTGCAGCTTCTCAGCAGTCCTCATCCTCGTCATCATCTTTATCATCATCGTCTAAGTACCAACCTCCACCACACAGTCACTTTGATGTCAATTGGTTTCCTTCACCAGTACTCGAGTCGAGTAGGATGACGTCGAGGAGGTTCGAGGTCAGAGGAGGTCAAGGTCGGAGGTTAGAAGAGGTCGGAGAGGTCGGAGGAGGTCGGAGAGGTCGGAGAAGGTCGAGGAGGTAAGAGGAGGTATTTGTTTTGTAAAGAGTGGTTAAAAATTCAATATGGTCGGTCTCTTCGATGGGTGGTAATATGATTCGTTGTATGCTAAAGGGAAAGAAAAATAGTCTCTAACATTGTTACAAAATTTACTCTTTTCCTAAAAGCGTTCACTTTTGCCCCTCAAGGGGCAAATGCTAGTTATAGAACCTAATGAAAAGAAGAAAGACATCTGAAGTGACATGGTGGAAAGTGAATAAGCACTTTGTATTAAAAAATCCTACCCTATTAAATGAAAAATATGGAAGCTCCATAGGGTTCTAAATATTTAGACAATCTTTCGACTAGAGTTTTATTTGGAAGTGTACGGAAACAATTTATGTTGCGGGAAACAATTTATGTCACGGCTGAGTGGAGGAAAACACACTCTTATAACTATATCCTATATCCTTTATCTTGGCATTGTTTATTTTCAGTGATATTTCTATGGCTCTTGATCCCAGTGATACACAAAATCTTGGAAAGATGATAAAAGCTAATTTCTCACATTCTCAAATTATGGGTGAAAGCATATTTAACAATTCCAATGAAATGTATTGTAGACAAATTTGTGGATGCAGTGTTTGTAAAATCAAATTAAGAAGAATTCAAATGCTAGTTTAAGCTGGGGAGGTCATTGAGGCATATAATAAATATTGGAGAAGAGTTTTTTGAAACTATCTAGACATCTAAAGAGGCATATGTTATTGAGGGTTTAATTTTTGTAATGCAGATTATGAGGGGTTTAATATACAACAGTGAATCCTTGTAATGCAATTTATGAGGGCTTAATATGACTAAGGGGTTTAATATACAACATTGAATCCTTGTAATGCAATTTAAGAGGGCTTAATATGAACGAGAATATTGATAATATGTATATAAAGAAGATGAATAAAGAAACCAAAACTATGTATACCTAATTGCAATAAAGGTAGAGGAAGAGGGATAAAGATTAAGCAATTTGTCTTTATACTAGCCTTGTCTCTCTCTCTTTTCCTTACAACTTATGATCGTCATGGATTGTGAAGAAGGGAGAATAGAGATGATGTTGGAAAATAAACATATACAATAATTAGATAGAGTGAATAATATGAAGGAGTTAGTTGATCATCTCTCAATTAGGAAAAGACAACTCAATAATGACCACATTGAAGGTTGTTGCTTGAGGAAAATTGTTCAATGTTGATGTAGCTACGAAGTAAATTGGAAAGTTACTACTTGAAAGAGGTGGTCTTAAAAAATTGAAATAATTGTTCATTTGAATAAAATTGAATCATATACACCATTCTTACAAAAAATTAGTATGCAACAACTATTAGATTTTCATATTACTCCAAAAGTATTTACACCATGTTTGGGGGTGTATCATGATATATGGGATGCATGGTGTATGTTTAAACCTTGATGGTTCAATATGGATTGTAACATCATAGATGGCCTATGATGGGTATTCAAACTCGATTTATCTTGCTCAATGGAGTCTTGACTTCAATTAATTATTGCCTCATTGTTTCCCCCTTGGGCATTGGATCTCTTGTCTGGATAGTGGATGCAATTCATGATGGCCTAATGGATGATTCACTTGATCGGAGAATGCTCTATAGGGGATGTAGAGTATTGTGCATCATGAAGGAAGGATTCAAGCTCTAGATGGCACGTGTTAGCTTGGATTCTTATTTGAGGGATAGTAGCTAGCTCATTGATGCCTAGGGATTCAACAATATTCTTGCAAGGGGTAGCTGACCTAATGTAGTACTTTATTTTACAAGATAGATGGAGTTCGTAGAGGCTAGAGATGGAGTGGTGTGGGATTTCCTTGTGTAGCTACATCACATTGGAGTCCTTTATATGCATGACATCATCATTGGAGCATGATATTTGTACTCTAGAATGGATGTCTCACTTGTGTGGCATACAAGGGTTCATGTAGGTCACTTGTAAGGGCTTGTGCCTACGTAATATTATTGCCCTCCCTTACCTCTCATATAAATAAAGGAAGGAAAGAGTATCTCATTTATATTACTTGTTTGTTCATTCTTTCTCACTTTTGTGTAGAGATGTGACCTAGAAGAGGAGCACACTTGTCCTCTCTCTCTAGGTTTTCACTTGTACTTGTTTTTCTCTCTCTTGGGTGCTAGGGTTTCTTGGTCTCTTTGGATTTTCTTCAAGAATCTTGGAGTTTTAGGGTAAGAGTTTTACCCTGAGATATTGAAGAATAAGGTTTTAGGAGAAAACCCTAGGGTGGACTTGTGAAGAAGAAGAGAGAAAGAGGACGCCTTGACTTGAAGATAGTGTTGAAGGGATTCTTACACTTGTTCTTCTTGTTGGAGCTAGGGTTTGATGATTTACCCTAGCTTGGACATTTCACATGGCTGGATTTTGTATACTCAAGAAGAGGATGTGGTAAGTACTTCATCATTAAGCTTATATATAAATCTTTCATCCATACATATCTTATGTCAATTTTAGATTTGATTTTTAGCTAGATGTGTTCATATTTTGTTATTTGCATCTATTTATGATCTTGTTGATTGGACATAAGTAAAATGGGAAATTGTTAAGTGATTTGAAATCTAAAGAAGAAGATGAAGGGCATGATTTTACTTCTATTATTTATTCTATAAAAGTGTATTTTCTTATTTTCATATTAATTTATAAGTTGGCATAAAAGGGTTGAAAACTTATTTGATTGGCTAGTGCCTTTCTCCTCAATTGTTGAGAACTTTAGGGATATTTGAAAGTCAATAATTGTACTTATTACACACTTGTTTTATACTCTAATTTATAACAATCCTAGGGAAGAAAATTATGGGGTTAAGATATGAGGAACCTTCTAGAAAGAAGGTGAAATTTCTAAATAGCATTAAAGTGTCATTTCAGTAAAATTTCCAACATAGTTTCAAAGTGGTTGTAGTCGAGATCACTCTTGAGTAAGAGGGATATATATTACAATTAGTAATTACTTGGTTCAATTGCTTGACCTAGTTAAGGTCATTGGGTATGAAAGCCTATGTTTCTTTAGATAAGCACATTGACCCTCATAAGGGTTTTTTCTTATTCATATTGCAAATTTTCTAGGACGGCTATGCATTTGATCTCTTGTTTATCTTCTAACTCTTTGTCTAGTGTTGGTTAGTAGGATAGTGGATCTTATAGACATGTGACATATGATAGGTCACTATTCATCAGTATTTACTATTCATCGAGATTTACTATCAAGAGGGAGGCATGAGTGTAGAGCTTGGTGATGATGCCACTTATCCCATGAGAGAAGTTGGGTCTATCTCCTTCTTGACACCTGCAAGTGATGTTTATGAGTTGATTAATGTTTTTTATGTTCCTGGGTTGAAGAAGAATCTTCCTTAAGTATCTTGTATATTAGATCTTCAATGTATGGCCAAGTTTGATGATCAAGAGGTCATATTTAGGAGATGAACCCATGTTGTGGAAAAATGGTTCTTGTTGCCGGTCTTTACAGGTTGCAGGTAGATCTAGTGAAGCATGAAGCATTGTGCATTCTAGTACTAAGTTGTGTGAGTTATGGCACATAGGTCTTGGTCACTTAAATTGGATCATTGAGTATCTTGAAAAATATAGTATAAGGATTACTATACTTCAAGATAGAGAAGAAGGGTGTCTACATAGGATGTGCTCTTGGCAAGCACATCAAGACTATGTTTCCCAATAGAGAGTAGGGACCAATAGGGAGTCTTGATCTAATCCATTTAGATTTACGTGGACCTAGTGTCTTCAACCTCATTTATAGGTGGTTGTTATTTTTCCATTTTTATTGATGATTTATCTTACAATACTTGGATCTATTTTTTGAAGACTAAGGATGAAGCATTCAATAAGTTCACAAAATCCAAGGCCTTTGTTGAAAATTAGATAGGAAGAAAGATCAGAGTACTTCACTCAAATAATGGATGATATTATACCTCGGCAAAGTTTGATTCTTTTGTTAGGGGAGTAGGTATCAAAAGGGAGTTGAGTAGTATACCTTACAACCCACAACAAAATGGGGTTGTTGAGATGATGAAGACACTCAAGCTGTGGAACGCTAAACTAATATGGAACAAAAAACAAGTAAAATCTTCATGCTTGTAGACACACAGAAGAAATGGCACATACACAAAAATATCTAGATACATTGTAGAACTGGAATAATATTACAAATATTTAGAGACATAATAATTTCGCCAATATATAGTTAATCTGAAGAAAAGAAAAAAAAACCGACTACTAAAAAAACCGAACATACAATTCAAACAACCTCTAGTTTTCTCTTTTTATTCGTTTTTTTTGTTTTCATGCCACTTCTCACTTCTAAACGCACTGTAAACAAAAATCACAGAAAAATGAATTTGCCTCAAACATAAATGACTCTGCCTCCAACTTGTTTCCTCTTTCGTGCCCATCCTAATGCAAAATCATGTTTAAAAAATCCCCTACTCCACTCCTCAAAAGTAGTTAGACTTTATTATTATCCATAGACCAATCCTGCAAATTTCTCATTCAACTTTAATTTTCAAAACAACTAGCTAATCTCCAGTTGTGGGAGCCCAATGGAGGCATGCATACCCAAAGCTGCAGTGCATTTGAGAGGAAGAAATGGTCCATCGTTGAGACTACCAATTCTCTAATTCATGACATGGATTTTCCAATGAGATATTGGGCTAAGGACTCGCAACATAGTCATTTATGTTTTGAACAAATGTCCTCACTGGATCTTGAATGGCGTGACACCAAATGAGGCATTTACTGTTGTGAACCCAAATCTATCTCATCATTGTATGTTTGGCAGTCCAAATATTATAGGGTTTACTTTCCATCTCATAAAAAGACCGTGGTAAGCAGAGATGTGAATTTTCATGAGACAGCTTCGAGTTCACATGACCTTCCTTTAGTGATTAGAGAAAGAAAGGAGGATGTTGTTCCAAAGACTAAGCCTGAGGCTCATGAAGAACTAAATTCAAGTGAGGTGAGGCTAGGATTAGATATGCTCTCATCATCCACCATATCCCGCAAAAGATCAAGCTGACTTACACAAACTTTGCAAGAGGCTAGGAAGCAAGTGGGAGTACCCAAATCTTCATTGAGGGTGAGTGTACCACCTTAGAAAAAATGCTAGTCATATAGCATCATTGGTTTCTTCCATCCATGAGACATCCAATGGTATAGATGAGGAGAGGTGTGGTGATGAGATTGAAATCATCTATGAGCGTTCTATTTATTCATTGGAGAGGTATGATGCCTTGATGAAGGATTTTGTCGAAATTGATATAAGAGTTGTAGTTAACCAAAGCATTATAAAATACACAACCAATGATTATGGATTCTCTATAGAGGGATTTTCCCTGGATGATACTCCTACTTCGGGATTCTATTGAAAAAACTATTATATTTATTGAATTACAAAGTTTAGAGATAGAGATTGCAAAACCCTAAAATTTGACCATTTTACAAAACTATTATTATTATATTGTGGATTTGTCACGGTAGATGGACTATGCCTATACTTCAACACAGAGTATGCGGTTTGAAGATATCAGACTACTTTATTGTGCACACCAAGGTTGGAATTTGATTTCATCTATGCCCTTCAAACTATTTTTTTTAACGTTTTGAACTTTTATCTTTCCCTTCACACAATTTTTTGGTGAAAATCTAACCCTTCAAAAATTAAGTTTTATTACAAAAAAATACCCTTCATTAATGATGTTTTTATTAAAGAGTTTAATTTCCAATTGAAAGAGATAACATGATTTTCTTATTAAAGAGTTTATTTTCCAATTAAAAGATAACATGTTTTCAATTGTTGATCATGTACTCTGAAAATCAAGATCCTTGCATATGTATAGAACAAAACAACCTACTAATAGTGACACAAACAACTCAAAAGTAACACATGCGAGCATTATGCATGTGAAGTACATTAAGGGATAAACCTAGGAAACAAACAAAACCTGAACCGTGATTCCTTCAAGGAGGTTAAGGCCAAATAAATATAATATGCATTGTGTTGAGGCACTTCATTAAAATACACATTATAATTCGTGAACGAGATTGTACAATGAGGTTAGGTTCTCTCATAACTTTGTCAAAATAAGTTTAAAATTTTGATTTTCTTTATGTATTGTTTTGGATCCACTATGCATTATGATCAAAATTTGATTAAAAAAAATATTGTGTTTTGCTTCTTTCATAATTGAACACATTTAGTTTTTTAGTATAGGTAATTCATTTTATTTTATTTTTATAAAAATAGAATGATGCAAACTTATATAATTTGAGATAGTATTTTGAATGTATAAAAAATACTCATAACTCATTTGCTTATGGTAAAAACTATTTTTTGAGCATTAGATTTTGTGGTATTACTAGATCATCATAATGAGCATATGCTTACTACATTCATTTTCTTTTGGCTAACTTCAAAGTGGTTTAGAAATGTTTTTGGTCTAAAAGAAGAATAAAATGTTACTAAGTTTTAACATAAATCAAATAAATCATTTTAAAAAAGAATATGAATATTGTAAACGTTAAAAGTTTTAAGCAACAAGAATTTTATAAGGACATGTAAGTTGTATCTTGGTAGTATTAAAGGTGTACAAAGTGAGATTGGGAACATTTAACATCAAAACCCTATTTCCATACCAAGGTTCTTATATAAATTAGAATCTTCGTGGAATCAAAACTAAAAAAAAAATAGATAATGTAAACTATTTTTTATTATTTATTTTTTAATTAATTTTAATTTTGTAATAAATATATTAAGCTAGATAAAATTTATGAATTTAAAACCAAATACTAATTAAAAATATTTAATAAAATCAATTTCTTATTTTTCAAAAAATTAATTTAATAATATTATATTTAAAACATTATAAAAATTTCACACACATATTACAATTAATATAAAGGCATATTTTGACCAAAACCTTAGTATTACAGCCAGAATGTCTACCCACTAATAGATTAGATTTAACGCTGGAAATTTCATCAAATTAAATTGAACATTCAATCAAATTAAATTAGTCAATTTTATTAAATCTTATTGTCAGGAAAATAAAGTAATCTTGAAATCTAATCATCAGTTGGCTGGGGATAATTGTATTTGTGATCGAATCATAAGTTGGTTGGGCATAGTTGTATTTGTGTTGTCAAGGATAAGATGGCTAGTTGGTGGGGTTAGATGGATTTCATTGCCCAGGGTGAAATCGAATCATCAGTTAGCTGGGCATAATTGTATTTGTGTTGTCAAGGATACGGTGGCGGTTGATGAGGTTATGGTGGGGTTAGATGGAATTCATCGCCTGGAGTTAGATAAATTTCATTACATCCACCCAAGTTTAATTCCAATGAAACATCTTCTAGCTTAGCCCGATCTTCCTAATCTGGTGCACACCACTAAAAATATGAACGATTAATCATGAGCGAAAACAACACCCAACAGTATTCCCACATTCTAGCTACAGGAAGTTGCAAGGAATTGGTATTTTTGCTCCAATGTATTCCCTATTCCCATACACTGTACGCTGATACCCCATATTACAGCTATAGGAAATCGCAGGGAATTTGTATTTTTGTACGACATATTCCCATACACTGTGCGCTGATACCTCATATTACAGCCATAGGAAATCGCAGGGAATTTGTATTTTTGTACAACATATTCCTTTTTCCCATACACTCTGCGCCTTCTGGTGCAGAGTAGATCAGAGAGTTCAGAGGCTAGTGCTCACTGTCAATTTCGATGACGTTTGGAACCATGTAGAATTTGCCCAATAGCCACATCAAGAGGGATTTAAAGTAACCCAAGAATCCAAATCCTCCACAAATGGTAGTATGGGGTCCGCACCGATAGCATAAATTCCGACGACAATCTATTCAATATCCTGCGCATGACATCAGGAAGCAGGGACAATAGCTATGCCCACAACTCCACCTGGAAATAACCTCTTTTCAAGGTCGGAAATAACCTCTTTTCAAGGTCGGTCTATCTGTCTATCACATACATATAGATGAATCGAATCCTTCTCTGATAGCCCTTCACACGTGATTGAAAGGCCGAGGCACAGAGATCGAGTCACGGGCAAGGACAAGATGGGGGAGCAACAGAGAAAGACAGAGAGAGGGTTCAAATTTTTAACAAAGGTTGCGTGTTCAAATTTGTAACAGTCCGCGGTTTGAAGATATCAAATTGCTTCGCTGTACACGCCACTAAAAATATCAACGATTCATTGATAGTGAAAACAACAGACAACAGTCTCCCAAAAATTGCAAGGAATGGGTATTTAGGTACCAATTTATAATTTTATTCCCTTTCCCAAACACTGTGCTCTGAGACTGCACACACCCCACGGCGAACACTAACAACCCTGCAACAGAGCATTAAATTTTGCATGGGGTGGTGTTGGATCTGGGTTGTACGGATTTGGGAAGTTGTATTTTTTTTTTATGACATATTCCCTTTTCCTATATGACCAGGAAATCGGAGGGAATTTGTATTTTTTTATGACATATTCCCCTTTCCTCTATGACCAGGAAATCGCAGGGAATTTGTATTTTTGTATGACATATTCCCTTTTGCCATACATTCTGCGCCTTCCGGTGCAGAATAGATCGGAGAATTCAAAGGCTAGTGTTGCTTGTCAGTTTCAAGGATGCAGAATTTTACCAATAGCCTCATCATGAGGGAATTAAAGTAACTCAAGAATCCAAATCCTCGGCAAATTGTAGTACCGGGTCCTCCATGCCGATAGTATAAATTCGAGCGACAATCTATCCAAGATCCTTCACATGACTTCAGGAAGTGGGGACAATTGCTATTCCTACAACTCCACCTGGTAAGGATCTCTTTTCAAGGTCTATCCATTTGTCTATCACAAATAAATAGATTAATCGAATGCTCCTTTGATAACAGAGGTATTGAGTCACAGGCGAGGACAGGATTGGGGACCAAAAGATAAAGATAGAGAGAGGGTTTCTCTGGGATTTATCTCCAAACGACCGATTCTATTCTTCTGGCTTTCTTGTTTTATCTCTTTATATCGTTTCTCTGGGATTTGATCCCAGGACGGGTAAAAATCATTATGATCTCCAAGTCGCAGCTTATAGGTTGCATCATCGTAAGGAAATTGAGTAAAATTCCGTATGCATGTCAGTAAGGAATTATATCAAATGGATATGGTGATGATTACTGTGATGAAAAACTGTTAAGGAAGAGCAGAATGATGCTAACGTTGTAGAGGATTTTGTCAGAGGTTGCCATGATGGAAATATTAGTTGGTCAGTTTGGACATCGAGTACATAGGAGGTATGAACATTTCTTCAGAGAATTTTTGCTTTGTGGTTTCTGACATTGAATTGGGCATTTCAATCATTTCTGGTGATTACTTACACTTACTATTCCTGTGTGTTGATTTACAGAGTGCCTCGAGCCCATTGTGAAAATCCTCAACCATCCAATGAAGGCAGCCTCACAATTGCTGTGATAAGTTGTGAGTGTGGAATCCATTGACTATGGATCGAGCCTCTACCCTCGACCCTGTTATTGTTTCCTTGCTCATCTCAGAGAGGAATTTTTATTTTTTATGACATATTCCCCTTGCCTGAATTCCAACTATAGGAAAGGCTTTACGGTAATTTTTGCATCGTAGTTTTTGACATTGAATTAGTCATTTCTATTATTTTTGGCGATTATGTGCACTTATTATTCCTGTGTGTTTTTGCATTTGAAATTTATAGAGTGCCCCAAGCCCAGTGTGAAAATACTCAACCACTTTACGATAATTTTTGCATTGTGGTTTTTGACATTGAATTAGTCATTTCTATTATTTTTGGCGATTATGTGCACTTATTATTCCTGTGTGTTTTTGCATTTGACATTTATAGAGTGCCTCAAGCCCAGTGTGAAAATACTCAACCACTCAAGGAAGGCAGCTTCACAATTACTACAATTATAGAGTACAGAGCCAAGCATTCTGGATTCTCTGAGACAGAGGGAGTTTCCCTTGATGATAATCTTACTACAAGATTCGTAAGATTATCTTGATATGAAGGAGTTGACCCAGTTTAGGACAGTTCAATTGCCAGAGAATTTGAGGTGCATGAAAGGGTTGATGATGACCTTGCATAGTTCAATGAAATATTCCATGAGTTTTGTATTCCACGATCAACTTGATCTTGTTTGGAGTTGTGATTGTCTTTGCAGGATGTCCTGGAGAGTTCATGATGTGATGTTCTTTGATGGTGATTCATGATGCTGAGTATGATGGAGGTTGGGAATTGATTGCTGCTCTAAGAAGATATTTCTATATATTCATAGGTGGTCATTGTTCATTGGAGGATCGATATGCTATGATACCATGGTTGATAGCCTTGCTGAAGATGTTAGTGGTTGATTTTGAGACTGCAACCAGTGATGATGATAGTAGAATTAATGGAGTTGCAGACAGATTTTCCGATAGTAAAATTAATGGAGTTGCAGAGGGTGTTGAGAGGTGTCGGTGTAAACACTTTCCTAGTAAAGAGTGAGTATTAGGTTTTTGGGTTATTCCAAAAGTATTGACACCATGTTTGGGGTGCTTCATGAGATTTAGGGTACATGGTGTGTGTTCATCTTTTATATGGTTAGATGGATAGTAGTATGAGAGATGGTCTGTGATGAATATGCACTCTTGCGATAGCTTTCTTAGTGGATGCTTGACCTCAGTTGATTGTTGGCTCAGTGCTTCCCTTAGGCATTGGAGATCTATTTCCTGGGTAGTGGACAGGCTTCATAACGGCCACATCAAGGATTCACTTGATGGGAGAATGCCCTACAAAGGATGTGGAGTATTGTGCATGATGGAGGAGGGCTTCAATCCCGAGATTGCATGTGGCAGCTTGAATACCTATTCAGAGGATTGTAGATGGCTTGAGGAGACCGAGACCCATCTACATTGTTCTTGCAGGGGTAGTGGACTTAGCGGAGTACTTTTCTTTGGAGGATAGATGGAGTCCAGAGGATAGATGGAGTCCAGAGGCTCCATCTATGGAGGTGTGTGGACTTTTCTTGTGTAGCTACATCACATCACCCTCACCCTGGAGTCCTTATTGTGCATGAGTGAGCATCTTGCCGTGCAAGGCATTTACACCAGCATTTTCTCAAGTAGGGAAGAGTGTTTTGGCTACAATGTTTCTTTTGATCAAGCCATTATACAATATATAATAAAGCATTTTGCCATTTGTTTGTCTAAGAGTTGTACATACAAAAAATGGAACATCTAAAGACTTAGCTTTAAAGAAGATGAGGACGTACTAATTTACCAGGGTTCTGATTTACCAGGGTTGTTGTTAGACATAATTCCAAGTTGTAGTTGTTATGACATATTCCCCTTTACTAATTGTAGGGAATTTGTGGTTGTTTATGACACACCCTTTACTAATTGTAGGGGATTTGTAGTTGTTATGACATATTCCCCTTTCCGAAATTCTAGCTACAGGAAATCGCAGTGAATTCGTATTTTTGTACGACATATTCCCTTTTGCCATGCACTCTACGGCTTCCGGTGCAGAGTAGATCGGAGAATTCAAATGTTAGTGTTTGTTGTCTGTTTCAATGACGCTTGGAACCTTGCAAAGTTTTCCCAATAGCCACATCATGAGGGATAAAGTAACCCAAGAATCCAAATCCTCTGCAAATTGTAGTACGGGGTCCTCCACGCCGATATCATAAATTCGGACGACAATATGTCTAAGATCTCCTGCACACGACTTCAGGAAGTGGGGACAATAGCTATTCCCACAACTCCACCCTGTAAGGATCTCTATTCAAGGTCTGTCTATCTATATATGACAGATAGATAGATTAATCGAATAGATAGATAGATAGCAGGATTGGGGACCAAAAGATAAAGATAGAGAGACGGTTTTTCTGGGATTCTATCTCCACCTGTAAGGATCTCTATTCAAGGTCTGTCTATCTATCTAGGACAGATAGATAGATTAATCGAATAGATAGATAGATAGCAGGATTGGGAACCAAAAGATAAGAGAGACGGTTTCTCTGGGATTCTATCTCCAGACGACGGATCCTTATCTTCTGGCTTTCTTGTTTTGTCTTTTTATATCATTTCTCTGGGATTTGATCTCCAAATCGCTATGATATCCAAGTAGCAGCTTATAGGCTGCAACACCGTAAGGAAATTGAGTAAAAGCCCGGATGCAGGTTAGTAAAGGATTTCCATGAAATGGCAATGGTGACGATTACAGCGATGAAAAAATGTTAAGGAGGAGCAGGATAATGCTAGCGTTGTAGAGGATTTTGTCATCGGGCAGGAGAAAGAGAACTTGCCATGATGGAAAGAGTTGTTGTTCGTCAGTTTGGACATCGAGTACATAGGAGGTATGAAGAACATTCTTCAGAGAATTTCTGCTTTGTGGTTTCTGACATTGAATTGGGCATTTCAATTATTTCTGGTGATTACTTGCACTTACTATTCCTGTGTGTTGATTTACAGAATACCTTGAGCCCAGTGTGAAAATCCTCAGCCACTCAAGGAAGGCAGCCTCACAATTGCTACGACAAGTTGTGAGTGGGGAAACTGCTCATTGTGGATCGAACCCCTACCCCCGACCCTGTTCTCGTTTCCTTGCTTATCTCATGGGGGAAGTTGTATATTTTACGTCATATTACCCTTTCCTGAATTCGAGCTACAAGAGATCGCGGGCAATTTGTCTTTTCTTATGACATTTACCTTTACCATACACTTTGCTCCTTCCAGGGCAGAGAAGATCAGAGAGTTCAGAGGCTAGTTTTCCCAATGGCCACATCATGAGGGATACAAAGTAACCCAATAATCGAAATCCTCGGCACATGGTACTACGAGGTCCTCTGCGCCGATACATAAATTCGGATGACAATCTGTTCACGATCCTGCACATGACTTAAGGAAGAGGGGACAATAGCTATGCCCAATAAGTATCTCTTTACAAGGTACATCTACGATTTATCTGTCTATCACAGACAGATGAATTAATCGAATGCTCCTTCGATAGCCCTTCACTGAGAGGCCGAGGCGGAGGGATTGAGTCACAGGTGAGGACGGGATTGGGGACCAAAATATAAAGATAGAGAGAAGTTTTCTCTGGCATTCGACCTTGAGATGGTTCTTTATGTTCTGGGTTTCATGTTTTGTCTCTTTATATCGTTTCTTTGAGATTCGATCTCACGACGAATTCCCTACTGTGACGAGAGCTCGCTACGATGGAAGGAGCAACTGCAAGGCAGTTTGGGCATCCAGTATATTGGAGGTATGGACATTTCTTCAGGTAATTTCTGCTTTGTGGTTTCTGTTATTTCGGGCGATTACTTGTACTTACTATTCCTATATGTTGGTGCCTATGCGCATATGAAATTTACAGAGTGCCTCGAGCCGAGTGTGGAAATTCTCAACCACTCAAGGAAGTCAGCCTCACAATTTCTACAATAAGTTTCAGTATGGAAGCACTACTGAAGCAGCTGCTCACTGTGGATCGAACCTCTGTCTCTGACCCTGTTCTTGTTTCTTTGCGTATCTACTATGGCAACCTCACCTCCTATAATCGAATAATAAAATAACGTATTATTCCGAAGAAGAAAAAAAGTTATCCCAACTCTGATTTTAATGAAAAGCTACAAGTTATCCTTTCACTGCATGTATTGAAACTCTGATTTTAATGAAAAGTTACAAGTTAAAAATAAAACACTTAAATGAAGGCAGAGCTTGAATATTAGATTAAAAGCTTTTAAATCCAACCAAATGCTTATTAATTCAAAAGCTTCTAAAAAGATCAAAGCACTTAAATCAATGGCATTCATCAAATTTGCATAACCAACTAATAGTAGTTAAATCACGGGCATTAATCAAATTCACATAACCAGCTAATATATGTAAATGTAGACTAACTTATTTTGTTTATGGTTTCTGTGTTTCAATCTACTACTATAGGATCCTCCTCAAATATACCTACTCCCTCAGCAAGTAGCAACTATGGGATCCTCAAATACACTGACTCCCTGAGATGACTCCGTAGAGACCAGGGGGTTAAAGTCGATGTTAGACTATCTATTCAAATGAGATGCAACTAAGACACGCTTAGAAAAATTCAACACAAAATATTAATTACAACTAAAGATGAGAATTATTACATCAAGTTCTAAAAGCATGATCTAAGGTTGGTATGTATTATAATTATACAAGTCGAGGTCCATAATCCTAAGGGAAAATCAAGATTTAGAACTATATGAAAACAAACTAAATTACAGAAGATAAAATCAAGATACCTGAAATCCATATCACCAGATTGAACATTGTGATTCACATCTTTGACTTTGGCTATAACAACATCCATCTCTGCTATCCCTCGAGTTTTCCCTTACGTTCATCTTTGGCTTTGGCTCTGTTATTCCTTGCAATACAGAGAATCACATTACAGAGTAAAAATGAAAAGCATATACAGAACCAACAAAAAGAACTCAAACATCGTTTATAGAATACAATCAAAACAACAACAACAAATATAAGCATGGCCATGTTGAAATAGAACCCAAATACAATAAAACAAAAAGAAGTAAAAAGACAGTACATTCTAGAATTGAATTGAGTCTTGGATCTCTCGGCAACTTTGATGGCTACACCTAAATTCGCTCTGCTTCTCAATACTTCAACCATGTCAATAGCAACACATTCCATAAACGTGTCTCTTCTTTCTTCTTACACGTCTCTTTTTATATCTTTTGCTTTTTTTTTATGCATTTCACTTTACTTTTCCATCATTTGCTTTTTCGTTTTTTCTTTAACGGCTTTAAGCAAAAAGCAAAAAGTTTCCATATAGCCGTTAAAGAAAAAACAAACGTGTCATGAAAAAAAAATAATGCTGGCTCATGAATGTTAATATTATAAAAAATTACTTTTTTAAATACATGGCTAAAGGGTCATTTAGGGAGACAAATTAAGGGAGAGGCTTCTATAGTGCTGTCGCGACCAAATGTGGTCATAGAACCCATCCCATAAACGCCCAAATAATGAATAAACATTCACAAATTAAAGAGCAAGTGATATTTTATATATACATATATAAAGTCTAAAATATATATAAAATAGCCATTAAGATGAATAGGTTCATAGTTGTTTATAAAGAGTCTTATTAATGGTAAATGTACAAAATTGACCGTCTATAT
Organism: Larix kaempferi; assembly: GCA_027924585.1. Classification (NCBI taxonomy): domain Eukaryota; kingdom Viridiplantae; phylum Streptophyta; class Pinopsida; order Pinales; family Pinaceae; genus Larix; species Larix kaempferi. The sequence continues at coordinate 4,131,801 of BSBM01000079.1, forward strand.
TTACAACCCATCTTGTCCCTACCACATCCAAATATTATCTGGCATAAAGATCTAACTAAACCTTAAGACTGTCAATATTGCCCATTTCACAAATATGTACGGTAGCTGGTTTATGTAGAATTCAATGGTTATTTTGTTAGAGCAGCTTCCAAAAAACATGGGATTGCACCCAAATCCATGCATTACTGGATAAATGGCCTCACTCATACAAAACAGAAAGGGCCCCTTATAGTGTTGACTGAATAAGAGGAGGAGGAGGTGGTTTTTTTGAGTAAGGAAAGGGATCAATTGGGCCATGGTCTAGAGTTGATTCAACTGAAATCCACAATTTCTCAAACCTGTCAAGGGAGGCCAAATCCATTCATAGATGGATTCCCCTGGAAATCATGGTGGGAAGGCTTTAAACTAAGGCATCCAGAGCTTGTCTTACGGACAATAGAGGGGCTTGACAGAGACAGAGATTTAAATATGCGCCATGCAGTTGTGTCAAGGTTCTATGACACTCTATCCAGCGTATATGAAAAACATTCATATAGTCCAAACCACATATAGAACTGTGATGAAACTGGGTTACAAGTAGGAAGAAATTGCGGCATGTGGGTGATTGCTAAGAGAGGGAGAAAGAATGTGCCTAAAATTTTTCCCAAGATTAAGGAGTGGATAACAATTTTGTGTTGTGTAAACACAATAGGTGCATCAATCCATGGGTTCTATCTGTTCAAGGGAAAGAATCCGCTAAAAAGAATATTTGGAATTGTGAGCCGAGGGCATGCATGGATGACCAAATAATTGTTTTTGAATTGCCTTTCTCACTTTGTTACATCTATACCTAGTGGTGTCTCACCTCAAACAGACACTTGCCGATTTTTGATGGCCATAGAATCCACCTAGCTATACAAATAATTGAGGAGGAAAACAGGATAAGCATTGATTTGTTGACTTTGCTTGCACATACCACTCGCAAGTTGCAACCTCTTGATGTGAGAGTGTTTGGGCCTTTCAAGATTTACTTAAGGTTTGAGAGAGAAACATGTATGGAAAAGAACCCATGGATTGAGGTAAAAATATTTTAATTGGATGAACTTGCAAGCAAATCTTTCAAAAGGGCTCCCACCCCCTCAAAAATCAAGGTTGGATTTAGGCAGACAAGAATCTTCCCATTAGACTATGATTCTCTTCTACATGATACCGGTTGCAGCCAATCCTTTGATCTACATGGACAAGATGATGCATATGTTGCAAACAACAAGTTGTCCCTACTCAAGGGCATTTCTAGCCATTGGGTGATGATGGCGAAGAGGTAAGTGATACTCAGTACAAAAATGAACCTGTTGAAGAGAAAATGGAAGTTACAGAAACTGTTGGGAACATTCATAATGTAATTGTTGAGCTGAATTTCATTGAAGGTGGTCAGATAATGGGATCAAATAATGAGGAATTGGCATTGCCAAGCCAGCCATCGGATATGAATTTCATTAAAGGTGGTCAGGCACTAGGATCAAACAATGAGGAATTGACATTTCCAAGCCAGACATCACCCCCTAAGTGGATAGGAGAAGCCATGATGAATATGAACAGAAACATTGTCACTGACATGAATGGTGAAAGCCTTAACATGCCTTCAATGCCAGCAACCTTGAACAACGAAGTTGTCCATTATTATGTGTGTGTCAAGGGTGTTGAAGAGCAAGATGTAGACATTGAAGCACCATAAGACAATGTAGATGGAGCACTACCCCTAGATGATCCTGCCAATGAACCAAGTACCTCACCATTACTTGGCCGATTTTTTAAGTTGCCAGTGGAGAGAGTGCCAGCTCGAATATCGACAACAACATAGAGCATCTTCAATTAAGCAAGAGTTCATAGTTACTCACTTCACATGACTACACCACATTGTTGATAGAGGCAAAACAAAAGAAAAAGGAGTTTTAGGAAGTAAAACAAAGGAAGAAGGATTTGGAAAAGGAGAAGAAGGAATCAAGGATCATTGCAGCAAAACAAAGAAAGCAGGAAAGGCTTCAGAGAGCGAAAGAAAGGTCAGAAAAAGAGCATAAAAAACAATTGGCAAGGCAGTAAAGGGAACAAAGAAAGGCGCAACAGATACTTCAGAATCATACAGGTAGGACAGAGGAGGTGGACAATGCTGTAAACAGGATCGAGCATAGAAGGATGATGTCCAACTCATTGGATCAGATTGTAGATAATATACGATTCTTCCAAGACCTAATTAACATCGAAATTCACTAATACCCTCCGACGAGTATACCTCCCCACTTTATCCCTACCAGTGTAGGGGGAAATCTAATATATGATTATCCAAGGCCTCCATTGAGCCCAGGGGTAGTGAACACACATCAAAACTATGGTATCTTGATCCTTCCTTGGATGCAAGCAACACGATGGCCTCAAGTAAATGTGGGCAGCTCAAATTGGTTTGATCAAGCAACCTTATTCATCTCAAGCTACTTCGTTCAAGCAACTGCAAGCAACTCAACAATGTCGGGCAACGAAGATCATGAACCTCGTCAAAAATAATGATGTCATATGCTTAGCCTAGCCACAAGAAATGTGGATTATGTCATATAGACTTTTTTGTTTGTTCCACTAGTTCTAATTTGAATCCAATCTCAAGATACTAAACCTCATCAGTCATAGGGATGTTGGATGCTTTCCCTAGGGATGCTATATGCTTAGCATAGGGATGATATATGTTATATGTTAGATACCGATAGACTAAATCTTAGGCGCTTTTTTTGGCTATAGACTTGGAGGCAATGTATTTACCTGCCTATTAATATACATGAATTTTGGTTACCTAAAACCAGGTCTCAATTATGAGCTGCAACAAAATTTGAAGTTGGCATGCATGCATTCAAATTTTTAGCGGTCATCATCTGATTCTAATAAGCAAAAACTTATCATTATTCATATACTTCTAAGTAGGCTTTATTTTTTTTTAAACAGTCACAACAACTTGATACACAAGAACGAATCTCAGTTACACAAACTCTGCTGATTTTCATCAATCTTTTGCATAGGCATAACCCTTCCCAAAAGGGAAACAACATAAAATAACCAAAAAGTGCCTTAAGCCTTCCCAATAAGGAAACAACATTACATAAAAGAAACCTGCTAGAAAACCTACTATCAAAATATGAAGATCCAAACCAGAAGGCATATGTTGTTTATACGCAAGCATTGAATATACCCATCCTTCTCAAGCATGAATATGTTGGATGTTCAACCCAACCCCATGCTATGTGGATTATCAATCAACCTAACTTGTTGATAGCAGCTCCTGGTTTATGGATAAGGATGACCTATTTCTAAAGTCATGGAAACCTCGCTTCAACCTATTCATAAATTCTAACAAAATATCTAAGTTGGGTAAGAATTCCTACTCTTTTGTTGGGAGCATATCCATCATATGATTGTTAACACTTAAGTAAATCTTACTACCTTGGGCTTAGAAAAAGGGCAAGCTTATTAATTTTCTTTTTAATATATATATATATATATATATATATATATATATATATATATATTTTCTTCTTACATCATCTAAACTAGAAAACGCATTACAACACTGCAAAAACACATCACAACAACAAATATAATTCATAATCAAACCAAGAAATCGAATTCAATGATCAAATTTATCGAGAATTCATAACATTATCTATATACTTCACCAAATTCACCAAGCAACATATTAACAATATCCATGGTCTAACAATATAAATGTAGTAAGTAAAAGAGTAAAGTAACAGAAATATCTGCTTAAATTATGTATAAGATCCATGGCTCTAAAGCTTAGGGCCTATGGGCCTTTCCTAGCTAAGATTTTGAGTAGGGCTAAGACTTGCAGAGTGATTAGTTCTAAGACTAGCAAATTGCAAATATCAAAACTACCAAACACATTACAACACCAAATATAATTCATAATCAAACCAATAATTCAAATTCAACGATAAAATTTAACGAGAAATCATAACATTACCCATATACTTCACCAAATTTACCAAGCAACATATTAACAATATCCATAGTCTAACATTCTAAATGGGGTAAGTAAAAGAGAAAGGTATCTGCAATCTTTGCTTAAACTATGTATAAGAGCCATGGCTCTAAAGCTCAAGGCCTTGCCCAACTAAGATTTCGAGTAGGGATAAGACTGGCAAACAGATTACTACTAAGACTAGCAAACTACAGTATTAAAACTACCAAACACTTAACAACAACAAATATAATTCATAATCAAACAAAGAATTCAAATTCACTAATCAAAATTACCAAGAATTCAAATTCACTGCTCAGATTTACCAAGAATTCATAACAATATCCATATACTTCACCACGTACCTCACCAGATTCAACAAGCAACACATTAACAATATCCATATACTTCACCAACAACAACATATTAACAATATCCATATATTTTACCAAATTCACCATGCAACCAAAGCATAACCATTAGTGATTGCATGATTTCTCAATGCCATAAACAAAATCATAACCAGTCACAATAGCTCTAGTTCTCAGTGCCAATAACAACAACATAACCAACAAGAATCCATATTGAAGTAATTGGTTTCTACCAACATAACAAAAAATGCAGAATAGTCTTTGCCATATCGAATTTGACCCCAATACATAAGCAATTCAGAATAGGACAAGAACCCTACCACAGCAAAAAAACCCTACCTCGGCAAAAAACTTACCTTGACAAATGCCTCAGAAAAATCCCTACCTCGACAAATAGTTACAAACCCTTCCTCTGCAATAAGACCCCGCCCCAACAATTTAAACAAGGGACAAACCCTTCCACTACAAATACAGGGTGAATCCCATCCAAACAATGCCATCCGGATTTCTTATCCACCACGGGAAAGAACCTATCCTAGCATCCACAACAACGATGCGAAGAAAAAAGACCGAAATCGAATCAGTAACAAACTAGAGACAACCTCCAACCAAACCAGAGACAAACATCGAACCGGTAATAACCTCCAACCAAACCAGAGACGAAGTTTCAATAACCAACAACAAAAATCCATGGAGGAATTGAGTGTGTTAAAAAACACAAGCATGGAGAAGATGACAGGGTAACCCTACCAAAGAACATGTGCTACCATCCAGACCGAACACGCATTTCCATCCAATGGACACCATCACCTTCCTCATGTCGCTACCTACCACAAAAACCACAGTCAAACATCCAAACTGGACAATGAGCCGAATTGGGCCCATGAAAAACCAAAAAAATGGACAACATGCGGGAGAGAAGGCTCATAACCTTGATTACATAGGTCGAACCATAGTCAAACATCCAAAATGGAGCATGAGCTGAACTGGGCCTATCGAAAACCGTAAAAATTGACGGCATGTCGGAGAGAAGGCTCAAAACCATGATTGCAATGTTCATTTTTGGTCCAAGAAGCAGCTTCGCAGGTTCAACCATGGATGCCAAAACATCGCAGCAAACGGTCCACACAACACCAACACACCAGACCGCGAAGAACCACCAAGCAACAGCCACACGAAACGTCAAACTCGTAGCTAGTCTGAAACAAGAGCCACCATAAACCACCATGGAACCACTTGCATGCCTACACCAACATGCAACATCACCACCAAACGATCCAAGGCGCACGACTACCAGGGTGGGAAAACGTCAACACATCGAGCCCGAGCGAAAATGAATGGGGCCCCAAACCAAGCCACGGGGAAAGGACCCTGTGCACACGTTTTGAGGTGTCATAAAGCGCAACAAAGGTCACCACCTACCGCACGCGTGACACTACCACGTCTGCAAGTGATGTACTACCTAATTGGACCGCCACGCGGTCATCTTGGTGGCTCAAGGGGGGCCACACCACTAATGGTCTCCCTCCCCTATGGGGAGACACCTTTTCATTTTCATGATTATTAGTGAGAAATATTTATGAAAAAAAGGGTTTTAAAGTATGGTTTAGTGATTGGTGTATAATTTTTATTTATCTAAAGTCTTCACTAAAATATTTATAAAATTAAAAAATAAAATAATATATTAATAAAATTAAAAAATAAAATAATATATTAATGAATTTTAAAAATAAATTAAAAAAATATAACTAATATAAGATTTAAGATTTGAGTGGAATACCTTTTCTCTTCTTGTGTGTTGCTCTTTCGGCTATTCTGACTTCATAAGTTTTATTTATGAAAACGATTTATAAAAAAGGATTTGCACTTAAATTTAGTAGTTAGTATATTTTTTTAAGATTATTTTGTATTTTCAAATTAAAGAGTTTTTTTATTTTTCCTATTAAATTTTCAAATATAAAATATTCTTATCTAATTCAATTTTTTTAATTTTTGTTATCGAAGGGAAGTGGTATTCTTTAAGTGATAAAAATGGCTTATAAATTTTAAATTTTATTAAATAAGGTGGTCCAAGTGATTGCCTTCATCTTTACATAAATAAGTGATTCGCTTGGGCATTAAACATGTTTAAAAATGCATCTTTAATTGTATTTTATGTAAATTTTGAAGATTATAAAAACCTGTTTAGTTATTCTATATTATATTTAAACTTTTCTCATCTATACACATCCAACTCATTTCTTAAAAGTATTATTTAATAGAAGATTTTATAAAAGACAAAAGATAAATTATTACACTTATATAAACAAACATTATCTATGAATAAAGAGATGATTTAAAATAAAAGACTTTCTTATTTGAATTTGAATTATTTTTATATTCTATTTTATTTTATTTTATTATATATATATAATATAGACAATTTCCACTTCAAAAGGTAAAGAGCTTTGTTAATTTTAATTAAAAGATAAAAAATTATGGATGTTATGAACTTAACATAAATAATGAGACCTATAAAAGAGAAGAAAGTAAAGTGATAAAATAATATAAAAAAAAGTAAATAACAATCACAATGGGATATGAGATTTACCTAGAAACTCTATTGTGTGCATAAAAAATCACGGGGTAATGGAAGCTTCGATATTTTATTATTACTGCAAAAAAACCTACAATACTTTTTTCTCTTGTGATACAATGTCACGGGTCACTTCTCTTTTATACAATATATATGAGGGTTCCAGAAGCGACATTGTCACATACTCAAATTCTGAACATTTTATGTTGTGAGAAAAACATTATGTTTTATGTTACTGTAAAGTTTTATGATTATTGACCAAGTGGGGTCAAGGATGACTGTAATTAATTATTATGAATATTTTATTATTAATAAATAAAAGAGGAGACAAATATCCAAGGGAGGCTATTAAATGAGTGTTCACTAACCCACTAGGAGGAATGGACTGGGGTGAGAGAAAACTGACACTTGGTAGCATCCTCAACTCACTTCTAGCTGTTGCAGGGGGCAACTTCCCTATTTTTATGGTCATGTTCCCCAAGAAAATGGAACTGAGCAGGTGGCTCAATAACTAAGAAACTAACCAAAAGACCTAGGCATGCTATTTTATCACCCATCGAATTCAACAGGAAGCTGCCCAGTTTTTACCTTGTGATAATTTTCTGAAAGAGAAAAGAAGAGAGCACAAGAGATTCGATGAGGGGAAGGCTAGTAAGTGGTTGAGTGAGTTAAGACTGCATTCTGAACTAGTGCAGCCACATTGCTGAGTTCAATATTGCTAAAGGCAGAAGCATTACTGTTAAGTACTACTGTTGAGTTGCAGAGGAATTTATTCCATTTTCCACACAGCATCTTCATCCTGGTGGTTCAGTGAATAGGCTCGGGGGTCCTAAGGCAAGTGATTTGGCTGTCTTCAAGAGAAGGTTGGGTGGAACGGGCTCCTTTGGATGTTTGTCACCCTCTATAGTTAACAGGTTTCTTATTGTGTTATCTTATTTACTTACTGTTGATTTAGTTCTGAATGTTTAACCTCTAAATTGTTATACATTTCTGCAATCTGTCTTTATTTATCAGCTAGATTAAAATGTTGAATGGATAATTTATTTCTGGTTAAATGTCAGAATAGATTAAAACTGTAGAATGATTTTAGGAAATACTTCTCTGTGTTTTTCCACACACATTAAGTGTCGTACTCTAGTACATAGAAGTTAAGTTATAGATAGATTCAAATGATTGGATTTCATAGATAAAAATCTATTTTATATCAGTACAACCTTTCTGTTTTAATTTCAAAATAACATTACAAAACTCTAACTAGAAAACCTAGTTTTCTTTTAGGTACAGATCTTAGCATCAGAACTGCCCTTACAACCTATTTTATAAATATTATAAAATAGGACATTTCATGATTGTCTCACATACAGTTTAAAATTTTTAGCATCTCACTGTTTATACAGAAATAATAAACTTTGAATCAACTTACTCTTAGAATTAACCTAGAATAATACTTAGTAATATTTCCTTTATAAATAAATTCTAAACAGAATTATTGGAAGAATCAGAACTCAAAGATTTAAATATATATATATATATATATATATATATATATAAAATTTATCGAATCCTATCTTTTAATGCTACAAACAATTTTAGATGCAAAAACCTAGCAGTATCGTAACCCATGGTACAGGTTTTGTATCTAATCAAACTAAATAGAAAACTGTAAGAATTAATTGTACAGAGTTTTTCTACCCATATAAAAGAGTATTATTTTACTTACTTTCAAATATCGTTATCATTAAGTTTAAAGCATCGTTTCACCATAATTTTTCCACCTAAATATCTTACACAGAGTTATTCTCAAACACACTGAGTCATATTACTTTTCCAGAGAGTTAAACCATATTATTCCAACCATTTAACATACACTAAGTTTATCTAAGCAGTAGTAACTTTAAAGAATCTTTCGGTCGTTCCAGGGTTGAACATCCTGTCCTTAATCCATAAATCGTATAAACCAGCAAGTACTTATAGCATTGGGAACGGGTATCCATTTCCCAAAACTTATGCATATTAAGAAACAAGCAAATCCATACTACATTCAAACCTTAATGCTGATACATTGCCTTCGTCGTCAGTACCAAACCAGACTCGGGTTTTAAAACATTTCTTTCTATCAAAATTAAAATGAAATATTCGTAAAAAGATCTAGAGTTCAAATCCCATAAACTGGAAATTAATTTCCGAAAACAAAACTTAAACACATAATGTTCAGGTTAGGGTATGAACCCATGTTTTATTTCATCATTGGTTTTAGTATTACAGTAAAACATTAACAAACTATCCATATTAAAAATACAAGAATGCCGAGAGCATTTCTTTAAAATTTGGAGCAAAACATACATCGAAATCCGAAAGCAAAACCTTTTGATTAATCCTTGAACAGTAACTAAGGGAAGCGTTGTGAAACCAACGCGAGCCAGGGCTCAAGGGTTCAACCCTCATCGTTACAAAATGCCATATGGCTTATAATTTTACAATGAACTGTAAAAACAAATTACAAGTAAAAAGGAAATCTCGACAAAACCAAATTTTAGACCGGCATCAATGCCAAGCTTCACCATATTTTTCTTCCGAGTTACAAATAGGATGCCCATGAGGGATCATCGAGGCTTACCAGGGCCAAAGAAGCTCTTTTCCACTCTTGCTAACTTTAAACAATGACGAGGACTTTACCTGTCAAGGTTATTAACAAGACAACTAGTTAAACCCTGTTACAAAAGAAGTAACTCAAACACATTATTTTTAACAATGTTATCATTAAAACACTCAGCGAAACACTTAGGGTTGATTATGACATTACCTTCGATGGGTTGATTATGACATTACCTTCGACTCATCAGCACGCCTGAGCAACTTCACCAACGTATGCGGTGGTTGTGCTTACAACATCAACACTTGTGGTGCAAAGATTCACCATCGAACCTAGTAAAGGTTAAAAACTTTGTAGAAAGACTCTAGTTCATATAGCCTGCGGTTGACAAAGATATAGGATACAAGGTCTCAGTATCGAAACCTGGGGGAGCTTGCAACAGTTGTTACAAACCCTATATTTTCGAGATCCTGTCGGCCTCTCCTACCACCCTCTGTGCCAAATGAATGTACCAAGTTAAGCCTCGTTGAGGTAAATCAAAACATATCTAGGGTTTAACGCAAAATCCAAGAACCATCACGTGAAGCCTTGCCACGGGGTTGCCAGCGGGCATTCCACCAAAACCCCATTAAATAACATTTAAGTGTTACAACTACCGGATCCCAGTACTCCTGCCAACGTAGAGTTCCACCATGGTTAAATTCGTGGCCTATGCTAGGTATATGCATATAGTATATAGTTCCACTTTAGAGCAATCTGTGGACTACACTATGCATATATCATATATATTTGCATTTAGTTTATAGCACATAGCTTATAACATATAGTTAGGTCTTGTTACCAAATCTTCACAATACAAGTTTGTAATTCATGGTCGTAACATTGCCATATTTAAACATACATGTATAAAAACTATAATTTGATATTCGAATACATTCGAGCTATGACATTAATACAAATAAAACAATATTATATACGAATGATTTTGAATGTGAAGTTTAAACTCTATTGGGATCATAAGTGAATACATAGGACTATCTTAAGCTATGTATAATATATGCATTTTGAAATACATAAAATACATATGACATTGTAATGAATAAAATCTTGAGATTGGTGATCATAGCTAGGGTAGCTCTTACCCTTGTACAATTTAAGTTCTCTATACATTTGTATTTAACATCGAAGGCTAATTGAAGTACAACAAAGTCAATTGACATACATCGATTATGCTTCAATGTGGAATCTCAACTCTTACCTATGATCTGTAACAGAATTTTAAGAGCATTAGCTATAAATAGCTAAGTAAGCCTCAGGGTACCCATACGACCCCTTCATTACAAAGGAAAACAAACAATTAGTCTCCATAGTCAAATTCATAACATAGGAACGGATGAAATAAATGACGATGTGCACTTTGAATAAGAAATAATTCAAGTTTCAGACATTGACATATCATGTAAACATTTGTAATAATGAAGCATTTAGACAAACGAATGACGATTACATAATGATGTTATAGCATTAAAATAACTAGCATCAACTCTCCACTCAGTAATATGTATTAACTGCGATTATGACAAATTATGGTAAGCGACGTAACTTATTCAAACACCAACGACCTTTTTAAGTAGTTGTCATCATAGAAATTAATTGGTCTACGGTTAAATAAACTAAGTTAACAATAATGATACTTCCGCATAACAAATACAAGCATTTAATGCTACTTAGAAAATTTTAAATTTTTATGAAATTTGGGGATGTTACAGGAAGGGTCTAGAAATTTTTGTCTCGGGGGCTCTGCCATTGAACTCCCGAAACATAGGGACCCCACCCTTGCACCCTCAGACATGGAAGGCCTAGTGACCCCCCCTTTGACCCCCACACATGCTCAATGCATACGAATCATACGATGGGATAATTGTGTACCACTATACAGGAAAATGTCAGAGACCTAGATATCGACTTTACCTCGTAACATTTTCCCACTTCAATTCGATATACAGGAGGTCCCTTGCCTATGCTTTCCACTCTCATTCTATTGCCCAACAATGCCTTCATCATATTTCAACAAGCCCATAAAAGTTTTGCTCCGTTCAAGCTTCTCTATTTTGACTACGTTGGTAAGCATATCTGTAGTATTCTCTTCAATATCAATTTTCACCAACAAGATCCTACTTTCTTCCACAATTTTCCTTATGAAATGACACTTAATATCAATATTCTTTGTGCGATCATGAAATGTTGGATTCTTCACTAAGTGAATAGCACTTTGATTGTTATAATGCAAAATGATCTTCCCCTTCATAATTTTGAAGTCTTCCACCAATTACTTTTTTATAGGCTTTTATCTTTTATATTGAATTTTTTATGATAAAATATTTTTATCAATGATTCATATTTTTTTTTATATTTAAACTTCCAAATTTTCTTAACAATGAAATATTCTTTAAATGGTAAAAATACAATATTCTTTGAATGATAAAAATATGTATCAATTCATTATATAAAATTAATGGTTTATAATTTTTCTTAAATAAGTTGGGTGGTCCATGTGATTGCCTTTACTCTGGCATAAATGACATTGATTTTGGCCATTGAAAATGTTAAAAAAATGCATCTTTATTATATTTTATGTAAATTTTGAAGATGACGAAAATGTGTTAAATTTAAATCCTCATACAATGCCATGTTTAGGATGTTAAATTTAAATCCTCATACAATGCCATGTTTAGGATGTTAAATTTAAATCTTCATGCAATGCCATGTTTATGATATTTCTATTGTTTTATAGTTGAGAATGCCATGCTATGTCTAAATTTATTATACCATACAATTAATTTTTCTATATTGCATTTAAATTTTTTTAATTTATTATATATCTAACTCATTTCTTAAAAGAATGATTTAATAGAAAATTTTATTAATGACAAAAGAGATTTTTTTATGATGAGATGGGAATTGTTTTTATTTTATTTTTAAAACCACTCCTATGGTATCTGAAAACAATCTCATGACTATTACTATAACTCATTTTTTCACATATAACTCAAGCATGCATTCTACTCTAAAATCATCTAGAAAATGAAATCAAAATAAATAATATAACACTAAGAGTCCAAACCACTCAATCTACCTTATGCATAAGACAAAATAGACATTACTATGCTTACATGAGAGAAATATTATCTATAATTAATAAATAAAAATATAATATAAAATCAAATACCCTTTATTTTACTTGGATTGTAACCAAATACCCTTTTACTTGGATTGTAACTATTTTATAACCCGCTTTGTCAAAAGGAAAAGAGAGTTTGCAATCATTAATTTTAATTAAAAAATTTAATACAATTTTTATTTTATTTTATTTTATGTTATGATTTTATCAATTTTAAAGCGATGTCTCTTAGAGTGGATTCTATGGAGCCAACATAAAGAATGGGAGTCTCGTCTATAGATAATTTCCACATCAAAAGGAAAAGAGAATGTGTAATCATTAGTTTTAATTAAAAAATTAAATATATTTTTTATTTTATTTTATGGTTTTATTAATTTTAAAGTGATGTAATACCCATGAGCATTTATATTCCTAATGGAATCACCATGACATTATAAACATTGCTCCACTATTAGCAAGTATCTATATCTTGTTGAAGTTATTTGCATGTCCCTTTTATAACTTAACTTCATTTCCCAACTTTTGCACTTATTTGACTGCCTATGATTGAACTTTGTATGGGAGAAGCAATGGCTTTGTAGTAGTTACTAAATACTTTCCTTCTATTGATATTGAGTTGAGCTCTTCGGCACTTGTCTATTTGTAGCTCCTTTTATCTTTTGACCCCAAGACTTTTGACTTTTTATGCTTCTCATGATTATCTTTCTTAATGTCAATGTGAACGAGTCACAACATCACATCGGATCTATTTTTCAAATTGGATATGAGCAGGACCATGCCCATGTTCTAAAAGTGTCCCTAGTCCAACCACTGGCACTGCATTTTTCTTGTTCTTGGTACTTACAAACTATATCTTTATCTCTTCCGACCAATTTTAGAGAACACCCGGGATTCTATAGCTTACACTCTAAGCATAATCACTACCTGTTGTCTGAAGTAGATCAAGACATCAAAGCATATGTTGCGAATGAGAGACAAAAGGTCTGAAAATGCATAGTCAATCACAATGAATCAAAAATGTAAATTTTTTTTAGGGGAAGAAACATTTTCAAGAAAAACCTTACAATAATATTCAGATGAAAAGATGAAACATAGATCCAATTTGCATGATTACAAGAAAAATATCAACTTGGGTTATAACATAATATAACTGAAAGACCAATCCTTTCATAAATGATTAAATGATGAGTGAAAGATCGATAGTAAACAATAATAAAACTTTAAAAAAGAAAGCAAGAATATTAGTTCTTCACATGATTCCAAAAATTCATGGGTCATAAGGAAACTGGTGTTCATGTGACCCTTGGGAAACACTAATCCCTGTGAAAGAATAGGCACATAAAAACTTGCCTAAGTTGGTTTTAGCGCTAAAACTGTTTGAGAATTGAATTTTTGTATTGCCTTCTAGGATGGTCAAGATATCAACAATGCTCATTACAACTACTTTCAATTTCAACTTTGCTTTATTCCTACTTTCCCCTTACACTTATGGAGTCTAAGCTTACAGTAATATCCATTAAGGTATAGGCTCATTATCTTGCAAGGTTTTAAGCGAACAAGTTGTTTAAATGCAACCTAACACTATTCAACTAAGGGATAACCATTCTCTAACATTCCATTCATTTGAATGTGGTTATTTTATCTTGCAAATGTGAATTGCCAATGAAGATGTTGTGACCTTGCTTGTTGTGGAAGGGTAATTGTTGTGAATCCAATAGGAATGAGGTATACATGTCTCAGATAAGTGTGAGCATTCTCATATTGGATCAATGTATCAGAGTGTACCATAACTAGTTCAAGTCAAGCATGCGGTGACAACCAGGCACTTGTAGTTGCATAAGAAAACTCATTCCAGACGTAACGAACGTTTTAATTATCCTGTGAGAACTGGAAAGACTCAAAACAAATGATTTGCAAACAATTTATAGGTATGATCCAAAACAGATTTATAACAAATGTTCAAATGCTAGGCTTTGGGCGTATATCAAATTTTCCATGTAATAGGCTACATATATTCTTCAAGATATCAACCTCCAAATTAGGTAATCTTCCCTATCTTAAACCAATTCCATCATAGAAAATTCAGATTGAAAGATTGACAACACTTCTTATGACAAAACATCAATATAGCCTCTAGTCAAGTTTGCATGAATTTATTCCTAGAGTAGTTATATAACAACAATAGAAATTTAATGCATGAATCGGTAATAAATCCATACCATTTCACATGCTTCAAATCTACTCTTTCATCTTATCAGTTTTGTGTTGCCAATATCATAATAGAGAAGGAGAGTCAACTATCTTGAATTCTCTTAAATTTGTGGAATCTTTTGAGCAATTTGAGAAAGTGGCCGTGGTAATTGAAAAAGCTAAGAAAGAATATGAAATGATGAAAATACCTTATCATGATGATCAATCAATTTTTATGGAGTGTTCCTTACTAAAAATTACCTTTTTCCCACCATGATAATCGATTGTGAATCATATTTCCCCCTTTACCTAGGTTATGAAATCTAATTAGAGATGTGGTGATCTCATAGTAAATTCGATATCATGTATCTTTTGCAAGAGGCAACTGATCTTTGTCATTCAATTTTTTTCAAGCTTCCAATTTGCAAATGGATCCTCATTTCCTCAGGCTCATAATCAAACAATTGCACACATAATATTCCAGGCTTGTACCATGTGTATGGTTGATTCTATGAGGGAAAATATTAGTTGTGAAACCATTGGGAATTAGAGTCTTAGTAATAAACATGAACACACCTTATTTTTAGAAAAGTACATTTTCATACTAGGAGACTAGAAAATTTTGAAATAAATGGAAACTATGCATCTTCTAAGGGGAATCATCAATCATGTGTGCACTTTTCAAGCCAAAAACAATGCAAATTCATCAATTTAACAAAACTCAGAGGTGATATGTACAAAGCAGTAAACCTAAAAGGGAATGCAAGCAATTGTGTTCAAAGAATTTACAACAGTTCTGACTATAGCTTTAGATAATCTCCTTTTGTTCATGTTTTTATCACCATCACATTAGTATGTCGATCCACCAAATCTGAAAAGTAACAAAGGTCATTTTCTAGTGAAGATGCAATTCGATATGTCCAAATTCTATGATTAGTCCTTGGTGAAGTTTATCCATGCTTCTCAATGATTTGCATAAAATACCCTTACATAAATCTAGCATTAAATCATTTTGAGAAAACATTGATACATTTTGCATACTTGGTGTTGTATAATAACATATTGAGATCCAAAGGAAACTTTGCTAGTTTATCAAATTGTGCAAACAACCTGACCTGATAACGAACTTCAACAAGAGCATTACATAGCACTTTTCATGTTAGACCAAAACTGATCAAGAATCCATATTAATCTACAAATGAAGGGGGATTGATGTATCAAAAGATGTTTAGATACATAAAAAGAACAACAAAATTCAATCAGTCTACAACTAACCTACCTAAATTATAAATCAAGAACTTATGTTGAGAACAAATTTGAATTAAACGAAAAAAAAATTGTACAAGATAATGACTAAGGGGGCTAGTTAACTACGTCAATCAATAGAAAATGAATTTATTAATAAAAAAATAAAAGAAATGAAGAATTCTATTGGACCTAATCCTATCCTAACCTACACTAGATGTTTAGCCTCATGTAAAATAAGAAATATAGTATAACCATCATGGTATGGACTTACCTATCAAGATGTCAGAGTGAAGAATATGCATGAAAAACTAGTAAGGTGATGGATGTCTTCTCACAAGCATAGTGGAAGTAAGCATCTTGTTCTTAGTGATGAATACAAGGAGGTACAAAGTCTTTGAAAGCCATGAAGATTCCATCCATGATCCACAAAATCATGAAAGTGATCATTGTATGATGGAATGTCAATATTGTAACTCAATGATTGATGACCAACCTTATAACACTCTGTAATGTCTCCAAACCCCCCCCACACACATTGTATTACGTATATGTTTGGTGTTCTTAATACAATATATATACATAAGAATACCAAACATATATATATTATATTACTGTACAATTTTGGAGAAATTACTAATTCTACTTGACTCCATTGTCTTTACATAATGAAGTTGTGTGATCTCTTTAGAATTTCATGTTTATGCTTTATAAGGCACTCCTATGATTAAATAATAGTCCATTGCACTTTGGAAATAATGTTATAAATTGGAGTGATTATTAATGTGTTTCTTTTGTAATTATTGACTTATTTAGAATTTTGGATCAACCAAGCAATCATTTTTGTTACAGCATTCATTCCCTCCTCACTAAATTTGAATTATATGGTTCTAAGGTTTAAATAGTCTTTTAGTCTAGGTCTCCACACTATTCCTATATTCACAATAGGTCTTCAACCTTGGGGTTTTATTGGTCTCTGTGTTATACTTGAGCTCATGAAGAGGGTTATATGTCGGAGTGACTATGGATTAACCTAGATTATAGGTGGGGGGTAGTCCAAATGTCATTGCATGCCAGTTTTAATACACAACGTTTCATTGCTTCAAGTTGCATTTAACAATAATACAGAATAGTTACACTCGTAACTTAGTTCCTTGGCTTAATAAATAGATTGGAAGTACGTGTTAGTTTCACGCATTTCACTAAACATAGGATTATTAATAAATATGTAATAGGTAATATACTCATTTTGTGTTTTTTGAAATTCTCTGTTACTTATAAGAAATGAATTTTTTTGTTGCAGATTTAAAAATCTTGTATATCTTTGTTTTGTAAAACCCTATAATGTTCCTTATGTTCCATATAATATAGGGTTTTGTCGAAAAGGGGATTTCCTCTAAAAAAGTGTGTATCGACTGTTAAATAGTTGTCTTTAAAAAAAATATTGCTTACTTAAATAGTGTTTTGTTCTTGAAAGTATCCTCTATTTGGTTTTGTTGTAGTAGGTAATTGCCAAGTTGACTGTATGTATCGCTTTGTTATATCTAACTATAGATTGCTATAGATTGTTCTTGATTATGTATTTGTTTAATAAATCTTTTCATTTTTCATTTAGGTAATTAGCTCAAACCCGAATACTCCTAAAAGTTCTCCGAAGATGTATATTTAATCTTGGAAAGCATATTATATATCCTTTGATTATTCTATGTCCAAGTAGGGGATTTCGATTGGTATGTCTAGAAAACGAGTATATATATATATATTTACCTTCTTTGTATTCAATGGTTGCAAGAATTTATCAGATGTAATCTTGGGATCCTCCAGGTCTCAGATTCCTTTTGTTTATGGGTTGTGCACATCTCTTGGATCATCATCTAGGTCCCCAATAATATTGTAGCATTCCAAATATTGCTCAAGTGTCACAGTCCACCATGGCGTATCAAATAATGGTACTGGTACTTCTTCAAATATTTTGGCCTTAATGACTTGTAATGTTGCATCCATTGTTGGACTCTCATCTTCATAATTGAACGTCCTTCCAAAATTCATGCCAAATCATCCCAATTTTTTGTGCCTCGTTGGAGTTCCAACATTGTATACCAATTTATGGGTATAGTATCCATTGTCTGGATAAACATATGGACCCACTCCTTCTTAGGTATATCCTCCCATTTATTAGTACACATTACCAAATGATACACAGGACTAGTTATCCCATCATACTTTATTCCAACTTATGAAATCCCTTCTCCAAACCTAATCTCTAGCAGCCTACAACGCTGCCAACCCTCTATATATCCCTTATGGACAACCAACCACCTTGTAGGGGTAAGTGCTACATATAAGGATAAAAATCATTGCTACCCAGGTACCTTGAGTTCCAAATCAATAATGAAAGCATCTAAATTTGGTAACCCCTCATAAGTAGGGAGATCACATACCTCTATTCCAATCTAACATACTGACTTTGTAATATGAGCACACCTCCTCATCGATACTTCATGTAACATAGTTTGCCAAATTTCCAGTGCCTGGTCAAAATCTGATGAACATGAACTAATGTTGCACCAGCTCAAGGTAC
This sequence comes from Larix kaempferi, assembly GCA_027924585.1. Taxonomy (NCBI): domain Eukaryota; kingdom Viridiplantae; phylum Streptophyta; class Pinopsida; order Pinales; family Pinaceae; genus Larix; species Larix kaempferi. Next base: position 4,150,537 of record BSBM01000079.1, read on the forward strand.
CATCTACTGTGGGGTTGACATAGTCAAATACTCTTGAATTTACATTATAAATATTCTCTAAATCTTGGACATCATATTCCTTTTTGACAGGTTCGACATACATCGTCCCTCCAAAGGATCCAAAGGCGCGACAACTATGATGTTCCCTCCTTCAAATGTCATCAACCTTTTCTTCATATTTATGACAGTTTGGTTTTCAATAGCCCAATCTATACCAAGCAATGCAGGATACAGGTTAGTATCATCGACTATCTCTATGACTTCAAAGTCTACAAAGATCCACAGTCCCTCCACTTCAACGGGAACACCTTCCATTCTTCCAAATGGAATCACTTTCACTTTCGTGCATTCCCTTATCAGCTCCTATCTCAACTTCCCCTTGTGTAACCATAACGACAGTGGGTGGTTTCTTTCTTAGTTCCACTGATATCTTCTTAACATTCTGATTATGGTTTTGGTTCCCTTTTGCTTGTCACTTTGCTTTGAGTTGTGGACAGTCTTCAATGGTATGATCTAATGCTGTACAATATGTGCATGGATGACCACAATTATAAAATATTCCCTAACCTCTACCTCGAACAAATCCTCTTCATCTTCATCCTTAGAAGCCACCTCTCTACTTATTAAACTACACACCACTCACTTCAGCATGCTCTTCCCCTTTCATTCGATACATGTCGGTTGTACACTCTAAGAGCAGCTAATATGCTCAAAAATATTTTTCATCATGACCAACTGATCTACAGAGTTTGCATAATAGATCCTTAGGAGTACTTACAATTTTCTGCAACAAATAACATTCCTCTGGTCAATGTCCTCTAGTTTGACAAATCCCACACTAGATTCTAGCTCCATGATTCAATATATTAGGAGCTCTTGCAACTATGTATTCCTAAAATGCAGGAACAAGTCCTTAGAGTGACCTTCTATTTTACACCTAGTACACCAAACTTCTTCTCTTTTGTCTTTCCCTTTCTTAATATATTGAATATGTAGCGACAAGTTTGTCAGTTGCGACTGGATTTGAACCATACCCACCCCATTCTCTATGATATGCGATGGCTATAGCTTCATAGCCATTTCATGAGCCTCGGTCTGCGACACAATCGTATGTTGCATCAGTGGAATCCTAATATGTGGTAACAAATAAACTATAAACCATTCCTTATGTTGAACATCTATCATCTGGAAACTTACACGAGCCATCAACATCTTGAACCTCTAGTCGAAGTCCCACATAGCTTCAATTTTTAACTACTTGATTTCCTTAAGCTCAACAATACATTGTGACTCGGACACTAGCTTTCGAAATTTGTCTTTTAGCATAGTTTTAATCTTTGCTAGCATTTTCTGCATTATTCCAGGGGGTACATTTGCAAACTTCATGAACCAATATAAAACATGGCCCTAAAAGTTCATGATTAGTTGTTATCTTTTCACATTCTCATCTTGTACTTGCTTAATAGTCCAAATAGCTTCACACAAAAATCAATGTTGTTTTGGATCTTCCGATCCAGTCCCATGAAAAATAGGTAACTTCATATCATCCCCAGCCATTATGTTTCTCAAGGGACTTGACTGACCTTGTACTAAGGGAATGACACTTACAACTTTTTTATTAGTTGAAGCACTATTTTGGCCACTACCACTATTATTACTTGTTTGTATAAACTGCAGCGATGAACTATTGTCTCTTACCTCAATTTCTGAAGATGTGCATAGGGTCATAGGTATGTCGCAGTGTTTGGTCTGAGATGGATCAACAATTCCTTCCTCTGGGATGAGCTGGTAATATTCCGCTTTGTCCTCCTGTATATCATAGGATTCCTTTTCGAGCTTTGGTATTGGTACGTAGTTCTGTCCTCCAGTCACACTGCCACCTTCTTCTCCTGTCACAATCCTTCTTCTCTTACATGAACGAAATCTTCTCCCACTTCATAGTAGACCACACTCTTCATCTATCTCACTCTCTTCTCCCCTTATCATCTCAGTTTAGTCCTCTTCAACATGCTCCCATACCATCCTTTATTCGACTCCCAGATCTGTCGTGCACAAATAATTTACTCCTTGGATTCTGTCCTCATAACCCCTTTTCACAAAGCAACATATTAATCCACAAGTTTAAAGACTTCAGGTACTTAGCTCCCAGCCCCTTAAAAAATTCTCGCTCAGTAGCACTATAAGACTTCATAGTGTCTACAACAAACTCTTTAATATACCCCTCTAGTATTTTATCTAGCCAATAATTAATAGCACGAGAGATCTAATTGTTAACGCATTTAAGGGTCCAAACAACTCAAGTGTCCAAACTATGGGCTCACCCCCTTAAAAAAACATCTTTTGCAAGGTTAACCTCGACAACCACTCGGTTAATATAACGGGGAATTCTCCAAAGAAAACTTCATGAATATTTGAAAAAACATACTTACATAACCAATCTTCCAAACTAAGGCATGGATTTTTATTCTGATCTTCAGGAAATTCCTTCATATTTCCGTCGATCTAGTCCCGAATATTGGGATTAGATGGATGCCACATCCCCCTTCAACAAAAATCATGGTCCCGGCAATAGAACCATTTGTTGTCTTATATATACTTCTACCCAGGTCCACTAAACCACTCACCAACAAACCTCAAGATACCACCCCTTTTGGCATCACTTGCAAGCAGGTGACGTCTCACCCGAGGTACCTATGGGAACTACATGAACCAATTTTCCGCAGTAGAAAAGGGGAATGACTTAAATCTACTATAATCAACATCTTATAGCTTCGACATGTCGATCAATGCCCCACGGATTCCATATAATGCAAACAAATCAAAATCATCACATACATTCATTAGGTGCGCAGTAGACTTAATCAATCATCATATATTAGCATATCATCACCATTCAACCATTATAATGCATAGCAACAACATAAAACGAAATAACACATATCAACTATACACACACACATAGAACAACATGGATTACATGGAAACCCAAAACAAGAAAAACCACGAAAGAACTATTCTTATTTATGAGTCGCAACAAATTTAGCTCTTCATGTTTGTGCACACAACATGCAGAATTCCTCTTCTCATAACAACAAATCTATGCACTAAGCTTGCAAATCGCCTCAACTTCTTGCAACTCGTTCATGCAAAATCATTATAACAATGTTTCTTCATACCCAAAAACTGAACTTCCTTTAGTATTCAGACCCAAAAACTAAACATTCTACCAAAATCTAACCAACCCAAAACTTTGTTGGACCACAATTTTTCATCACTATTTCAACATCATCATCATTTCTATACATCCATTTTATCATTATTACTTCGTTTTTTGTTCCCTTATCACTCCATTGGTCATAATATCTCATAAATTGCCATTTTACACCCTTCTCTTATTCAATGGTTAATTCATGGTCATTTTACTTCATTTTTAATGAATTAAAGATTATTATACTTGGTATTTTATCAAAAACAACTAATTACAAGTTTTTCCAGAAAACTTTTAGAACCTGTAATTACAAGTTTTTCCTAGCATTTACAAGTTTTCCAGAAAAATTGTAATTGGAGTAGTTTGAGATAGTTGCATGTTACCGAATGAAAATACGCCACTTGGATTTGGTAAAATATGTCTCCAACATGGTTCTATGTCCATTGGATCTCACCCAGCTCACATTGCGAAGCTCCAAGGCTTGGTCAAAATTCTAGTAAAACCCATAATTTTATTAGCAATTTTTCCAGACAACCATATTGCGCCTTGATTGGCATGTAGATTGAGGCAAATATAGAATTCCGAGACATGGGTTTTTCTTAGAAACCACCAGATTGAGTACGATGCATATAGTTTCACAAAATATGCTTTGGTTTGAGAGATACAGGGGGTTCTTTAAGGAAAATCTACCCAAAATAAAATAAAAATTCCAAATTTGGGGGATTTTGCCTAAAATTGGCAAATCTGGTTTTTTGAGTGTGGGGGATTCAATTTTATCATTTCCCATTGAGTTTTCAAGTATAAATAAAGCTTCATAAGGCTGGGTAGGAGATAGATATGATGATTATGTAATTTTGTATTAGCATAGGGGAGCTGATCTTTTTGTAACCCAAATTTGATTTGAATGAAAATTTGAGCCTATTGATCTCTTGCAATTTGTTTTAGCGTGATCTTGTTATCCATTGCATACACCAAATCGATAGGGACCCTTGATCTAGGTGATGCACTGATTAATTTATGCTCAATAGATTATAATTTAATTTTCAGTTTGTTTTGTGTGCTTAATCTTAGTTCTCTTATTCAATTCTACAATAGTTTATAGTTCAACCCTCCAATTGAAGGATACACCCATAAATTTTATTTATACACATTTAATTTCGATATGAAATCATTGGTTCCTTATTCTCCTTTCTTGTCATAACACTATTCAAAGTAATATGTATCCATTTCCACGCCTCAACCTACAAAATAAACAATAGAGGATCAAGTATATAAATTGGATCTTACCTCTACACCTTAAATCTCTTTGCATATAAAAACAAGACCGCGAAATCAAAACCAATATTTATTCTATAGCTCTAGTCTAAATCATTACTCAATGCCTTTGTTGTCTCTTCATTTCACATTGCTTCTCTTTCTTGCTTTCTTGGGTGTATCTTTTCAAGGGGATTTCATTTACATAGTCTAAGTTTGGTTTGCTTGAAGTGTTCTTTAATTTGTGTAGTTTTGTTCCTATTTTTCAAGATTCATTTCCTGCAACTCATTTTCTGTAGTTTGTTTTGTGTTCCCAGACACTATTCGAGGACCACTAAAGACTTAAGAATTATGTCCCATAGTCCAGTGTCAAGTCAGAATCCTTTAGTGTTTGATAGTTCATTTCATTAAACGCATGTGATATTAATTTTAATATAGATTGAGAACTATTTCAAAGACACTCTGGCTAAAGTTACCATTGGGGATTGGAAACATAGAACCCATATAAAAGGTTTTCATTGATTTATTACATTATTGTACCTGTAGTTTAGTTGAGCCCTAATCCTTCCATAAATAACTTGTGAGAGATTAATTGGTTTCATTAGGATTTTTTAGTTGTTTTTCAATTAGGAATATAAGCCAGTATAGCTTTAGTCCTTCACATATAGTGCTTGCACCTCACAAGCCTCTGAGCCCTGTATTAACATTAAACCATTGGAGAAAATAAGCAACACAATCTCACCCCAACAAATATCCTGACCCATTACATATATATAGGACTTATTCACATCCCTCTCGCCCCCACTACTTGGACTCATTAATGTAAGTGGACACAAAACTGTAATTTCTCCCAACTAACTCCGTGGTTGATGTAGTCAAACACCCCTTGTTCTACATTCCTCGACTACTACGTCAGATTCGATCCTGTTTCCATGGGCCACTTCTCCATTGACCCTTCTTCCAAAACTTATTAATTACGCCAAAACTTTCCATGACCCTTCTTATTCCCAAGAGTATCAAGTCCCTCCCCCATTAAGATTCATGTCCCCTGGTAACCCAATTGTGTCCTTCCCTTGACCCCATCAAGAAGTTTCTCATGTATTTCCAGGTCAACCATACCTTCATAATATGAACACGGGAATTTTGAGTCCCTTACTGAGTTACCTTCATATCCCCACACATTGTGTTATTTACTTGTCCAGTGTTACTTTTATCTTGGTGATATCCCTCGCGCTTCTGTTAAGGAAACATCATTGTCTTATTAGTTTCAGGTATCCTTCTGTCGACATCAACACATCTATTCCAAAATATAGACCTAGAGGAATCATGTACCTTGGTCTCATAACCATCACTAGTGAGTCCCTTGGACCAACTGAGGGGAGACGTCAATGCCCCTTAGCTTGGTTGTTTCTCATGTGCTCGACGCCAAATCAATCATTGCAGCATTGAGATTTGTAGAGGACGACGGTCCTTTCATTATTTTGTCAAAGACACTAGATATTCCTGAATCTCATCCTTGGTGGAGTCTTTTTTAGTTATGTATCTATTGAGATATCTGGGATGCGTTGGTGATAGTGTTGCGAAAGCCCTAGTTGCAGGATTCCTTTAGTATCCAATTATAGATGTAGTTCCTAAAAACTAGTGGATCCATAATTTTATTTATGTGAGTCATCCCAGATTATTAGACCCTCTTCAATTCCAACAGAGCATCAATTGTTACAATCAAACATTCCTTCAAAATGCCATTGTTTAGCTATCAGTTCTTAAGATCATCCAGGGTCGGACCATACTTGTGTACCTTTTTGAGTCCCTCCTAGACACTTATGATGTACATAGTTATTATTCATGTACTGAACTGAATCCCGCTGAGTCGAGGTTTCCATTATGATGTACACAATGATTGTTCATGTATTGATCTAACCCCCACTAGATCTATATCACCTTATTATTTAAGACAATTATACGAGCATGGGTATTCCCACCTCATCCAGGTATATTTGATATTATATGCACCATTATATCTATAGATAAGGGCCCTTGTAGCCCAGTTAGAAGGTGATTTCTCTCCAAAGTGGTCTCCATGGCTTTCGCCACCATCACATTTATCTCCTACTAATAAAATCCTATGATGTATGTCAGCCATACAATGAGCTCCTAACCTCACACATTAGGGGGTAATCTGTTAATAGCCAAAATTTTCTCACCTGACATGCCATCATCACACTCACCTTCATATGTCATCATGCCACCTCATGTTGATGCTTAAGTGTTAACAATCATATGATGGATATGCTCCCAACAAAAGAGTAGGAATTCTTACCCAGCTTAGAGATTTTGTTAGAGTTTATGAATAGGTTGAAGCGAGGTTTCCATGACTTTAGAAATAGGTCATCCTTATCCATAAACCAGGAGCTGCTATCAACAAGTTAGGTTGATTGATAATCCACATCACCTTCATGTTAGGTTGATTGATAATCCACATAGCATGGGGTTGGGTTGAACATCCAACATATTCATGCTTGAGAAGGATGGGTATATTCAATGCTTGCGTATAAACAACATATGCCTTATGGTTTGAATCTTCATATTTTGATAGTAGGTTTTCTATCGGGTTTCTTTTATGTAATGTTGTTTCCTTCTTGGGAAGGATTAAGGCACTTTTTGGTTATTTTATGTTGTTTCCCTTTTGGGAAGGGTTATGCCTATGCAAAAGATTGATGCAAATCAGCAGAGTTTGTGTAACTGAGATTCGTTCTTGTGTATCAAGTTGTTGTGACTGTTTTTTTAATTAAAAAAAATAAATCCTACTCAGAAGTATATGAATAATGATAAGTTTTTGCTGATTAGAATCAGATGATGACCGCTACAAATTTGAATGCAAGCATGCCAACTTCAAATTTTGTTGCATCTCATAATTGAGACCTAGTTTTAGGTATCCAAAATTCATGTATATTAATAGGTAGGTAAATACATTGCCTCCAAGTCTATAGCCAAAAAAAGTGCCTAAGATTTAGTCTATTGGTATCTAACATATAACATATATCATCCCTATGCTAAGCATATAACATCCCTAGGGAAAGCATCCAACATCCCTATGATTGATGAGGTTTAGTATCTTGAGATTGGATTCAAATTAGAACTAGCTGAACAAACAAAAAAGTCTATATGACATAATCCACATTTCTTGTTGCTAGGCTAAGCATATGACATCATTATTGTTGAATAGGTTCAGGATCTTCATTGCCCAACATTGTTGAGTTGCTTGAACCAAGTAGCTTGAGATGCTTAAGGTTGCTTGATCAAACTGATTTGAGCTACACACATTTACTTGAGGTCATCGTGTTGCTTACATCCAAGGAGGGATCAAGATACCATAGTTTTGATGTGTGTTCAATACCCCTAGGCTCAATGGAGGCCTTGGATAATCATATATTAGATTGCCCCCTGCACTTGTAGGGATAAAGTGGGGAGGTATACCCGTCAGAGGGTATTAATGAATTCGGATGTTAATCAGGTCTTGAAAGAATCGTGTATTATCTACAATCTGATCCAATGAGTTGGACATCATCCTCATGTGCTCGATCCCGTTTACAACATTGTCCACCTCCTCTGTCCTACCTGTATTATTTTGAAGTATCCGTTGCGCCTTTCGTTGTTCCCTTTACTGCCTTGCCAATTGTTTTTTATGCTCTTTTTCTGACCTTTCTTTCGCTCTCTGAAGCCTTTGTTGCTTTCTTTGTTCTGTTGCAACGATCCTTGATTCCTTCTTCTCCTTTTCCAAATCCTTCTTCCTTTGTTTTACTTCCTACAACTCCTTTTTCTTTTGTTTTACCTCTACCAACAATGTGATGTAGTCATATGAAGTGAGTAACTGTGAACTCCTGCTTAATTGAAGATGCTTTGTGTTGCTGTCAATATTCGAGTTGCCACTCTCTCCACTGGAAACTTCAAAAATAGGCCAAGTAATGGTGAGGTACTTGGTTCATTGGCAAGATCATCTAGGGGTAGTGCTCCATCCGCATTGTATTCTGGTGCTTCAATGTCTACATCCTACTCTTCAACACCCTCGACATACACATAATAATGGACAACTTCGTTGTTTAAGGTTGCTGGCATTGAGGGCATGTTAAGGCTTTCATCATTTGTGTCAATGACAATGTTTATGTTCATATTCATCATCGCTTCTCCCATCCACTTAGGGGGTGATGTCTGGCTTGGAAATGTCAATTCCTCATTGTTTGATTGTAGTGCCTGACCAACTTCAATGAAATTCATATCTGATGGATGGCTTGGCAATGCCAATTCCTCATTATTTGATCCCATTGTCTGACCACCTTCAATGAAATTCAGATCAACAATTACATTATGAATGTTCCCAACAGTTTCTGCAACTTCCATTTTCTCTTCAACAAGTTCATTTTCATATTGAGTATCACTTACCTCTTCGTCATCATCACCCAATGGCTAGAAATGCCCTTGAGTAGGGACAACATGTTGTCTACAACATATGCATCATCTTGTCCATGTAGATCAAAGGATTGGCTGCAACCAGTATCATGTAGAAGAGAATCATAGTATAATGGGAAGATTCTTGTCTGCCTAAATCCAGCCTTGATGTTTGAGGGGGTGAGAGCCCTTTTGAAAGATTTGCTTGCAAGTTCATCCAATTAAAATATTTTTACCTCAATCCCTGGGTTCTTTTCCATCCATGTTTCTCTCTCAGACCTTAAGTAAATCTTGAAAGGCCCAAACACTCTCACATCAAGAGGTTGCAACTTGCGAGTGGTATGTGCATGAAAAGTCAACAAGTCAATGCTTATCTTGTTTGCCTCCTCAATGGTTTGTATAGCTAGGTGGATTCCATGGCCATACAAAATCGGCAGGTGTCTGTTTGAGGTGAGACACCACTAGTTATAGATGCAACAAAGTGAGAAAGCCAATTCAAAAACAATTATTTGGTCATCCATGCATGGGGATTTGCATCCATGCATGCCCCCGACTCATAATTCCAAATATATTTTTTTAGCGAATTCTTTCCCTTGAACAGATAGAACCCATGGATTGATGCACCTATTGCATTTACACATCACAAAATTGTTATCCACTCCCTAATCTTGGGAAAACATTTAGGAACATTCTTTCTCCCTCTCTTAGCAATCACCCACATGCCACAATTCCTTCCTTCCTGTAACCCAGTTTCATCATAGTTCCAGATGTGGTTTGGACTATATGAATGTTTTTCATATACACTAGATAGAGTGTCATAGAACTTCGACACAACTGCAGGGCGCAGATTTAAATCTCTGTCTCTGTCAAGCCCCTCTGTTGTGTGTAAGACAAGCTATGGATGCCTTAGTTTAAAGCCTTCCCACCATGATTTCCAGGGGAATCCATCTATGAATGGATTTGGCCTCCCTTAACGGATTTGAGAAATGGTGGATTTCAGTTGAATCAGCTCCAGACCATGGCCCAATTGAGCCCTTTCCTTACACAAAAAAACCACCGCCTCCTCCTCTTATTCAGTCAACACTATAAGGGGCCCTTTCTGCTTTGTATGAGTGAGGCCATTTATCCAGTAATGCATGGATGTGGGTGTAATCCCATGTTTTTTGGAAGCTGCTCTAACAGAATAACCATTGAATTCTACATCATCTATTGCAACCAACATATATGCTTTTTTCCATCCTCTAATGACACTAATTTTCTCGGTTTTAGTTAGTCCTTGAACTATGGTTGATGGTGGAATAACACCAACAACCTTTGCCTCATTTGCCTCTTCAACATCCCTAGGAACATTGTTGTTAGCAACATTGTGGCCTATGTCCTCATTTAACTCGATGCAACGTAACTGGGCATCCCTGGCCCCTCACTTCCTTTCCCTCATTGAATGAGCTTTGAAGTTCGGTCTTGCCATGCTTGCAGACACCTATAGAACAAGAACATAACCTCTTCAGCCATAGATATGCTGTATGCTTCCATGTCGTTCTATGTAACTTGAAAGTGAACAATTTTGTATTGAAATTCATATAAGAGACAACAAACAAAGAATATTCTAGGAGTGTGTTTTGGTGATTCTTCTTTGTGTTGTCTACTGTGGACTTGATTTTATAGGCCTACTCTTCTAGGAGAGTGTTGTCTACTAAGGACTCGATTTTCTTTTGGGGTAGGCTAATGCCAATGGTATCCTGTATGTTTGATTTTGAAGGTCAACTTATAGTGAATGGAATCCTTCCCTTTTTATTCTGAAGGGTAGCCTATAATGAATGGAAGTGTGTGTGCTTGATTTGGAAGGGAATCCATCCCATTTCATTTGGAAGGGTAGCCTAGAGTCAATGGAACCCTGTATTACTAGGTTATCTAAGCTGTATTACTAGGTTATCTAAGCAAATATGAGTTCAAGTAGCCTACAATATATGTTAAGTGTTTATATGAGCAACATGTTTTGTTAATGGTCAATCGTATTGCATAATAAATAAACAATTTACTTCATTCACATTCATTCCCTTGTGTTTAAATAGAGGCATAAGAATCCATCATTCCTTTCATAACAGTCATAGAACATATTTATGTTAGCAACATGTAACATACATTCATAGAACAGATACAGACAGTCATAGTTAAGATAGAATAGAACATACTAGTAGATTGTTGACAATGATGATAAGCTTAATGAGCTTCTGGAATGCAACAAGTGTAGAATGTAGAATGGTTTATGCTTCTTTATAGTCTTCTCATGTTGTCTTTGATTGGTGAATTCAGTTGGCATGGATCACAAACTTTTAAATTTGAATGAGTGATTAAAATTGAAGTTGGGGTGATCTGATGGCTGGAAAATAGTTTGTGTTGATCCTTGTGCTTTTGAACTTGTTTATGGTTGATTTGATTTACTTAATTAGTTTGGTAACATTTATTGCATTTGGAGTGTTGAATTGGGTGTGATCCGATGACCTGAAAAGAGCCAGTGATGATTTGTGTTGATCCCTTCGATGCTGAGAATGTTCATGGATTGTTTATGTTTGATTTGATTAATTAAATTTTTTTGGTGCCATTTATTGCAGTTGGGGAGTTGAGTGGTTAAACATGCATGCATGTGAAACTAACCAAATCCCCTCCTCCAGTGTGCAGGTATGTATGGTTGCTAGTTTATGTGGGCTCGTTGATGTATGGGTATCCTTTAGTGGATATTCGCTGGGTTTGAAGTGATAGGCAATATGTACTTGTGAACTGGGCAATATTGGCAGTCTTAAGGTTCAGTTAGATCTTTATGCCAGATAATGTTTGGATGTGGCAGGGACAAGATGGGTTGTAAATATGGACTGTCAGTTTTGTACATTTGGCATCAATAAAACTGTTTATAGACAACTATAGACCTAATCATCTTAATGACTATTTTATATATATATATATATATATATATATATATATATATATATATATATATATATATATATATCAATTGTTAAATATTTGTTCTATGTGCTTATGGAATGAATTCTATGACCACATTTGGTCCCAACATCACTATAAAAGTCTCTTCCCTAATTTGTCTCCCTAAATGACCCTTTAACCATATTATTTAAAAAAACTAATTTTTTATAATATTAACATTCAGGGGCCAACATTATTTTTTTTCCATGACACATTTGCTTTTTTCTTTAACGGCTATATGGAAACTTTTTGCTTTTTGCTTAAAGCCGTTAAAGAAAAAACTAAAAAGCAAATGATAGAAAAGTAAAGTGAAATGCATAAAAAGAGAAAAAGCAAAAGATATAAAAAGAGACGTGTAAGAAGAAAGAAGAGACACGTTTATGGAATGTGTTGCTATTGACATGGTTGAAGTATTGAGAAGCGGAGCGAATTTAGGTGTAGCCATCAAAGTTGCTGAATAGATCCAAGACTCAATTCAATTCTAGAATGTACTGTCTTTTTACTTCTTTTTGTTTTATTGTATTTGGGTTCTATTTCAACATGGCCATGCTTATATTTGTTGTTGTTGTTTTGATTGTATTCTATAAACGATGTTTGAGTTCTTTTTGTTGGTTCTGTATATGCTTTTCATTTTTACTATGTAATGTGATTCTCTGTATTGCAAGGAATAACAGAGCAGCCGAGGTGAACGTAAAGGAAAACTCGAGGGATAGCAGAGACAATGTTCAATCTGGTGATATGGTTTTCCGGTATATTGATTTTATCTTCTGTAATTTAGTTTGTTTTCACATAGTTGTAAATCTTGATTTTCACTTAGGATTATGGACCTCGACTTGTATAATTATAATACATACCAACCCTAGATCATACTTTTAGAACTTGATGTAATAATTCTCTTCTTTAGTTGTAAGTATTTTGTGTTGATTTTTTCTAAGCGTGGCTCAGTTGCATCTCATTTGCATAGATAGTCTAACAAAGCAGAAATTCCCAATTCAATGTCAAAAACCACAAAGCAGAAATTACCTGAAGAAATGTCCATACCTCCTATATATACTGGATGTCCAAACTGCCTTGCAGTTGCTCTTTCCATCGTAGCGAGCTCTCGTCACAGTAGGGAATTCGTCATGAGATCACAAAACATGAAAGCCAGAAGATAAAGAACCATCTCAAGGTCGAATGCCAGAGAAAACCTCTCTCTATCTTTATATTTTGGTCCCCAATCCCGTCCTCGCCTGTGACTCAATCCCTCCGCCTCGGCCTCTCAGTGAAGGATCTGAGATAGACAGATAAATCCATCTGTCTGTGATAGACAGATAAATCGTAGATATACCTTGTAAAGAGATACTTATTGGGCATAGCTATTGTCCCCTCTTCCTCAAGTCATGTGCAGGATCTTGAACAGATTGTCATCCGAATTTGAGTATCGGCGCAGAGGACCTCGTAGTACCATTTGCCATGATGTGGCCATTGGGAAAATTATGCATGGTTCCAAGCGTCATCGAAATTGACAGCGAACTCTCTGAACTTTCTGATCTTCTCTGCACTGGAAGGAGCAGAGTGTATGGTAAAGGTAAATGTCATAAGAAAAGACAAATTGCCTGCGATCTCTTGTAGCTCGAATTCAGGAAAGGGTTATATGACGTAAAATATACAACTTCCCCCATGAGATAAGCAAGGAAACAAGAACAGGGTCGGGGGTAGAGGTTGGATCGACAGTGAGCAGTTTCCCCACTCACAACTTGTCGTAGCAATTGTGAGGCTGCCTTCCTTGAGTGGCTGAGGATTTTCACACTGGGCTCAAGGTATTCTGTAAATCAACACACAGGAATAGTAAGTGCAAGTAATCACCAGAAATAATTGAAATGCCCAATTCAATGTCAGAAACCACAAAACAGAAATTTTCTTCAAAGAAATGTTCTTCATACCTCCTATGTACTCGATGTCCAAACTGACGAACAACAACTCTTTCCATCATGGCAAGTTCTCGTCCTCCTGCCCGATGACAAGATCCTCTACAACGCTAGCATTATCCTGCTCCTCCTTAACAATTTTTCATCGCTGTAATCGTCACCATTGCCATTTCATGGAAATCCTTTACTAACCTGCATCCGGACTTTTACTCAATTTCCTTACGGTGTTGCAACCTATAAGCTGCTACTTGGATATCATAGCGATTTGGAGATCAAATCCCAGAGAAACGATATAAAAAGACAAAACAAGAAAGCCAGAAGATAAGGATCCGTCGTCTTGAGATAGAATCCCAGAGAAACCGTCTCTCTATCTTTATCTTTTGGTCCCCAATCCTGCTATCTATCTATCTGGCATAGATAGATAGACAGACCTTGAATAGAGATCCTTACATGGTGGAGTTGTGGGAATAGCTATTGTCCCCACTTCCTGAAGTCGTGTGCAGGAGATCTTAGACATATTGTCGTCCGAATTTATGATATCGGCGTGGAGGACCCCGTACTACAATTTGCAGAGGATTTGGATTCTTGGGTTGCTTTATCCCTCATGATGTGGCTATTGGGAAAACTCTGCAAGGTTCCAAGCGTCATTGAAACAGACAACAACCACTAACATTTGAATTCTCCGATCTACTCTGCACCGGAAGCCGTGGGGTAAATGGCAAAAGGGAATATGTCGTACAAAAATACGAATTCACTGCGATTTCCTGTAGCTAGAATTTAGGAAAGGGAAATATGTCATAACAACTACAGATCCCCTACAATTAGTAAAGGGTATGTCATAACAACCACAAATTCCCTACAATTAGGAAAGGGGAATATGTCATAACTACAACTTGGAATTATGTCTAACAACAACAACCCTGGTAAATCAGAACCATGGTAAATTAGTACGTCCTCATCTTCTTAAAAGCTAAGTCTTTAGATGTTCCATTTTTTGTATGTACAACTCTTAGACAAACAAATGGTAAAATGCTTTATTATATATTGTATAATGGCTTCATCAAAAGAAACATTGTAGCAAAAACACTCTACCCTACTTGAGAAAATGCTGGTGTGAATGCCTTGCACGGCAAGATGCTCACTCATGCACAATAAGGACTCGGTGATGTGATCGGTGATGTGATGTAGCTACACAAGAAAAGTCCACACACCTCCATAGATGGAGCATTTGGACTCCATTAGTCTCCATCTATCCTCCAAAGAAAAGTACTCCGCTAAGTCAACTACCCCTGCAAGAACAATGTGGTATCCCTGGGTCTCAGTCTCCTCAAGCCATCTACAATCCTCTCAATAGGTATCCAAGCTACCACATGCAATCTCGGGATTGAAGCCCTCCTCCATCATGCACAATACTTCACATCCTTTGTAGGGCATTCTCCCATCAAGTGAATCCTTGATGTGGTCGTCATGAAGCGTGTGCATGTCCAGTACCCAAGAAATAGATCTCTAATGCCCAAGGGAAGCACTAAGCCCACAAGGCTCAACTGAGGTCAAGCATCTATTAAGAAAGCTATCTCAAGAGTGCATATCCATCACAGACCATCTCTCATGCTACTATCCATCTCGAACCATATAAAAGATGAACACACACCATGTACCCTAAATCTCATGAAGCACCTCCAAACATGGTGTCAATACTTTGGAGTAACCCAAAAACCTAATACTCACTCTTTACTAGGAAAGTGTTTACACCGACACCTCTCAAGTTTCAACTCCCTCTGCAACTCCATTAATTCTACTATCTGCAAATCATCACTGGTTGCAGTCTCAAAATCAACCACTAACATCTACAGCCAGGCTAGCAAGGCTATCAACCATGGTATCATAGCATATCGATCCTCCATTGAACAATGACCACCTATGAATATATAGGAATATCTTCTTAGAGCAACAATCAATTCCCAACCCCCATCATACTTAGCATCATGAATCACCATCAAATAACATCACATCATGAACTCTCCAGGGCATCCTGCAAAGACAATCACAACTCCAAACAAGATCAAGTTGATCGTGGAAGACAAAACTCATGGAATATTCATTGAACTATGCAAGGTCATCATTAACCTATCATGATGAGAATCCCTCTCATGCACCTCAAATTCTCTGGCAATTGAACTGTCCTAAACTGGGCCAACTCCTTCATATCAAGAGAAAGAATCTTGTAGTAAGAGTATCATCAAGGGAAACTCCCTCTGTCTCAGAGAATCCAAAATCCTTGGCTCTGTACTCTATAATTGTAGTAATTGTGAAGCTACCTTCCTCGAGTGGTTGAGTATTTTCACACTGGACTTGAGGCACTCTATAAATTTCAAATGCACCAACACACAGGAATAATAAGTGCACATAATCGCCAAAAATAATAGAAATGACTAATTCAATGTAAAAAACGACAATGCAAAAATTATCGTACAGTTTTTCCTATAGTTGGAATTCAGGCAAGGGGAATATGTCATAAAAAAATAAAAATTCCTCCCTGAGATGAGCAAGGAAACAATAACAGGGTCGGGGTAGAGGCTCGATCCATAGTTAATAGCTTCCACACTCACAACTTATCACAGCAATTGTGAGGCTGCTTTCATTGGATGGTTGAGGATTTTCACTATGGGCTCGAGGCACTCTGTAAATTAACACACAGGAATAGTAAGTGTAAGTAATCACCAGAAATGATTGAAATGCCCAATTCAATGTCAGAAACCACAAAGCAAAAATTGTTTGAAGAAATGTTCACACCTCCTATGTACTCGATGTCCAAACTGACCAACTAATATTTCCATCATGGCAAGCTCTGACAAAATCCTCTACAACGTTAACATTATTCTGCTCTTCCTTAACAGTTTTTCATCACAGTAATCATCACCATATCCATTTGATATAATTCCTTTACTGACATGCATACGGAATTTTACTCAATTTCCTTACGATGTTGCAACCTATAAGCTGCGACTTGGAGATCATAATGATCTTTATCCGTCCTGGGATCAAATCCTAGAGAAACGATATAAAGAGATAAAACAAGAAAGCCAGAAGATAAGAATCAGTCGTCTGGAGATAAATCCCAGAGAAACCCTCTCTCTATTTTTATCTTTTGGTCCCCAATCCTGTCCTCGCCTGTGACTCAATACCTCTGTTATCAAAGAAGCATTCGATTAATCTATTTATCTGTGATAGACAGATGGATAGACCTTGAAAAGAGATCCTTACCAGGTGGAGTTATAGGAATAGCAATTGTCCCCACTTCCTGAAGTCATGTGAACGATCTTGGATAGATTGTCGCTCGAATTTATACTATTGGCGTGGAGGACCCGGTACTACAATTTGCCGAGGATTTGGATTCTTGAGTTACTTTAATTCTCTCAGGATGAGGCTATTGGTAAAATTTTGCATCCTTGAAACTGACAAGAAACACTAGCCTTTGAATTCTCCGATCTATTCTGCACCGGAAGGCGCATAATGTATGGCAAAAGGGAATATGTCTACAAAAATTCAAATTCCCTGCGATTTCCTCCTGGTCATAGAGGAAAGGGGAATATGTCATAATAATAAATAAAATAAAAATACAAATGCCCTCTGATTTCCTGGTCATATAGGAAAAGGAATATGTCATTAAAAAAAAAAAATACAACTTCCCGAATCCCTACAAATCCAAACACCACCCGATGCAACAATTAATGCTCTGTCGCAGGGTTGTTAGTGTTCGCCATGGGGTGTGTGCAGTCTCAGAGCACAGTGTTTGGGAAAGGGAATAAATTGGTACCTAAATACCCATTCCCTGCAATTTTTGGGAGACTGTTGTCCGTTGTTTTCACTATCAATGAATCGTTGATATTTTTAGTGGCGTGTACAGCGAAGCAATTTGATATCTTCAAACCGCAGACTGTTGCAAATTTGAACACGCAACCTTTGTTAAAAATTTGAACCCTCTCTCTGTCTTTCTCTGTTGCTCCCCCATCTTGTCCTTGCCTGTGACTCGATCCCTGTGCCTCGGCCTTTCAATCACGTGTGAAGGGCTATCGGAGAAGCATTCGATTAATCTATATGTATGTGATAGACAGATAGACCGACCTTGAAAAGAGGTTATTTCCAGCTGGAGTTGTGGGCATAGCTATTGTCCCTGCTTCCTGATGCCATGCGCAGGATATTGAACAGATTGTCGTCCGAATTTATGCTATTGGTGGGGATCCCATACTACCATTTGCAGAGGATTTGGATTCTTGGGTTACTTTAAATCCCTCTTGATGTGGCTATTGGGCAAATTCTACATGGTTCCAAACGTCATCGAAATTGACAGTGAGCACTACCCTCTGAACTCTATGATCTACTCTGCGCCAGAAGGCGCAGAGTGTATGGGAAAAGGGAATATGTCGTACAAAAATACAAATTCCCTGCGATTTCCTATAGCTGTAATATGGGGTATCAGCGCACAGTGTATGGGAATAGGGAATACATTGGAACAAAAATACCAATTCCTTGCAACTTCCTGTAGCTAGAATGTGGGAAGACTGTTGTCTGTTGTTTCGACTCAGTACTAATCGTTCATATTTTTAGTGGTGTGCAACAGGGTTGGACGTCTTTACAAGGCTAAAAAACTGAACATATAAAAAATTATATAAGCACATATAAGCTAAAATTTAAATTGGGTAGATTGTAAAATACATTTATATAAATATATATCAAATTACAATTCCAATGAATAACTATTTTACTTAATAATCATTGAATGACAATTTTTGCTTATTTATAGGACTTACCTACATGTGGATGATTGTAATAATTGGATAAATTGCAAGTATTTTATTGTAGGATTTATGTGTTATAATTTATAACATGGAATTGTTGGCATTTAGATGATTAAATTTGGGTAAATGACTATTTTACTTCATAGTCAATGAATGAATACAATTTTTGCCTATTTATAGGATTTATGCGTTATCTTTTATGATTCCAATTGAAATAGTTGGCAAGTGAAACATTGTGATGGAAAATATATTGTGTTATGTATTATTAAGTTAATAATATAACATTAAGTTAGATGTAGTTTTGTGATAATTCTAAATTAATAATAATTGGGTAAATTGCCATTGCCAGTATTTTACTTCATAATTAGTTAATGCATACAAAATTTGCCTATATGTTGTATTTATGTGTTACACTTTACAACATTAAATAGTTGGCACTTCCATGATTAAATTTAGGTAAATAACTATTTTATTTCATAATTAATTAATAATGCATTTTTTGCTTATTTGTAAGATTAATGTGTCCAAATAGGAATTAATAAGCATTTCATTATTACATTTTAACTATTTAATGAGTGGACTTGATCCTTCTCGGCGCTTGATAGAGCCATATTTAAGATGAATCTATGGTGGTAATATATTTATTACAAAATTAAAATTAATTAAAAAATAAATAATAAAAAATAGTTTACATTATCGGTTTTTTCTTTTACTTGTGATTCAACAAAGACTCCAATTTATATAAGAACCTTGGCATGGAAATAGGGTTTTGTTGTCAAAGGCTCCCAATCCCACTTTGTGCACCTCTAATACTACCATGATACAACTTACATGTCCTTCTAAAATTCTTGTTGCTTAAAACTTTTAATGCTATAGTTCACAATATTCATATTCTTTTTTTAAATGATTTATTATTTATGTTAAAACTTAGTAACATTTTATTATTCTTTTAGTTTTGATGATGATGATGATTAATGTCCACACATGAGACCAAAAATGTTTCTAAACCACTTTGAAGTTAGCCAATGGAAAGTGAATGGCCATCAGAATGTTTTTGATAATAAAATTGAACCCATGGTTGTCAATTTGAACAACAAAATTTCATCACATACTCATCAAAGTTTGTGTAGCTCTATATTTATGGCCAATATATCAAATGTAATAAGCATATGCTTATTATGATGATCTTATGCTCAAAAAATAGTTTTTACCATAAGCAAATGAGTTATGAGTATTTTTCACATATTCAAATTACTATCTCAAATTATATAAGTTTGCATCATTCCATTTTTATAAAAATAAAATAAAATGAGTTACATATACTAGAAAATTAATCAATTTTTGATCATAATGCATAGTGGATAATACATAGGCAACCCCATTTCCGTGCAACTTGGGCTTTCCTTTACATGTGTGCAAGTTCGCTTGTAATAATAGTCGAGGAATCCAAAACAATACATGAAGAAAATCAACTTTTTAAACTTCTTTTGACAAAGGAATGAGAGAACCTCATAGTACAATCTCGTTCAAGAATTGTAAAGTGTATTTTAATGAAGTGCCTCAACACAGTGCATATTATATTTATTTGGTCTTTGAACTCAATTCATGCTATTAAAAATTTTGGTATGTCCCATTCCATCTAGCCTAACATTAACCTCCTTAAAGGAATCACTGTTCCAAGTTTTGTTTGTTTCCTAGGTTTATTCCTTAATGTACTTCACATGCACAATGCTTGCATGTGTTACTTTTGAGTTGTTTGTATCACTATTAGTAGGTTGTTTTGTTCCATCCCATTCGCAAGGATCTTGATTTTGAGAGTACATGATCAACAATGAAAAACATGTTATCTTTTAATTGGAAATTAAACTCTTTAATAAGAAAATCACGTTATCTCTTTTAATTGTAAATTAAACTCTTTAATAAAAACATCATTAATGAAAGGGTATGTTTTTGTAATAAAACTTCATTTTTGAAGGGTTAGATTTTCACCAAAACGTTGTGTGAAGGGAAAGATAAAAGTTCAAAACGTTAAAAAAAATAGTTTGAAGAGCATAGATGAAATCAAATTCCAACCCTGGTGTGCACAGTAAAGTAGTATGATCTCTTCAAACCGCATACTCTGTGTTGAAGTATAGGCATAGTCCAACTGCATACTCTGTGTTGAAGTATAGGCATAGTCCATCTACCGTGACAAATCCACAATATAATAATAATAGTTTTGTAAAATGGTCAAATTTTAGGGTTTTGCAATCTCTATCTCTAAAATTTGTAATTCAATAAATATAATAGTTTTGTCAATAGAATCCTGAAGTAGGAGTATCATCCAGGGAAAATCCCTCTATAGAAAATCCAAAATCATTGGTTGTGTATTTTATAATGCTTCTGTCAACTACAACTTTGATATCAATTTCGACAAAATCCTTCATCAAGGCATCATACCTCTCCAATGAATAAATGGAAGGCTTATAAATGATTTCAATCTCATCATCACACCTCTCCTCATCTATACCATTGGCTGTCTCATGGATGGAAGAAACCAATTATGCTATATGGCTCACTATGGTTGAACATAGTTGACCATGATTGACTATAGTTGACCATGGTTGACTTTGGTTGACATTAGTTGACTTGCGTTAACCATGTTTGATTATAATCAACCATTGTTGACCATGCTTCACTATGGTTGACCATGGTTGATTTTAGTTGACCATGATTGACTTTGGATACTCATGGTTGACAATGGTTGATCATGGTTGACTATAGTTGACCATGGTTGACTTTGAATGTTCATGGATGATGATGGTTGTTCATGGTAAACCATAGTTAATCATGGTTGACCCTAATTGATTGACCGTGGTTAACTATGGTTGATTGTGGTTTACAATGGTTGATTATGGTTTACCATGATTGACTTTGGTTAACCATGGTTGATTATGGTTGGTTGACTATGCTTCATCATGGTTGACCTTGGTTAAATTTGGTTAAGTATAATTGACAATGCTTGACCATGATTGACTTTGTTTGTTCATGGAATTAGAAATGGAGAGAGGAGTCATTGTTACACACAACACACAAGACTATTACTATTGCAATATATTATGTACAAATGATATCTCCAATATATAGAGATGAGAGAGCTTTGATCAGATCTAACAGTTTCTAAATAATAGCTGAGATAGGTTGAGATAATATCTCAACCACACACCAAACTAGCAGAGAATCTCTCATCTATCAACAATTAAACACACAAGATAAACATTATCTCTAACATCCTCCCTTAATGTTTATCTTGAATTTACTTGTAGAGTAGTCTTGGTTTTCATATGCACTTGCGAGAGGATTTCATCACTTTGGGTTTTATCAAGAAATTTTCTTGTACCTGCATCTGATTATTGACGTCCATATGAAAAGAAATCCATCTACCGGAATACATGGGTGCTCAGCCGCTGTAACCACTAGTTATCTAGGAATCCTTTTCAGCTACATAGTTCATCAATGTTAAATAAAACTTGGTGCTTCATACGGTGAGAATGTTTCATCTCAAATTTCTCTTTAATCACACCAAGCTAGAGCTTGATCCACATCCACTCTATATATAAGAGGGATAACACTGTGCGATTCTGCACCACAACATGTATGCCTGAACATCTGAAACAGGTCTTACAACAAACCAGGGAAATCAGCTTGCCAATGGCTAAGCTTTACAACTTGGACCAAAACTCTTCAAGGGTGTCGAGTACAACCAATCATGTACCCACTGCATTATATAATGTTATCTCAGGTACAACAAGCATTGATACCAACTTAGAAATGGAGAGAGGAGTCATTGTTACACACAACACACAAGACTATTACTATTGCAATATATTATGTACAAATGATATCTCCAATATATAGAGATGAGAGAGCTCTTATCAGATCTAACAGTTTCTAAATATAGCTAAGATAGGTTGAGATAATATCTCAACCACACACCAAACTAGCAGAGAATCTCTCATCTATCAACAATTAAACACACAAGATAAACAGTATCTCTAACACATGGTGATGATGGTTGACTATAATTGACTTTGGTTGACCATTGTAAACATTTTTTTATAGTGTTTGATTTTAATTAACCATTGTAAACATTTTTTTATAGTGTTTGACTTTAATTAACCAATCTTGATATTAGTTCTAAAATACTTCACAAATTGGCATCCACACATATTAGATATTTTGATTTGTTCAATTCAATAAATATTGCAAAACACTTCTATTGCTGTAATAATGCTTATAGAGATTACCATAGTTGGAGTATAGAGATTACCATAGTTGGAGATATTGGTATAATAATGCTTATAAAGATTACGATAGTTGGAGAAAGAAAATGAACAAATCAAACCATTTAAACATTTCATCGATTGGCTACGACCTACTTAAAGCATCACTGTGAAATAATAGAAAAACAAGCGTTTCTTCATGACAGAAGCAGATGTGATAAACTCTTATTGAGACAAATGAATGAAAAATAACTGTCAGAAAACCGATCAGCGTACTGTAAACACTTATGTTACCTTCATCGCTAAAGTTTGATGACTTGTGTTATGATTGAATAAAGAAACGAATTATGAAACTCAAACACTTTAGATCGTAATGCGATGGCACACTGTGAATGTAACAAAGATGGCAAATTTATCATAGGGTGTAGAGTAACTATGATCAGAGATAAACTTAACCTCCCGTGACAGGGATACCAGCTTCGACGGAAAATATGCTGAGAATGTTAAGCCAAAAAGGAAACGAACCATTGAGGGTTTAAAGATATAATGATATCAAAGAATTCATCTATGTGGGCGTGAAGATGTAGCAACTGTTTTGATTCTTCGAGAAATTTCAAAAGACAGTATACACAAAATGCAAAGATCCATAACTCTTGATGATATTAGAAGATTGCAAGTAGTACTTGTCATACCAACCATCACTCTTGCATGTGAACGAGGGTTTTCAAAGCAAAATGTGATCAAATATATCAGAAGAACAAAATTGTCACACTTGATGCATTAATGCGTATATCATTAACAACAAAGAGTTTATGAGATTTGGCATAGTGCAAAAGAAAAGAAAATTCATGATATTTACTAAAAATATCAAACAATGTATTTGTTCAGTTTTATATGACATCAATTGTATACAAAACAAAATTATGTGATATTTTTTTTTTATATATGCACAATTGTGTGAAATTAAAGAACTATTGTTATGTTTATTTATGCTTTATGATGATGTGTATTCATATTTTTTTCTATTTAAGCTATATTTTTATATAATATTAATTTAGTATACAAATGATATATAAAATAAATAGAAATCCAGTTAATGGACCATGATAGATATTAATAATGATCATTTTAATTTTAACGTGAAAATGTGAAAACCAAAAAATTCCATAGAGAATGTTGCTTAAGCCATGTGAAGTTTTTAAAAGAATATATAGTCAAACCTTTTTATTTAATCATAGACTTGACATTTGTTAGCTCTTCACTAAATTGTCTTCTCTTGGAAGGTATCGAGATGTATTTACAAGAGAAGCAAATAGTGAGTGCATCTAAGTTGATCAAAAGTATCCTATACAAATAACAATAAACACAAATACCTCATTATTACTTTGGTAAAAGACAAAAATATATTTAATCATAAAAATGAAATGCTTCAAACCCTAGTTAGTATGCATTATGTTGCCCAAAATTACATAAAGATGATTGTTAGTATGGAAGAACATAGCATATTTTTTTCATAGACTCAACTAATAACAAACATAAATCATAATGTGTGGGAGGGGAATATAGAGATTCTATAAATATAGAAAAATATACATGAAAAATCATATACCAGTGGAGATTTGCTCTGTAAACCTTTTTTCTGAGGTTCTTTCTTTTATAGGGATTACCAAGTCTTTTATGAGAAAAAATTCCTCCAAGCAATGAGACAAAGCACTAGAAAATCACTCAAGTAACTCTCCAAACTAGCAACATAAAAATGCATCTTCCAAATTAATGATGAATTCCTAAAACTATCTTTATATATTTGGGAAGCTTTTTAGAGTGATATACTATTACATATAGCTTGATATTTTGTGCTCCACATATTCATATCAAAATCCTATATTGTAGAATTCAGAGAGACACATAAACTAACAACCAAAACAAGTGTTAAAAGTATAAAAATGTATGTTGCATGGGGCAGCTCTCATAATCCTTCATTACTAGCACTAACAACCATCATAGCACTAGGACATGAATGCACTACACATTTGGTCAAGGGGTCCAAACGTGTTTATATGTCAAATTATTAAGTCATGGATTATAATATAGGTCATGTCACTTTTCTTTGATTACATTATGAGTTATAAAGCATTTTTACCACACATCTAATTGTTTATGAAAATGTTTAATACAATCTACCCTCTTATGAAAATGTTTAATACAATCTACCCTTTCTTTGGTCATCACTAGGTTCAGTCATTTTATTTACATCTTTACTGTGGCGACATTACTATGCCTCCTTTAATTTTTCTTTTCTTCGTTGATAACTCCAATTAGATTTATTTAGTCATGCAAGTAACCAAAGCGCATGAATGAGAAACTCCATTCTTGAGCACGCAAGCATTAATAGGCTTGAGTCGGATGCCATCTCATCAGTCCAAACTCATATAGTGACTCGTGGGGAATACATAAATCACATTTGGTAGTTAAATTTATATTGCTAACTGGACCATTTTGATTTGGCCTCCCTCAATACATCATTTCAAAACAATTTCTTCCATCTTTATTTTAGATTAAATGAACATTTAGCATCAATAATGATACTCGTGGATGCATACATTGACACTATTAAATAATGATTATCTTCCACACCTTATTCAAGTTAAAGAAGGTACTGACTTCTTTCTTCTTTGTCCTCTTAGAAATGTTCCTGGTGTTCCTACTCAATTGTCGAGGAGAACTATCCTCCTTCAAGGGCATAACTAGTACCAGTGTGTTATTTTAACTTCATCAAACAAAGAATTGGTATCAACAATACTATTCTTTCTTGTTTATTAATAATGACTATTATCTTGAACAAGTTGTTCAAACTTACTAGGTGGAGAGATTGAAAAAACGCTCAGGATAAGCTTTTTAGTTGAACCATGGAGAAATCAAAACAATGAGAGACCCTCGGCCTGGTAAGTATCTATTGAAATAATTGATCTTTTTTTGTTTGAAATCATTGAAATCACCCTCAAGCTTTTGCTTCAATCTCCCTCGCCATTGATGAAACTGTACAATCCAATCTGTTGTTTTTACATTGATTGAGTTAATTCTTGCCACCAAAGTTCATTGGCTTCTTCTTCGTAAACATAAATAAGTTTACATTGTAGTTAGGAAATCATCACATAAGTGGTTGAAAATAACAAATTATTACATAAGTAGTTACCAAACTATCAGATAAAAATAAAGAATGACACTAAAAGCTCTTACAAGCATTTCTTTGTCAATATTTTGGCTCCATTTTTCTTCAGATAAATTTTATGCCTTTGCTTAAATATATCTAATCGTATACCCAAAATTAACTAACATCGTATTGTCCCCTTTGTCCCTACAGGTGATCCTAACTCCATAACAACAATTTTCTTGTTGTTGTTGGGGTGAATTTAGGTAGCTACAATGTGGTGCTTGATGGTAGAAAAATGAAGGTCGTGTCTCTCATGCCTTTCCTATAAGTGAACGAAAGAGAGCTAGACCTCTTACACCTTAAGCAAGTTCATCTTGCCAAGTCAATCTTTCCTTTTGGCAAGGAAGACTTTCTCATTTGAAAGGGGCTACTTTTACCTCTCAGTTTGGTTATTATGGACATCGAAGTCAAATTCTAAAACTACTCACTACTTCTATTCTACAAGATTCTTCCTTTTCCATTCATATCTACTTCTAGGGAACATATAGTTTTTAACTAAAGCCGAGTTGAGGGGGTATGGAGCTACGAAAAATATATATGCTACAAGATCCGCTCAATCTGCTATTAGATGTGTGGTTCTACTAGATATGGGACTGGATCATGAAACAAAGAAATCGATTCATGAACATCAGTAATTGCATCACACTTAACAATAATTGTATATAGATATCTAGATATCTCGCAATTGATGCATGCATATCGATCTTTTAACTCCTTTCGAAATATCAAAAGAGAGGTGCTCCCGTAACTCTTTAGAAGGAAGTGGGCATGGCCAAATAGAGGAAGAGTGTGATTTTGTCAGTTCTAAGAGAGGCATGAATGTGGATGTACCTTATCGGAAGCCATCCCATTTCTATTCCTACCTACATGCCAACCTCTTTGGGTCTATCATGCAATGCACACTAAGACAATCCTTAATGAAATGAAATGATGGTGCATTGTGGGTGGATAGGAGCATTTAAGAGAGAGATTTCTTCAATTCCCTCAAAAGTAACCATAATTTTCACATACTCTACATTTAGCCTTTCCAAATTCAAGCATGGATGACTACAAACAACCTAATAGATCCTTACATTCACAAATCTTGTAGTTACAAAAAACATACCTCCCATGTGAAAGCTCATTCTTCAATCCACTCTCCATTGCCAGATCACAATTACTTAATTTGACACAATATGACCCGCACCAACTTATACAACAACCATCAAAGGCAAACCCTCAAATATGATTTATTCTTTAATTTGTTATATAGTGGGAGTAGGCAAAAGCTATTATCAATCATTTTGGAACACAAATAATACAATTGTTTTCTAGCTCCATGCTCCACTTTCACTAATGGAAAAGAAAGAGGTACTTAGGTGAGATTTAGAGTAGGGAGGGACATTGACTATTTGACGAGAGTTGCAGCGTAAGACACCTTCTATAGCCCACACACCAAGTGTTGGCGAAGTGGAACAATGCAGAAGTTTCGTTCACTAAAGAGATATTATGATTGAATGGTTTCATAAAAAAAAAATTATTTGAATATTTAATTGTTTTTTATTTGTTTTATATATGATTAAACTAATCTTCGTTGTCCAATCATGCCAATCTCTCATGATTGGTCTTGAGACAATATTTAAGGTTTTCGGTAAGATATTTGTATAACATTAATGTGGACGTGAAAGAGTAATGTTAACCAGCACACGGTTCTAGAAACATTCGTATGGAACACTCTAGATTTTTTTATAAACCTTTATAAATACATTTGTATTCGATATTTTAAAGATACTCGTTAACTTACTTTATTGAAAGTCGAAGTTGGAAAAACTTCATTTTGTATAAAAAAATAAAAAAATATGTGTATGAGTATGTGAAAATTTCAAACATATACTTAATTTATTTCTCATTTCAATAAAAAAATAAGAATATAAATAAATCCAGTAGTTGGCTTGTCGTTTAATGCTAATTGTTTCGAAGTAATGAATAACAGAAGAAAATCTTGGCAATAAAAAAAAGAATATAAATAAATCTAGTAGTTGGCTTGTCGTTTAATGCCAATTGTTTTGAAGTAATGAATAACAGAAGAAAAGGTCTTGGCAACATGCATTGAAGGGCATACTGTGTCATCAGTGCCAAGACATGTAACATGTTGTATGTCACCTGCAAGGAAATTGCTAGGTAATTTAGCTACTGCTCAATGGGGCTAAGATAGATTGTCTTGAGGTATCTCAATTTCACCATAAAATTTCCCATAGACTCTGCTAAAATTAAAATTGAATTTTATGGTTGGTTGTAGTATTTTAGTTGTGGAAAACAAAGTTATCAGAACCTTTAATGTATAAATTCAACCTCAAGGTATATAGTTCTATCATTATTTCTTCACTTCCTTTAGGATTTATTTGAGATATATTATTGTTGTTATTTCCATTTTACTGAGAACTTTATTACAGTTACTTTATGTTCCATTTATATGATCCCTAGATAGAAGTCTATTGTTTTCTTCTTACATATGGCACTGAATAAGAAAAGGTTTGGAGACATACAGATGTGTGGGTAGGAATAAAAACGACATATGGAGAGCATGAAGGGGAATAGGTAACCCTGATACCATAATATTTATAAGATTTTGGAGCACAAGATCTAGATTCTAAACAAAGTACTAATACACTTTACGAGCAATTAATTAAGTGACAAAATCATAACATTCATCATTAAAAAAATAAGAGATGCAAAGTATCTTTTAATAACACATTGTTCCATTGTATTCCATTTACTATACAAGCATGAATCGATCTATTACATGAAGGAAATTTGAATCACTTATGTAGGAAATTCAAATTGTTCTCTAGTCCATAAAAACCTACTTTAGAGCTTAACTAGAGCTAGAATGCCCTTTGTTAGCCATGTAATCTCTTAGAGGTGAGTTAACAACCTCATAACTAACCTGAGCGGACCTAGGTAGACTTAGACACCTAAACGCAAGAGACAAATGAATGATAAACTCATGCATGATCCTAAAAAGACTCAAGAGGTGCATTTCTAGCTCAAATAGCCATGAGAGGCACTTGAGTCCCTAAACAGTGGAGTAAACTCCTTTGATTTACTCCACAACTCTAACTTGCAGTTTAGGCTCCTAAATTTAGGGAAAGAATCCCTAAAAGAAAAAATGCACCCTCAACTACCATAAATAGATGGTTAGGATCTCAATGATGACCTATAAATGACAGATGACCTATAAATAGTAGAGTTGTCCCCTTGAGCTTGGAAGGAATCTCTAGGGTGGCTCAGATGATTAGATTGACTAGGATTTGGACTAGTAGAATCGTGAAAACAAGATCTAAGTCCCTAGATGAGAGATTAAAGCTATGGATATGGTTATGATGCTCTAACAATATTAATATGGTTGCCTAACTTCTTTGCATGATAATTTTTATTATGTAGAAACGATATTCTTTGTTTCATGTCAGGGTAAGAAAAAAAAAGGTCAATGGGAACATGAAGCCACGAGACAGTAATATTAATATGGTTGTATATTTTTTTTCACATAATAACTTTTCAATCAAGAATAAGCAAGCCTTTATTTAACACATCAACTTCTATTTATGGGTCAATGCTTAGTTTGAATTTGGATTATTAACCTAAACCATTGGATCATGTCTAGAGGGATGAGGAAAACTTAGGTAAATCTCTAGCCCTCGAGATGTGATGGCAAAACTTGAAATTTGTATTGGATTATTGATCTAGTGACCAATGGAGGAGAGTCAATGAATATAAGGTACCAAAACACTTTGGAATCAATGAATCTTGAAGGTGCATAAAATAGGGTAAACACATGGTAGTGAATAAGTTCATTTTACGACCAATGGTTGTGGAGATTTCAACTTGAAGAGGACATCATCACATGTGGCTATTGGTATCGAGCGGACACCAGTTTTGCCACTTTTTGACATGGGCAATGAAGGTTCCACGTACATAAGAATGCATGTAATGATGTAATGGTGTTGAAAATCATGAAAGGAATGTCGTTGATTTTTACCACATGGTTTGAAGGTTTAAGTTTATCATCAAAATATATGTCTTTAGCTTTGCTAGCAAAAAGAACGTGCTTGTAATTACTATGGATTGCCTCTGACGTGTTTGTGTTGGAAATGTCATTATGATTCAATCTCATGATGCTAATACTTTGACTAGATAGTTTTTTTTAAGCAAGATAGATATTTTTATATGGTTCATTTGTAGAAAAAAAAAATAGTTTTAGTTCTATGCAACCTACCTTCTTTTACTAGCATGCCTTCCCTCTAGGTGGGCCACTCATGACATGCCTTTTCTCTTGGCATGGAGAAACAATGGTAATTGGGGTTGCGAGATCATTGTGTTTCGGGAGGGTTGCATAGCATGTGTTTGGTTGTAATTTGGAAGTTGAAAACCTAGCTAACACAGGTGGGTTGCATAGCCTATGTTTGGAAGTAATCTAGAAGTTAAAACCTGCCTGACACTCCACTACACATTGTCTTGAATGGGACTAATACATTTGATTCAAATTGATTTTGCACACAAATTGAGGTCCCGCAATGAATTGATTTTTTTCATCATCTAATACCATTACTATATCTATAAATAAGGCAAGGACTAGCCACTTTGTGGCTAGTATCCCTTGTTTATTAAGGTCTCTAATGGGATAGAAAGATTTTCCCATTGCTTGCATCGGTAGATTCTCAACTTAAGCAACCCCTTACTATTATTGTTAAAAGTGGGGCTTTGGACTGCCCTCCTTTGAACAACCTTTTATCATAAAAACCATTCTTCCTTATTTGAAAAAAGGAGTCGGTTGTTCCAAAAATGAAGTTATCCTCGTCCCTTCATTTCCTCCAGCATTCATAGGTGCTCTCCTTATAAAACATCCCAACATTTTGGAATACAACATTTACATGCAAGAAAGAGAGGAGCTACCCTTAATTAAGAATAGTAGGGTCTTGCTAGTTATATAAAGAATAGGAGAATATGAGTGGGAGGATTAAATAATAGAAAGTTTATAGGTTTTCCAATTGGATCAAATATCCTTTCCTAACTTATTTTCTATAGGCAAGCAATATTATAACAACCTAGATAAGATAGGGGGAAGTACTGATCTGAGGTGAGGTGAGGTGAGGTGAGCTATGCTTTGTTCATCTTACAACTTCTTTTTGGTTCCCCTGATGATGGGTGGAGTTCCCACTCGAAACATTGGGATGTTTCAAAACTACAATAAAATCAATCTCCAAAATTTCTAACAATTATGCTTCTTTCGTTCCCAACTAGAAAAATATGCAAATTATTCTATAGAAAATGTGGTATCGTTATCCTAGAACAAATCCGTGGTGAAGTAGCGTTGCATTCCAGATGGCTGTTGAAATTTTGAAGTATATTCCATTCCATAGCTTATTATTATTTAAGCAATTTTCCCTAAAATACTATAATTGTAAGAAATCCTTTCTGGCATGCACCATATCAATATCAAATTCCTTCTTATTTGTTGGGAATTTAAATTCATTAAAGGGACGGAATTCCCTAGTTTAGAAGATTCGTCAATCCCCCCCTTACCAATTAGAAAACTTAATCGACCTTCCATCACCAAGTTATTTCACAATGAATCTTGGGGATGTAAGGATCAATCGATAAAGGGGTGGCACCAAAAGATGCATAAGTGCTACTATATTGAACACCGAGTTACAGTTAAAATTACATGAAAACACATGAAAACTACATTGGTAACTTAAAGAATAAGAAATAGAGTGGGGGTCGAACTTACTAATTATATAGGGGCTTCTCTTTATGTTTATTTTTTTTGTACTAGGGGAAATGGCAACTGGGATGGGGCTGGTACTCATGTGACATGAGGTCCAAGGGTCCAATCCCGTCTGCTACCACTATACCCCTAGATGCACCCACACAACCCGCAAGCATGGGGAATGGGTAAGTCAGGGTGTTTTGAACTCGTGACCTCTATCACAATATAACATCTCATTTTCAAGTGAATCATCGGTTGAACTACACCCCTGCGGGCTAGGGGATTCTCTTTATTAAAAAAATAAAGGGCGACGCATTCCAAGTGATATAAAACCATAGCGGTATCACCTGTGTAATGTTGTTTGCTAGAGATAATGAATATCAATCATATTTATAATAGAGGGTGTTATAGGTCAAATCAACACTTTTCCGTCCGTGATCACATTGCCCTGTCGGTCACACAAAAGGACACTATGGATGGAAGAGCTAGATTAACCTTAGATGACTTAGTACTGAGATGCTACATCTTCAGCTAAAAACCTTATTTTTTCTGCATATTTCATGGAAAGCCACGACTCTAATAATTGACATCTAGCGGGTCATGCACAGGTCCCAATATTGACAACCCGTGAACGTCACTTAAAATGTTGCATGCACGAGTTGCTAAGAGAACTAACCGCGCACCATTCGCCTGTTTCCTAGTGTCATACTCGCGGGTATCTTAAGATGAAATTGAAAAATATATTAAGAATACGAATTGGGATTAGTTGAGTTTGGTATTGTAACTCCCCCAACTTCCCAATTCAACGGCCTCACGAATCTAACTTCCTGCCTTGGCCATAAATACAAGGGAAGCCATGAGGAAGTGGCCAATTGGAGAGAAATCTATTGTTTTGTTGAAGGAATTCCAAGTCAAGAGAGGAGCAGGAGCCCAGAACTTGGTTACATAAGTGCTTGAAGCAAGATCAAGTATATTGCTGTGGAGATTGGGAGAAAAGTTAGGACCAGCCTCCATAAATAAGGTACTCTTTCCTAAACCCTAATCTCATTTATTTACAGTAATGAATGTGAAACCCTATGTATCTATCTGTCAGCCCCATGTACGTTGGTAGCATCTATCCCATGCTATAAGGTATTTTCCCTAACAACAGAATTGGCGACTCCGTTGGGGAGCACCTGTTTGTTTATGCTCTGGGTATCTTTTTAGGTTTTCTTTTGTTTTTACAGCTTTCTGGTTTTCTGTGAGGTTTTCAAAGGATTCTTGGTTGATTTCCTTTGTTTTGATCCAGTCCAGTGTTGGATTTGCAAATCTTTTCTTTCTTGTACCAGTCCCCATTCGCTTGTTTCTTGTACATACAGGCGCACACTTTCTGTCTTGTGCGCGAGTTGCTAGCAATACAACCCATGGCTTTACAGTTGCATGCGCAGGTTGTTAGTATATACATCCACGAACATCCCTTTAATTTTAAATCTTTTGTTGTAGGGTTTGATCTTTGGGTGTTGGGTCTATTTCTGATTTTTGCTTTTCCTTTGTGTTGTTTTTTAGACATCCCTGTGTCTTTTTTGGGTCTTGTTACAGCCTCTCAGAGGCCCTTTTTGAGTTCTTCATTTGATTCAGTTACTTGTGTGGTTTCCTTTCTTTCTTTTTAAGTTCTTTTGAAGCCTGTTCGCGACTTGCCAATAGTTGCAGTCGCGCACTTTGTGCCCTAGTCGCGAATTTCTTGCTTACAGACCCGTGGGCCAGCCACGAGTTGTCTCATATAAGAGCCGCACACATTTCCTGAGATTTTTGCTTTTTAATTAGGGTTTGATCTTAGTAGGGTCTTTTTGTGGTTGTGAAGGTCCTTGATTGTCTGGATACCTCCTATACATTGTTCAGGTCAATCTAAGTTTGTTTAGAGTCTCTTTGATAGTTTTCTCTTTCAGTCTTTGTGATTGTAAAGTTTCCCTGGTTTGCTTGCCTACCTTCTGTTTGGTGGATGCTTTTCTTTGGTTTTCTGATGTTCAGGAGCAGTCTAGTTTTCTGCTTTTCCGCTTTACACATCAACTTTTCCTTTTTCTTTTGCATCTTGTTCCAAATTCTGAGTTATTTCAGTGAAACAACTCCGTACGTTAAAGTCTTTGTCAGTCTTTTGATCTGTTTGGTATAAGCTTGGGGCTCTTTGTCTTTACTCACATGTTTTATAAATCTTGATCGTTCATTTTCATGTTTATTTTCTTTCATAGTTAGAGAAAAAGGTCAAAATTGAAAAATCAAGAACTTTCTTACAAGATTTGTCATTCTTTTCGAAGTAGGATAGTTTGTATGACTATTAACTTTGAAAATTAAAACATTAAAAAAGGAAAATTTCCATGCTTAGGAATGCCTAATTTTTTGTTTTGGAAGATATAAAACGAAAAAAGAATTTGGTGAAGTTTTTGCATCATTGTACACACTTTACTTTCGTCATAACCATACCACACACATCACTACCTTTTGAGTAAGAAACAACCTCTAAAAAGAACATCTAATAAAATCAATTAGTAATATTTCTTTTTAGGTTTGAAACTACACCAACTAGCTTAGGCTAGGATTTCATAATAGATCACTTTAAACTTTCTGAAATCGTTTCATTGCTCAAAAATCGTAGTGAGACAATCTTTTAGGTAAACCCACTCTTATCAAAATATTCTGGGAAGCTCCACTTAAACCGGAGATAAGCACGAGGTTGTTTGAGACTGGAATTGTTGGGGATACCCCCCACTTTCCTTTCGAGCATACACCAGGGCTAATTCGCGTACGAGGGTCCATTAGTGCCTTATGCATTTTTGGATTTCGGGCTTAGCTACCCTGCTCATGCATTTTGGCTGGACCTGCAATTGTCCCCCCGGATATTTTCATAATTGTGGTATCCTTAGAATCTTGACCTTAGGGCTCTACACAGGTATAGTGGAAGGCTATTTCCACTGCACCTAGGACAGACATGGAAGGTAACCCTCTACAGTAATCCCGGGAGGGCGGTTTGGTGATTCAAATGCTTGCACCCAGTGGACCTACATTGAACGTCGTGTAACTGACCTTCGATATTTTATTGGTTTGTTATGGGCCGTCATCATCCTAGACTGACCTCTGAGAGTATTATCTTCGTTTTCCTGGTTTTGATTACTACAGGACATTTTTTTAGTGGTATGATGTTTGCTACTTAGTCGATTAGTGGCCACTAGGTTTCAACACTTATTTTTATAATTGTGGAGGACCAACCTCTTCGTAGGTCACAAAGGTTGCAAAACCTTCCCCCCCACATAGTGGAACCTCCACTTCCACCTCGATGCCGGAGGATTGATTCTCGTGGTTCATACGAACTTACGAGTGTAACGTAACCACCCGGAGAACCACACCCTATAACTGAGTATCAACAAGGTCATAACACTGTTGAGATTGGCGACATAACTTCCCAAGAGTTTAACACACCTTACA
This sequence comes from Larix kaempferi, assembly GCA_027924585.1. Lineage (NCBI taxonomy): Eukaryota > Viridiplantae > Streptophyta > Pinopsida > Pinales > Pinaceae > Larix > Larix kaempferi. The sequence continues at coordinate 4,185,814 of BSBM01000079.1, forward strand.
ACCCTCCTTTGACAGGACCTAACGATCCGTTACTTGAAAGTGTAGTTTCTCTAGGTCAATCGGAGTTCAGTTTGTATCGGTTTACACTTGGTTTTTGCATGGCTAGTTCAGGAGACAAGTCTGGAGTTCCCCATACTCCTACTTCATCTATTATGTTGAGAGGTTTCTCTCCCTCAATCACACACACAACGGTACCTAGCTCTTTGCAGGTCGTTTCTGCTTCGAGCCCTTCCTTTAGTTTTAACACCGATTCCTTAGGTATGCCAAGTTCTTTTACTTCGACATCAGCTATTCCTTTTGGTTCCACTGTTGGATCGTCTAATATCCCCTTTTCAGGGATACCTTCAGTATCGTTCACATCGTCTGCTTTTACACAACAGTCTCAGGGTAATCCACAGTCAGCTCCTTTCAGTCATGGTTTTCCTTGGCTTGGAGGACACATAGCTCCTTCCACACCTTTTGTGGGCTCAATGCATGTTTCTTCTGTTACATCTATGCCTGGGTTTAACCCCTTCACAGGTCCTAATATGCATTCATTGAATGTACAAACGTCACATATACCTGTAGGGAGTATCCCCATTTCACTGTTTGGTGGAGGGGGTGGTAATTTGTTCAACCCACATTACAGGTGCATTACGGAGGGGCTAACACCCAACCTCAATGGACAAACACACAAGGATGTAATCCTTTGTCTCACGTTTGGAGAAATTTTAGTAATGCTTTCACTTCACAACCGATGGCTAGGGGCAACCCCAACTAGCAGTATACGAGCCAGGTCTCGGGAGCTTCCCCCTACCAAGCTCCTGTTAACCAAATGCCATCGTTTTGACCTTGTTTTCCTTTTCTGGCAATGTTAAACTTGCCAGATATTTCGAAACTAACGAATGATCTAGTGCGCCATAACCCGACATGGCCACCAGTCCCAACCAAGTTGCCTTCTGACATCCCAAAGTTTGAAGGAAAGACTGGGGAAGATCCTGGTGATCACGTCACTACTTTTCATCTATGGTGTTCTTCTAACTCTTTGAATGACGATTCCATCAAATTGAGGCTCTTTCAAAGGACCTTGACTAGTGTCGCGGCTAAGTGGTACATTGAACTACCTATCGCAACATATGACAACTTTTGGGATTTGGAAACAGTCTTCTTGAACCACTTTCAACTTCATATCCGGTATGATGCCGACACAAACCTTCTGTCAACTTTCAGGAAGAATAAAGCCACTCACCTTTCTAACCACATTCAGGAGTGGCGAAGACGAAAGAGGCTCACTAAGGCTAAAATCCCTCCAGAGTTTCTGTTGGAGTGGTATTTTGTGATGTCCTCTTCTGCTTAGGCATTGAGGACCATCCCGCTAACCTATTTGATTCCCATAGGTTTGAGTGGGCACTGACAGTCAGGGGATCAGCCGAGGACTTATGCCATATCAGAATATCTAGGGCATAGATTTTATATCACCATTAGATGGACAGGGGCCATCTGAGCCCAAGGCCACCTGCATGCACGACATTCGAGCATTATTTGATGATGCATGCACCTTATTGAGTATCCAGGCACCTGCATGCAAGTCAACTGCAAATTAGAAGATAAAGTAACCTAATTAGGTTGAAATTAGGGTTTTGAGCAGTTGAGTGTTATAAAAGAAGGTAAAGCGAATGGAGAAGACATTATTGTTGATTGTTGATTTGTGATCTCGATTTGGAGAAGCTCAGGGAGCTAAGTTGGGGTTGAGGCTTGTACTCAGCTAACTAGTGTATTTCGACAGTGAAATCTATCTGCCCTAGTTCATCATCAGGTTGGATCATCCAAGTTCAACATTATTATCATCAAGTACTATCATCTTTCAACATCAGTGGAGTTTGATTTGATATCATATTCAGGGTTCTCTCTTCCATGCATGGGCGCATTCTTCAGGTAGCCTCCTATTCGCATTAGGGTTTACAAAAGGCAGAACTTGTGCATGCATCTTCCATTCTTCTTGGAGCACCCCTATTACCCTTCCCCTGGAAGAAGAGCTTCTTTGTCGAAGTCTTGGAGGAGTTATCAGCATTCTGGATCATTGGAGGACGTGAGCTTTATTGAGGGCGCATTCCTTAGGGAGGATCTCCACGTTTTAGGCTTGGAAGCCATCAAAGTCTCTGCATGCAGGATCTATCATCTTTAGAAGGGCACTATAACCCTAATCCACCTCATCAGGGTCTTCTTCTGTGGAGTATTTATTATATTGGAGCATTTAGAGCTTAGAGGAGGGCGCACTTCTCTGTGGGAGGACGATTTGACTTATCTCTCTATTCCTCTAGCACAATCCTTGCATGCTGGGATCATCTTCATCAACATTAGCAGATCTACATACTGGTATGTGCATGCATTAATTTCTCCTACTTTATAGCATTTCGTTGTTTTCTAGGGCATAGATCTACGTGCAACTGCATGCATGCAGAGATCTGGGTTTACCTTCCTATTCTGTTAAGAGATAATCCCACTAGCCATCTACAGTATCAAAAATAAAAAAAAAATAAAATCAGTTTGGGATATTACAGTGGTATCAAAGCATGTTCCTTTCCAGCTGTGGGGCATGCATAATATAAACAGTCAATGAATTCAGAGGATCCACAAAATATTACTTACTGGAGACAGAAGTTTAGAGATAGTGGTAGAAGAGAAGAAGAGTTAGAGGATATATATTTGGGAGATCAAAGGTATCAGTTTGATAGTAACAAAGGCAAAGAAACAATGGCAGATGATAATAAGACAAATTTCAACAGTCTCATTTCAACTATCAACGCACTCACCACTGGCCAAAAAGAAATGGCAAGTGCCATTAAACAGATGACTGAGAGGAACGTACCCCCTCCCCATAGCCCTCTATTTCCCCATAGTGATAGGGTTTCCACCAGTAGCAGTGGAGAACACTTACATACCAATATGCATAGCCACCCCCATCTATACAGCAAACCCTCTCGACCTACCATGCCTCAGTTCTTGGACAACCCATCTACAACGCCTCTAGCACAAGTAGAACCCGAAGAGTCTATGACTGCCTATTTGAGAGATTATAGAGCCTTGGGAGATGACTTCCAGTCAGCCATGTCTTTTACCGACTTTTGCCACATCAAGGGTAAGAACAAACCCAAAGCTTACAATATACCCTTTCACCAGAACTTTGAGTTACAGAGGACCATAGGGAAACTGACCATTCCTACCTTTGAGGGAACCCGAGGTGACCCAGATCAGAATTGGGTGCAGAAGTTGGATACATATTTCCAGCTCAACCCCATGCTGGAGACCGATGCCATTAAATTGGCTACATTACATTTGGACGGAGAAGCCCATGAGTGGTGGTACCATGGATTGGTGACATTGGGTCACAATACTATCACTTCATACACTAACTTCACACAGAGGCTCATTGAGAGATTTGATAGAAAAGATCCCGAGGTGCACTTTAGAGAGCCGACACAGCTCAAGCAAACAGGCAATGCAGATACATTCATCTCAAAGTTTCAGAGGGTAGCAATTATGGTAACAGATATATCAGAGAGCAGATTGATTATGTTGTTTACTGAGGCCCTCACTGAGCCCTTACGGGGATGGGTCAAGTCCTATAGACCCACCACCTTAGCTGATGCCATCAGACGGACTAGGGACTTGCAGGACGCAGTACCCAAGAGTAGGTTCCCCCCCAGAACCAACTTCCTAATTAAAGATAAAGAAAAGAAACCTTTCTAGAAAGAGTGGCCAAAGAAAGAATGGATGGATAATGATGTCCGCTAAGATCTGAGGAGGAAAAAATTATGTTTTACTTGTAGAGACCCATGGGAGCCAGGTCACAGGTGTTCTGGAAAGGGAAAGGCCTACTACATAGAGGCCTATTCTGACAGTGGGCAGGAGGAGGAGTATCAGTATCAAGAACAGAGGGATACCCATGAGACAACTGAGGAGGGAAAGCCATCAGGTGGTTCCATTGCTACCATGACAGGAGTTCCGAGATTCCATACCCTCCGGATCAAAGGTATAGTAAAGGGCCAAAGAGTGGGAGTACTAGTTGATGGTGGGGCCTCCCACAGTTTTATTGACGCTGCTTGGGTTAAAAGGAAAGGCATTCAGACAGAGACTTTTGATGGATTTTTAGTAGTGGCAGCAGGGCACACCATGGAGTGTAGTTAGCGAATCCCAAAAATCAATGTAACACTTGGGAATTATACAGTGATAGAGACATTCTATGTAGTGGATGTACCTAATATGCATGTGGTATTAGGAGTTCAGTGGCTTTATTCCATAGGGAAGTATTCCACGAACTACCAGACCATGGAGATGGAATTTATGGGAGCAGAGGGACAGAAGGTAGTTCTGAGAGGGATGAACACCTACCCTCCTACAGCAGTATCATCACACAGGATGGAGGCAATACTCCGACAGGGAGATATCGAGTGGGAAACAGAGTGCATGGTTACCTTCAGGAAACCACCAGATAAGGTCACACAACATCCAACAGATATTGAGGCCTTACTGCAGAAGCACAAAGCAGTTTTTGGAGACCTTCCAACAGGTCGACCTCTCGATAGGGGATTTGAGCACATCATTGAGTTGGAGGAGGGGACTCAAGCAGTTATCACCACTCCTTACAGACACCCCAAAAGATACAAGGATGAGATAGAGAACACCATCAAAGAACTGCTCAAGCTGGGATATATCAAGCCTAGTTCCAGTCCTTTTGCATCTTCAGTTGTGCTGGTTAAGAAAAAAGATGGTACCTTACGCATGTGTATTGACTACAGGGCTTTGAATAAAAAGAATATCAAGAACAGGTATCCAATCCCCAGGATTGATGAGTTGGTGGATGAGCTATAAGGGGCAAAGTACTTCTCAAAGATTGATCTCCGCTCAGGCCACCATCAGATTTGGGTTAGGGAACAGGAAGTTCCAAAGACCGCCTTTCGTTGTCACTACGGGCACTATGAGTTTCTAGTGATGCCATTCGGGCTCACTAATGCACCAGCTACCTTCCAGTCTTGCATGAATAATATTTTCAAGGTCAGTTACGCAAGTATCTTCTGGTATTTTTTGATGACATATTGATATACAATAGAACTTGGGAGGAGCACTTGAAACATTTGGATGAGGTACTTGGAATTTTACAACAGCAGCCACTTTATGCCAAGATGTCCAAGTGTGAGTTCGGCATGCAGGAGATGTTGTATTTGGGTTATGTGATAGGTGCCAATGGGGTACAAGTTCACTTAGAGAGGATTCGAGCTATACTGGATTGGCCCACACCCAAGAATGTGACAGAACTGAAGGGCTTTTTAGGGATTTTCACTTACTACAGGAGGTATGTCAGTGGGTTTTCACAGATGACAGCACCCATCACCGATCTCACCAAGAAAGGGGCTTTCAGTTGGTCAGAAACAACACGACAACATTTGAAAAGATGAAAAAGGTAATGAGTTCATGCCCTGGACTAGCTCTACCAGACTTTTCTCTACCCTTTTTGTTAGAGTGCGATGCCTCCGGAGAGGGAATTGGGGCAGTATTGATGCAGAACAATCACCCCATTTCATTTGAGAGCAGGAAGCTAAAGGACTATGAGCGCCACTACTCGATTTATGATAAAGAGATGTTAGCCATTCTTCATGCGCTAACAAAGTTTCGACAATATTTAGTAGGTGGCCGATTCAAGGTTAAGACAGATCATAATAGTTTGAAATACTTCCTTGAGCAGAAAGAGCTAAACGAGATACAACAAAAATGGGTAAGAAAAATTCAAGCCGATGACTTCGAGATTGAGTATGTAAAGGGAAGAACAATGTATTGGCAGATGCACTTTCTAGACGACTAGCTGCATTATCCCTTATGAGCATCTCATTAGATTGGAGATCTCACAATTTGGTTGAATACTCCAAAGACAAGTTTTCTTGCGAGCTATTGGATGGACAGTTGCAGGATGATAGATACCGGGTGATTGATGATATCATATATTACAAAAACAAAATATTCTTGGTTCCAGAGTCTTCTCTCAAGAAGATGATTTTACAGGCATCACATGATTCACCTTTGGCAGGGCATCAGGGGTTTCTCAAGACTTATAGATAGATTAGGGAGAGGTTCTCATGGAAGGGCCTCAAGAATGATGTGATATAGCATGTGGGAGAGTGCAGCTTGTGTCAGCAGAACAAAATAGAGTACACCCACCCAGCCGGTTTGTTACAACCATTTCTTATTCCCGAACAGAAATGGGAGAGCATCTCCATGGATTTCATTACAAGGTTGCCCAAGGTTCAGGGCAGAGACTGCTTGTACGTAGTGGTAGACAGACTGACCAAGTTTGATCACTTCTTTGCTATTTCCTCAGATTACTCAGCAGCACAGGTGGCAGAACTATTCTTCAGAGAGGTATTCCGACTCCATGGGTTACACAAGACTATTGTCAGTGACAGGGATAGTAAATTCACATGGGATTTTTGGTAGGAGCTTTTTCGACTAGTAGGTACTGAGCTGGCTATGAGCACCAGCTATCATCCGTAGAGTGATGGGAAGACAGAGATTGTCAACAAGTGGATTGAGGGGTACCTGAGAAATTATATAGCAGGCCAGCAGAGGACATGGATCAAATGGCTGCACTTGGGTAAGCATTGTTACAACACCACCCACCATATGACCATTGGGATGACACCCTTCAGAGCCTTATACGGATATGATGCTTCCACTTTCACATATAGGATGTTCGGTGACAGCAGGGCCCCTATGGCCAAAGAGTGGATTCAGGAGGGTCAGGATATCCTCAAGATTCTCAGGGAGAACATACAGAGGGCTCAGAATCAGCAGAAGATATATGCAAACAGGCACAGGGTTGAGCGCAGTTTTGAGGTAGGAGACTTCGTTTATTTACGCCTCCAACCTTACCGTCAGTCGACTCTGAAAAAGAAAGGAGTGGAAAAACTCAAACCTCGCTTCTACGGTCCATATAAGATAGTCAAGAAGGTTGGAGATGTAGCATATGAGCTTGAACTACCCCCAAAAAGCAAGATTCACAACGTATTTCATGTCTCCAACCTCAAGAAGGCAGTTGGTCAGCATATTGTTACATCGTCCGAGCTGCCCCCTCTTGATGATGAGGGGCAATTGGTTATGATTCCTGAGCGCATCCTAGAGGTGCGAGAGCAGAAAATGAGAAAACCAGTGATCAGAGACTACTTGGTTCAGTGGAGAGGTTTTCCTTTGGAGGAGGCCACTTGGGAGGGAGAACAGGTATTACAGCACCCAACTTTAGAGTTGCTTGAGGACAAGCAAATTCGAGCGGGGAGGACTGTGATGTCCTCTTCTACTTAGGCATTGAGGACCATCCCGCTAACCTATTTGATTCCCATAGGTTTGAGCAGGAACTGATAGTTAGGGGATCAGCCGAGGATTTATGCCATATCAGAATATCTAGGGCATAGATTTTATATCACCATTAGATGGACAGGGGCCATCTGAGCCCAAGGCCACCTGCATGCACGACATTCAAGCATTATTTGATGATGCATGCACCTTATTGAGTATCCAGGCACCTGCATGCAAGTCAATTTCAAATTAGAAGATAAAGTAACCTAATTAGGTTGAAATTAGGGTTTTGAGCAGTTGAGTGTTATAAAAGAAGGTAAAGCGAATGGAGAAGACATTATTGTTGATTATTGATTTGTGATCTCGATTTGGAGAGGCTCAGTGAGCTAAGTTGGGGTTGAGGCTTGTACTCAACTAACTAGTGTATTTCGGCAGTGAAAGCTATCTGCCCTAGTTCATCATCAGGTTGGATCATCCAGGTTCAACATTATTATCATCAGGTACTATCATCTTTCAACATCAGTGGAGTTTGATTTGATATCATATTCAGGGCTCGCTCTTCCATGCATGGGTGCATTCTTCAGGTAGCCTCCTATTTGCATTAGAGTTTACAGAAGGCAGAACTTGTGCATGCATCTTCCATTCTTCTCAGAGCACCCCTATTACCCTTCCCCTGGAAGAAGGGCTTCTTTGTCGGACTCTTGGAGGAGTTATCAGCATTCTGGATCATTGGAGGATGTGAGCTTTATTGAGGGCGCATTCCTTAGGGAGGATCTCCACGTTTTAGGATTGGAAGCCATCAGAGTCTCTGCATGCAGGATCTATCATCTTTAGAAGGGCACTATAACCCTAATCCACCTCATCAGGGTCTTCTTCTGTGGAGTATTTATTATATTGGAGCATTCAGAGCTTGGAGGAGGGCGCACTTCTCTGTGGGAGAACGATTTGACTTATCTCCCTATTCCTCCGGCACAATCCTTGCATGTTGGGATCATCTTCATCAACATTAGCAGATCTACATATTGGTATGTGCATGCATTAATTTCTCCTACTTTATAGCATTTTAGTGTTTTCTAGGGCATAGATCTGCATGCATGCAGAGATCTGGGTTTACCTTCCTATTATGTTAAGAGATAAGCCCACTAGCCATCTACAGTATCATAAAAATATATATATATATATATATATATATATATCAATTTGGGATATTACATATTTGAAATCATTCCTGCCTTATATTTATAAGGATGTAGCAACTTTTGGAGTGTCTTCAAAGGAAGAAGCGATACTCAGGACCTAGCAACTTGATCTTGTATATGCTCAATCTGGGATCCTGTACGAGATCATACGCGACGCACCGAGATCTAATATTGATCTAGGTAAACCTAATCCTGGACCGCATGCCGATGGCATCGTCGGTTCAGTAGACTGAGCAGCATTTGAAGCTTTGACCAAGCAAGTTCATGCTTTATCTATAAAGCAGTCTGCTGAAGATGCAACTACTGTTGCAGCCTCCCCTTCTACAACTGAAAATGTATAACAAGTGCAGACTAATAAAAAGGGTCCTCAACAACCCAACAACAAAAAGAAGGGCAAGAAAGGGGAGGGGATTCATCCAAATCCAAAAACACTAAAAATGTCGAGGAGGGAAAGAAGGATAAAAAGAAAGTCAAGTTTCCTTGCAAGTTATGTAAGGATGACCACCTTACCCACCAATGCCCTCTGATGGAAGAATCCCAGAAGCTCCTCCGTGAGAAGAAACCAGCTATTCTGAAGGACCCGTTCCCTCATGGACAAGGTTCAGCTTCTGGCAACTCTAGCGTTGGGGGCACAACTTGTGTCTCATCAGCTAATCAATCGTTCATAAACATGGTTAAATTAGATATGCTTTTGCAAAATTGAGCTAGGAATTATTCCCCGGGCTCGCAATAGAAAGATAAGGACGTTCCCAAAACATCTACATCTCTTCACATTGAGAGACCAGTAGATCCTTTGCCGAAGATCCCAAAAGGTGTCTTCAAACAGGTTGTGCACAGCCCTAACGCGTGAGCTTCCCCTAACTATAATGTTGTAGAGGATATGGCCCAAACACCCTGTGTTATGTCCACACTAGAAGTCTTACAGAGCTATCCTTTACATTGGAATGCACTTCTAGCGGCGATAGGGAGCCTGGACTCATCTAGTATACTTGCTCAGTTTGATATGTCTAATATCAAACCCTAGTTTCCGTATCACGTATCCCTCCAGATAGAAGTAGTCTATGGCCCTAAAACCATTGGACGAATTGTGGTGGATGAGGGTGCGTCTACGTGCGTAATGTCGATTTCCTGCTGGAAGGCCCTAGGCTCTCCTGAGTTAGCCCCTTCCAACACTATACTTATGGATTTTGACGGGAGATCTTTCCGTCCACATGGAGTCTTTCCCGCATTTGAAGTTGAACTTGCCGGTAAGATGGTGTATGTGGAGGTTGAAGTGTTGGATGCTCCTCTTGATTACAATTTGTTCTTAGGAAGGAGCTGGACATATGCAATGCAAGTTGTCCCATAGTCTGTTTTCTGGGTACTCATGTTCCCACATGAAGGAAAGATCGTCACTGTTGATCAACTTTCATTTACTTGAAAAAACAACAATGCTTCATCGGATTCTACAATCCTTGTTGATTGATCAGTCTCACCCACCCAATGAGATTTTGGGAGTAGGCATGTATTCATCATTGATGGGCACATTCGACCTACCTGCTCCCATTAACTTTATTGGTTCTACGAGTAACACTGATTGTTCATCTTTGGAGACTTTCATGGTTAGTCAAACAACTGATCCATGGATTCTCCCTACTCAGTTATAACCAACCGTGTAGTTGTCTGTTGCAAAAGTGGCTTATCAAGAATCACAAAATGCTGCAACAGAACATATCTCGACTCCGTTTGTCTTCGCAGAGTCAGATATGGACTATGCACCCACATAGTCAATCAACTCCATCCACTCTTTTGATTGTCTGGATACTGTTTTTCCCTCTGATGAGGCCATTTTGGAAGCCATGGTAGGAATGGATCATCCATGGGAACACATGCATCATAGGTCCTACTTTCTTCCTAATCTAGACAAGATAGAGAATGGTGAGTTCTCAGTGAGACTTGGTGGGGATATCGATATGTCCATCAATCCTTCTATGCAAATGATATATGTTGAAGGTAACATGGAAAATATATCGAGAACCATACCTATCGATATCTCTATCAAACCTGGTGTTGTGGAAAACCTTTTTATTGGAGCTAATTGTTCTCCCAAGGAGATCACTCTGTATACCAATCTGTTTAAGGAATTCCACGACGTATTCGCCTGGTATTACAAGGATATGCCAAGCATCGACCCCGCCATCGTAGAGCATTTCATCACTACTTATCCAAATGCTAAACTCGTGAGACTGAAGCTCCATTCGGTTAATCCTCGGAAAGCGGCGACCATCAAGGCTGAAGTAGAGAAATTGCTTAGAGCTAGATTCATTTATCCAATCAACATGATGAAATGGGTCTCCAACCCACTCCCAGTCGATAAGAAGCAAGGTACATACAAGTCTGTTTTGACTTCAGGGACCTAAATAAAGCTTGTCCTAAGGACAATTACCCCACACCTTTTATAAACCAAATCATTGATCGTGTGCGGGCCATGAAATATTCTCTTTCATGGATGGTTTTTCAGGATATAATCAAATCCAAATAAGACCTTAAGACCAACATAAAACAACTTTTATTTGTCCCTGGGGCACCTTTGCTTACCAGAATATGCCATTTGGATTAAAGAATGTTGGAGCTACTTTCCAATGCGCAATGAACTTTTCTTTCCATGCTATCAAACATGTTGTTGAACCATACCTGGATGATCTCCCAGCGTGATCTCATGAGAGACGAGATCATCCTGATCACTTACGACTAGTGTTTGAACAATGCAGGTACTATAGGATTCGACTGAACCCTAAAGTGTGTTTTTTGTGTTGAGTCCAGACGTTTACTGGGTTTTATTGTATCCAGTCATGGTATCATGGTTGATCCACTTAAAGTTGAGGCCATTGTAAATCTTCCTCCTCCTCGAACCCTACGACAACTTCAGAGTCTGCAGGGTATGTCCAACTTCTTAAGACGTTTTATCATTAACTATGCCAAGATTACCAAAGGATTCATGAAGTTACTTAAGCAAGATACCCATTTCTTTTGGGATCAAGCTGCTCAAGCTTCATTTGAGGCCTTGAAAAAGGCATTATTATCATCCCCCTTGCTAATCCCACCAGATTATACCAAGGATTTCCTTTTATATATGGAAGCCTCGGTCTCCACAATCTGCATAGTACTTGTTCAGGAGGATGACAAGCTCCAGGAGCATGTCATTTATTATCTGTCGCACACTCTAGTTACTCCTAAGCTTAAGTATTCATACATTCAGAAGTTTGCACATGCTGCTGTCCATGCAGTTCAGAGGCTACGTCACTACATTTTGCTATGTACCACCACCATTATTGCAGAGGTTAATCCCTTTCAGTATGTCTTAACTCGACGCATCATTGGCGGGAATTTTAACAAGTGGATTATCATCTTGCAGGAATTTGACCCAGTTTTTAAGTCAGCTAAGTCAAAGAAATCATTGGTGTTCGCAGAACTGATTTCGTAGTTTCCGAGTGACATAGTGAACAATGAGGAAGAATCATCATTCCCGGATGATCACATCTTCCTCATTTCCTCCTCTGACCCATGGTATGTGGATATTTTAGTTTATCTCCAGACTTTGAGGTGTCCTCCCACTTTCTCTCGAGATGAATGACGAAAATTAAAACACCACGCACGGAATTACCTAATCATTTTTGATACTTTATACAGACGTGGGGTTGATTCCATCTTGCGTAGTTGTTTAAATTTAGAGGAAGCAGAAGCATTATTGAATGATGCTCACAATGGAACCTGTGGGGGTCATCTTTCTGGTTTGGAAACAACTCAGAATATACTGCGTGCTGGTTACTTCTGGCCCACGATCTTCAAAGATTGTGTGGAAGCTGTGAAACACTGTCAACCCTATCATTTTTTCACTAAGAAGATGCGAGCACACCCTGCTCCTCTCCACCCTGTAATTATATCAGGGCCCTTCACCAAGTGGAGGATTGATTTTATGACGTGTAATCCAGCCTTGGCAGGAGGACACCAACACATCATTGTTGCCGCCGACTACTTCACAAAGTGGGCCGAGGGAATGCCTACTGTGATAGAAGATGGAGAAACGACTGCTTACTTCGTATTTAACCAGATCATTGCTAGATTTGGTATCCCCAAAGAAATCGTTACGGACCATGGTCGACACTTTCAAAACAACATGATGACTGACTTGTATACTATGCTAGGTTTTAGTCGGGAGCATTCGTCCTCATTCTATCCGCAGGCGAATGGTCAGGTCGAAGCGGTCAACAAAACTTTGAAGGACATTCTTCAAAGGACTATTAATGCCATTCGATCTAACTGGCACATCATGTTGTATCCAACTCTTTTGGCATACCGGTCTAATGTTAAGACCGCTACGGGATTCTCACCCTTTCAACTCATTCATGGGGTGGAAGCGGTTATTCCGGTTGAATGTGAAATCCCTTCTTTGAAGTTAGTTGTTCAGTTGCTTCCCGACACTTCAGATTTGGAAGAATGTTTGCTGCACCTAGAACATCTTGATGAGAAGTGTCGCGATGCGCTCACAACAAACGAGGCTCATAAGAATCAAGTCAAACGTCAATATGATAAGTCTGTTAAACCTAGGGTTTTTCTCGAAGGAGACCTTGTCCTGCTTTACGACCAGAACAAGGAACCCTTGGGGGCAGGCAATTTCAAGTCTATGTGGCTCAGTCCTTACATGGTTTCTAAAGTTTTGAAGAAGGGTGCTTACAAGTTGACCGACTATGAGGGTAACAAGTTACCGGAGCCTAGAAATGGGCTCTACCTGAAAAAGTATTACGCTTAGGCCTCTATGTTTTTGCATGTATTATAGCTGTACATTTTTGTAGAGTTAGCTTTGCTTGTGGTTATTGTTGCGCCTTATGTTTCTATTGGTTTGTGTTTTCAGATGTCGATTGAATTCCCTTGTTTAGAAGATTCGTCAATCCCCCCCTTACCAATTAGTAAAATTAATCGACCCTCCATCACCAATTTATTTCACAATGAAGCTTTGGGATGTAAGGCTCAATCGATAAAGGGGTGGCACCCAAAGATGCATAAGTGCTACTATATCGAACAATGAGTTACAATTCAAATTACATGAAAGCACATGAAAATTACATTGGTAGCTTAAAGAATAAGAAATAGATTGAGGGTTGACCTTACTAATTATACAGGGGCTTCTCTTTATTTTATTTTTGTACTAGGGGAATTGGAAACTGGGATGGGGCTGGTACTCACCTGACACAGGGTCCAGGGGTCCAATCTCGTCCGCTACCACTATACCCCTAGATGCACCCACACAACCCACAAGCATGGGGAATGGGTAAGTCAGGTTGTTTTGAACTCATGACCTCTATCACAATATAACATCTCATTTTCAAGTGAATCATCAATCGAACTACACCCATGCAGGCTAGGGGATTCTCTTTATTATTAAAAGAAAGGGCAATGTGTTCCAAGTGATATAAAACCATAGCGGTATCACCCGTGTAATGTTGTTTGCTAGAGATAATGAATATCAATCATATTTATAATAGAGGGGATACTCAATTTTTCGTCTCTCATAGCTAAAATAGTGGAGAAAACCCTACTATTATTTAAAATTATCCCTACTATTTCTAATAAGGATGAGATTTGTTTCTTCCAACAATCAATGGAGAACCCAATCTATACTAAGCTCCTCAAATAACAGGTTTTGGATTCGCCCTACCACCTAGTAAAGTGTTTTTCCTTCTCCTTCCATCCCCTCTCAATTATTTAATCTGTACTCTTGGTTTGGATGAAAATAAGATGACAATTCAAAATTAGATGGTACAAGTATTTCATTATTTAATTTGTACCTAGGTATCTAACAAATTAGGTTATGTGCATGGTGGATGCTAAGGTGCTCACAAATCCTCTCCATTTAGTTGGGTATGTGGCTATGTGGTAAGTTGTGATTATTCTTGTTAACAAAAAATCCATGCAAATTAGTTGTATTAGCAGCTATACAATGGCTTTGGCCCTCCTTCTAACAATTTTTTTATACAAAGGAAGATGTATAAGTCAATTACATGTTCACCTTGTTAAAGGGCCCAATTGGGCCTTCCTCTATTGAATTGATGAACCCTTTGGATACAACTTGGATTGTCCATAAGTAAAACTCAACTTCATGTTATTTAAAGCGTAAAAAACCAATGAACCATGATTAGTAAAGTGTACCCATCGACAACTTCACAATAGCAGAATCCACAAGCTAACATTGTCACTCTATTCCACATATGAATATAGATTACAATGATGAATGAAAAAACATTATTATGAGTGCAAGGGCTGAATGATGTGAACATATTTACAATAAAAATAATGAACAAAAATTCATATGAAACTCAGTTACTAATGAATATTGCTTGAACGAGTCTAAATTTAAGTAGGTAGCACTAAGAGAAGTTTTAGTCGTAAGAACTCTATCCCTAGCAGCTACCTATCACTACGCCCACTCTTCTAGCTACCCCTCTATTTATTTCACCCATAACCCACACCTAACTCACCTAGACATAGGGCAAGAGCCACAAACCCCTTTCAATAGTCAAGAGCGCATAGGGACCTTTACCTCCTTCCTCATTATACTTTTTGGGTGATATCCCTTGCATGCGAATACATTGACACCAAGATTGCTCATTTTCATCCTAATAAACCCTTCTTGCGTTTGGACTTGGACTAGTGCGGTTCGTACTAATTTTGACTAAGGTGCTTTGATCCCGTAGTGGAGTATTCACATATAATAAGGATTTTTTACACCTTCAGGAAGCTAAGGCAATATACCTACCCCACTAGACTTTCTCGCGCATTATAATTATATATAATAAGGTCTTTCATGTCTTTGTTTAGTCTTCCCTTACTAACCTTCATTAACTACACAACCATTTTCCTATGCTTGGTGCGGCTTGGGGCAAATTTTCAATGGGGTAGAGTCAACATCACCCCAAAATAGGATCAATGATCTAGCAATAGAAATCTAGTGGACCAACACCCATCATTGTCTAGGTGGAGTGAGAACAAGTTCAGTTGTATATGCTAGTCCATTCACAACATTCTCAAGAGGTGACACTATGATAAAAATAAGGAAAAATGTACAAACTACAATAACAACTAGCTTCCTTGTTAGAATTACTATCACCGAAACCTAAAATGTCTTCATATAGAGACATACCTCACTAGTTGTTTTAAAAAATATAAATCAATTTCACTAAGGATTTGCTTAGTGTTATCTAATCCTCATCCTCTTCTACTTCCATGTTATCAACACAATCAGATTCTTTGTGTAGTTGAAGACTAAAAGTTATGAGTTATCTCCTTCAAAAGAAAAACTCCACTATTTGCAAAATCCATGCCTATCTATAGAGTACAGTTTCGCTATTATGGCCAAGATAAAGTGGAACCAACAACCTTTATGACATTACCAATATTGCAAGCATGGCTGGGAAGTTGTGAAATTGTTATATCCACTAGAAGAAAACTAAAAATACTTGGAAAAATAGAGGATATATATGAAATGTAACATGGCCAAAGACCTTGATATTGCTTCGGAAAAAAAGAATGGATAGAATTCGTGCTTGAAAACACAACTACATATTGTAGTCCATGTAAACTTCTAAGTATTATTAGAAGTACATGGGATTCACCTGTTAACCAATATCTTATTACCTTCATTTGTTAATGGGAGGTTTTAAATTGTGAAAAATAAGGTCAATATATCGTAGGTATTGGGGGGATGTAGGGTATAGGGTGTTTATTGATATTGGGGGTATAAAAAGGGGTATCTAGTACAAATAAGGTTTTTTTATTGGAAAGATGTATTGGGAGGGGGGCCTCAACAAGAGGATTTTGGTAGGTATTTATCAATATCTAGTGAAATTAGGGGTATTCTTTAATATCCCACTCCAGGCGTGCTATGGCATAGTTTCAATGAGTGAAGACCTTGTGCTTGGAAGAAAGTATTTTAAGTAAACATCTAGAGGGAACACCCAAATTCCAACAATACTAGTTTGGATTCCTTGCACTATGAGGATTAGCTTGAGGAAATGTAAATGTCTATGACATATAGTGTTTCGAGCGCAAGGAAGGTAAAATTTGTTAAACTTATAATTATATTGAACAACAACCCTAATAAATAAGTAGACCATGATAGTTTTAAAAGCTCGGAGTTTAGTTGTTCCATGCTTTGATGCATATCCTATAGACAACATCTTTCTCTTTATATTATATTGTTTCTTTGTCAAAAGAAACTCTTTATCCAAAACACCTCACTTCTAGCAATGTTTATCTAAATGCCTTCCACGGTGAGGATTAGCTCAAGGAAATGCATATGTCTGCAAAATATAGTCCATAGTGTTTTTGACCCACAAAAGGGTAGAACCTATGAAACTTAGAACTATCTATAACTACAACAAAAATATTGATTGTCTTAAAAGTTCAGAGTTTGGTTACTCTATGTTTTAACACAAAGTGTGTAGATAGCAAATGGAAAAGCATGCTTTAATACAAAGTGCGTGGATAGCAAATGAAAAAACGTTTTACTCTATATTATTGATAGCTTACTCAAAAGAAACGCTTTAGTAGAAGCACCCCACTTTACCTCACATAGTAAGGATTAGCTTACACAAAAAAAATTGTACATTTTTGCAAGATATAGTCCATAGTCTTTGCAACCTAGGGAAGGGTAGAACCTACTAAACTTAAAATTATCTCTCCGTGCAACGATTTGAGTACTACCCTACCCCCTCTAGTTTTGAACCTATGATCTCCTAGGAGGAAACACACGTTCTTAACTATTAGGCCCACTTAGGATGTACATGCTCACTAACATGCTCCTCCTCTAAAAAGTTTAAGGTCTCACTGACTTTCCCCTGATGCTCAACAATAACTCCTTGTAACTCAACCCTGCTTCTATTACTGCTGGATTGGTCTTGACTTTGTTCCCCCATCTCTACATCTGACTGAATTTCCACTATTGATATTTTCACCCTCACTTCTTGTTTTTGTGGGGTTTGAATGACTTGTGATTTATGTTTGTTTCCTGCTTGCAATAGTTTCTCAACCTTCTCCCATGTTTCCAAGTTGGCAATTTTTTTTCTAGCTTCTCATTAGGTTGATGAATATATTCTACCAGCTTGAATTATTGTCTTTTAGTAGATATGGCATTATGAGGATCATACCTCCATTTCAATCTCATTGGGAGATTGAGGTCGTTTAATATTTTTTCATCAATGGATTGTACAGTTCTTGACTTGATAATAATAGGACCTACCTCCTTAGGCAATTTGAAAGTAACATGACTTTTATTTTTAACAAAATGAATGAAGTCTAAATCAAAACTTTTCCTGATATACGCTATGGAAAATATCATGGGTGTTAGGAAAGCAAGCAGTGGGTAGTGCTCTAACTCAGACCCACAAATCCTGATTTATGTGTGATTTTCAAGTAGGAACCAATATCCCACACATGTCCTAACTCAACTGGAATAACCTCTTGCATTTAGTGAAAATCCTTGAGGGAGGGCTTCCATGCAGCAAAGTGTAAACCACATACGTCACCTTGTTAACAAATTTACTAAAACTTGCATTATGGGATGCCCTCTGACCTTGGGGGTCGAGTCAGTCACTGACTTCATTGTTGGTTGGGCATCTTCCATTTGAAGATCTAAATCTTGGAAGGAGTTAGATTGGTGGTATATAATCAAATACGATAGGTATGAATGATACCTAAAGTACTTCAAGGCAATATAATTGTCCAATTGATCATGAATCATGTTTTCCATGAACTGTGCATAATCATACTTAGCCATTTGAATCCCTGAAGGAGGACAAATGGTGGACAAAAACCCCAAGACAATGTCATCAACTATTATGTCATGATCATAACCCAATAACTAGCATACCATGGCAATTGCTTGCTTGGTAATGCGTGGAAAAATATCAACTTTGTAAGGGGGTTGCCCCTTTGGAAGCTCTACGTCTTGAACAAGGAGACACTATAGAAGTAGATTATTCTCTTACTGGTTGAGGACTGAAATTTACCCCCAAAAGACTCATCATCTATCTTTTGCAAGTCTAGGGAATTAGTCATATATATCATTTGATAAATTGATTCCTTGGTAATAGGGCATATATTTAACTGTGACTTGGTCTAATGAAATAATGGCTTTCTTTGCAAAGGAATAATTTTTGACACACCATATGAGAAGTTCTGGGAAATTATGGTTGGAGGTATTGCATATCGAGGAAACTTAGATTCCCATAGTGTAAGAAATCATGAGACTCTTTAAATTGGGTTTCTACTTTAGAAATGGCTTTATACATGTCTGGAATTGAGAGGACAATGTTGTAAATATCAGCTTGGTTATCCATCATGTGCTCATCCAGTGGATTCATCTTTCTACTAGTCTCAGGTGGGTTTTCAATGGTGGCCATATATGTGTGTAAAAGGACAATTTAGCAAAGTAACACGAGGTAAATGCAAAATTACTAGTTTGTGGTGGTAGATTTGGCTTTCAAGCTTCATAATCTCTTGCATATCGACGTTTGAACAATGTTCTTCTTCAATGTCTAGGTGAGTTACATAAAATATATTTGAATTTTGGTGCATTTAATGAGGGTGAGGTCGGACTGGGATCGTGTCCCTCGGAACTATCAGAGACTGTTCCTATTTTGGTCGGTCGGTCAAAGACTGGGGGGGTGCTAAAGAGGGGGGAGGAGGTCGTCTTGCACCAAAGTTGTCATTCGAAAAAGAGAAGAAGGGTAGACTTGTGTGCGTTATGGGAAAAGATATCACCATGGATGTGGTGCTTTCCCTGAGCCAAAGGGATTTAGTTGGCAAGTTCGAATACCTATGTCTTAGCCGGCTTGATTTGCTGGCTTGGATTTGCTGTCACTAGAAGCCCCATATTACCAACATGCCGAGGGTGCTGGTTCTCTCCAACGGATGGTTAATGTTTCAATTTCTTAACGAAGATGATCATATCTCCATTGAGAGTCGGTACTTGGTGTATGGTTCAGGCTCTTTGGTTCTGACCCGATGGCACAGTGGTTTCGACCCGAGGATGAAAAAGCTATGAAAGAGGCACCTATGGACCATCCTGCCGGGCTTCCCCATGCATTGTTGGAATTTGGGGGGGTTTATGGATGTGGCCAACTTGATTGGGAGATTCATACTGATGGAAGAGGAGCAACTCACAGGTGCTGAGAGGCGCTCACCTCGTATGTTAGTGGAAATCAATTCATCTGATGGCTTGCCTGACGAAAATGAAATCATTTCGGAGGGTGGCTCTTTCATTCAACAATTAGACTATTGGAAGATTGCCTTCCATTGTCACAGCTGTCGTGGGGTTGGTCACTCCAAGGATCACTGTAGAACCCACTCGGGGGAAATGGCCCAGGTTTCGAGCTCTGTAGAGCCTGATGTTTGCCCTGATGAAGGTGTATGGGACTCTCTACCTCTGGATCAACAATCGGCACTAACCCTTTTGGGTAAGTTTTCTCAAGCTGTCCCGATTTTATTGAAATTTCTTTCCAATGACGACTTTGTTGGGGTACTCTCCATTTTGAACATTTAGATTTGTTGGGTAGGGATAGTGGAATGGGTTTTGAGGAACCCTCCCCGAGTTTGGGCGGGGAGTCCACTATTGGGAAGGAGCAGTGCTTGAGTGGTGAGTTGGTGGTGCACACTGATATTCCTGTTGGGACTTGGACTCATGCCGGTGTGCCTGATGAATCTACCCTTGAGATTCCCTCATCCAACCTCCCATGCCTCAACATCTCTCTCACATCCTCGCCCATATTTGATTCCCCTGAAACGACTGATAACTTGTTAAAACATCTTACCCCTCTCCCATATTTTCCTGCTATCCATGCCCCTATGTCCTCAAAAGGATTCCTCTCTCCCAACCCTAGGGGTAATGTGACCATTCGTAAAAATCAGAAGAAAAAGAAGGACTCTCCAAGGGACAAGAGGGGGACCCCCCCCCTTCGGTGCCTATGGGCAGTCTGTCGAACCCTCCTATCACCTCCCTATTCGATAAAGGACTCACTCATTTAGAGATATGCCTATCCCTACCCCCTTTCCCTAGTGCATCTTATCTCCTTCAACATTCGGGGCCTCAGGAGGGGCCCCAAGCGAGCAGCTCTAAAATGATTTCTAGAGCTGACCAAGCCTTCACTTCTCCTCCTCCAGGAAACAATGATTTCTACTGCTGATGTTATCTCGTTCTTTCTTATTCTGAAGCCTCATTGGTGTGTTTGTGATCTGAATTCCAATGGGCACTCAGGGGGCAATTTGGTAGCATGGGATCCCATGCTTGTGGACTTCTATTCTTTCGTCACTTGTGATGGTATTCTTGTGGAGAGATTTTTTCGTGGCTGCACTCATAAGTTACGGGTGCTAAATGTTTACGGCCCTTACTCTGGTCGAAGGGCATTTTGGGAGCGGTTGGAGAGTATAGGAATCCTCAGCGACCCCTCTCTGATTCTGGCGGGTGACCTGAATCTTACCTTAAGCCCCGAGGAGGTGTGGGGTTCTCAAAAAGTTGTGGAATCATTGGCTGCCTTTTTTCTGATCTATTTGATAAATCTCACTTGGTGGATGTGGTCCCCCATTTATTGTATCCTACATGGTCAAATGGGCAGTGTGGTGCAAACTATGTGGGTAAAAGATTGGATCACTTTCTGATTGCGAAGGACCTTGGCGATCGGTTGGGAAAGGTGCGCTCGTGGTCTCATGTAACAGGTATCTCTGATCACAAAGCAGTTATTCTTCAGTTGGACTTTGGGAAAAGACCTATAAATTTCCCGTTCAAGTTCAATGTTGGCTTGTTAAAAGATACTGAATTCTGCGATTGGTTTTGGGAGACTTGGGTGGTTTTGTCCCAGGCTGATAGAGCTCCTTCACTGGTAGTCTTTACTAAAAAATTACACCTGCTGCGACCACTAATTCGGTCGTGGGTGAAGAACAAAAAGTCGAGGGATCTCTTAGCTCTGGAGGACATAGAGAACAAGATTTCCAACTTTCATTTTGATGTGGATCTGTATCAGATCTCTGTTGAGCAATGATCTTATTTGGCTGATCTGTTGGTGGATAAGGAACGGATCCTCCATTTTATTGAAGAAGAATGGAGGCAAAAGAGTCGAGCCATCTTGCTACAGGATGGTGACTGTAATACCAAGTATTTTTAGAGATTTGTTGACAAGCGTCGCCTTTAGAACGCAATTTGGGATGTCTTGGATGGGGAAAACCATTTGGTATCCGATGAGAGCTCCATCAAGGCAGTTTCCCATGAACACTTTCGGGGCATTTATACCAAATCTAAGGAACTTGGGCTTATTAATCAACTGAACACAGTTATGAACCTTCCTCGTTACTTTTCTGAAGAAGATGCCCGGCTGATTGAGCGCTTGGTTACTAAGGAAGAAGTTTTTTTAACTCTTAAAGGTTTCAGCTATGACAAGAGTCTGGGTCCGGATGGGATGACTACGGAACTCTATCTTCATTTTTTTGACATCCTGGGGAATGAGCTGTCTATAGCCATTGAATAATCCCATTCAAAGGCCTAGATTCGGCATTAGCTGAACCAAACTTATCTTACTCTGATTCCAAAATTGGAAAAGCCTTCAAAGTTCGACGAATACCGTCCTATTTCTCTTGGAAACCTTTTGTACAAGGTCATTACCAAGGTGATAGCAGAACGTATCAAGCCATTTCTGGGAAGGTGTGTGTCCAGGGAACAATTCGCTTTCCTTCAGAACAGGCAGATTACCAATGCGGTGGGGGTGGCCCAGGAATGTTTGCATTCCATTAAGACAAATAAACTGAATGCATTTTTACTCAAACTCGATCTCCAGAAGGCTTATGACTGTGTGGACTGGGATTATATTCGCTTCATTTTGATCTAGATTGGTCTTTCGGCTGAGGTGGTAAAGTGGATCTATGCCTGCTACTCGACTGCCAGTTTCGCTGTCCTCATCAATGGCTCACCCACTAATTTTTTTCATGGTAATAGATGGCTTAGGCAGGGTTGTCCGTTATCCCCGTACCTATTTATCTTGGCTATGGAAAGCCTTAGTAAGCTGATTCACAAGGCCAGATTGAGTGGGGTCCTTTCTAGTGTACATGTGGCTAGATCCTTATTTATTCCCCACCTCTTCTTTGTGGATGACGTTCTTCTCTTTGGGTCGGGTTCCAAAGATGATTGGCTACATTACCACTTTATCATGAGTATTTTTTGTGATGCCTATGGTCCGGGCACGGGGGCTTCACTCAATAAACCACTATCATAACATGTTCGTTCATGGCATATGAAACAATACCCCTAATTTCACTACATATTGGAAAATACTTTCCAAAATCATTTTTTTTAACCCCCTCTCAATATGTCTTCCCAATTTAAAAAAACCTATTTTCACTAGATATTGTATGTATCAATTTTTTCATTAACATTTTTTATATCCCTTTATATTTCTACCTAGTATATTGATATGATACCCCTCTTATGACCCCACATGCATTCTACAATGCACCTTGCTTCTTTCAATGTATATTGTGGATGCACATTAATTCACCCACAATGCAATTACTCAACCACATATCATTATGATTTGCAACATCTAATGGTCTAATGAAGATATAGCATATCACTTATTGTATGTCACTAGAGCCAATGCACATAGTACAACATTTAGATTGCATGTTGCAGTTCCCCAATCGCTAACTAAACCTGTTGTGGGCTAGGTATCCAATCCCCCCAAGGCCTGTAACAAGCTCTAGGAGGCTGACTAAACCTCCCAAGGCCTGTAGTAGGAACGAGTGGTTGGGTATTCAAGCCCCCAAGGCCTATCGAGGGCCTATAACAGGCCTTGGAGGCTTAGAGCCTCCCAAGGCTATTGGTAACAACTGGTTGAGTGCTATTGGTAACAATTCGTTGTCAATGACCACTGTCTCTCGACTATGATCGACTGGAAACCCACTTCACCACGAAACCCATGGCCCCAAGCATGCCTCAAGACGAGATTTCCCTAGGTACTTGTAAGCTCGAGCCTTGCCTCAACCTGATTTCTCATCCGGTCTTGATCTCGCCATCTCCATTTGGTGGATATTTGTTAGCCCGCCCATATAAAAAAGACCCCAAAGTATTTTTGTATTGTTACATTAAATAAAAAAACACCTTTGCCCCTTAATATATAAGCAATATAATTTTTAGGTTTTCATGAATATTTAATACTGCAATATGAATGAACGTGATATTATATTTCCTTCTAGTGAAGCCCCCATGGCTCTGGATATCAATGCTTCAAAATCGTCCTTCCTTTATCAATGTGTCGACCCTGCATTTTGTGAGTTTATGAAAGCTCTGTTCCCCTACATTCATGTTCAGTTGGAAATCGGAATGAGGTACCTGGGTTTCTTCATTAAGCCTTGCTCATATGGTTGGAAAGACTGGCTTTGACTGGTTAAAAAGGTGTCCAGGCGTATCAGTTCCTGGTCATCTCGGTGGTTATCTTTGAGAGGTCGGCTCATCTTGTTGCAGTCGGTAGTGCAATCTATCCCGGTTTACTGGTTCAATCTCTTTGTGGTCCCGGTTTGCATTGTGAACAGGCTGTGCCAATTATTATTTTGTTTCCTTTGGGGAGGTCGAACTGGGTCTTTCAAGATTCATTTGGCCAGTTGGAAACTCCTCTCCAAACCAAAATTGAAGGGTGGTTGGGGTATTAGAGATCTGAGGGCATTCAATTCTGCTCTATGTGCTAAGTGTTTGTGGAGGGCACTTTTCGAACAGGGATTGTGGGGTATTACTATCAAGGCCAAGTACCTTAATGGATTGGACTATGGCATTTGGCTGGGCACCGTTAATGCTCCTCTGGGCAGAGGCTCTACCATTTGGCACAGTCTACTTAAGTCTTTGCCCCTAATTCAACGGTTCCTTTGCTGGGAGGTGGGGAGGGGTATTATGATCTCCATCGGATCCGATCAGATATTTGGATTGGACGATGAGTTTCTTTTGTCACAAGAGCTCATCTTGGCTCTCCATGAAAGGGGTTACTATGTACTCAAACACTTATGGATACTGACTGCGATTCACTCTGATTGATGGAGGTTGGTGGATATCACTGATTTACCGGAGGCTTTAATGGAGGAGTGGTCCACTTATCGTCTTGCTCTGATAGGAGCCGGGATCCATCCTCTGGATAATTCAGACCGTTTAGTCTGGGCCGCTAACCCCCTGCAAGGTACTATTACGGCTAGTTTGGCCTATGACTGTTTGATTGGGGAATTGAATGACCAGCGGGTGAGTGGTATCGATGCTCTGATCTGGAACCAGAGTATCTCCTTGAAGATCAGCTGCTTCGTATGACTCCTTATTCATAACAAAATCCTTACATGGAGCAACCTTCAGAAGCATGGTTTCCATGGTCCGAGTGTTTTCTTGCTGTGTAAAAGGGAGGGGGAGGAGATAAACCATCTATTCGAAAATTGTGTATTCTTTTAGCTGGTGTGGTTGTGCCTGCGGGAAAGATGGATATACCTCCCTTTTTGGGATCGGGATTCTGCTATGGATAACTTAGATGGTTTCCTTAAACATTCCAGGGACGATCTCTGTATTGCTTTCTACACTTTGTGGGAAGTATGGTGTGCTCATAATCGATTAATTTTTAATGGTTTTCAGTCTAATACTACCTTATTGGTGGCTAGGATCATCTCTAGGTTTACCTATGTTGATGTTTCTCCTGTTTGTGATCTACTGGTTGCCCCTCCTGCGCCGATCGAATAGGTCAACTATCCTATTGGGTTTTTCGATGGCGCAGCTTAGATGGGAGTCTGCGGGGCTAGCATGGTGATTAAAATGGCTGGGAATCATTATTACCATCTTCGTATGGGTGTTGGGAGGGGCTCCAATACTCCGTCAGAGCTCCTGGATTTATGGGGCCTCCCATGGTTCTCTGAGACTCGGAATATCCTCATCTCTCACATCTTTGGCGATTCCATGTGTTTCATCAATTGGACAAGTGGTTCCTTAGTTTTGTGACCTCTTACTCTTCAGCATTGGATGGAAAAGGTTCGCCAATTGATTCAGAGGGCTAGTCAACCATCTTTTTCACATATTCGTAGATGTTATAATAGGGAGGCTGACGACTTCTCCAAACAAGCGCTGGGTATGGTGGATGGTAAGATCCGGTTTATGGAATTCATGGATAGTGAGCTGGTAAGTAAAGACGCCCTTCAGTTTGGCTGATCGTGAAAATATGTCGATACACGTATGCTTACGGCTGATCGATGTACTTAACATCTCCCTAGAGGGTTATAGTTTGCTTTCTGTTTCATCTTTTGATCTATTTCATCAAATTTTGAACTATATTTATACCAGTTATCAACTGATCGTTTTGTACTGAACTTGTCTGGTTGGTTCAACACCATTGGATCCATTAGTATTGATGTCTTATGAACTCCTCGCCTCTGGACCGTTTTGGGTGAATGTCCATATTTTGCTACATTTTTACTATTTTAAATAAAGATGTTTTTTTCGCCTTGAAAAAAAAAATACAACCTTTTATCCACCGTTCAAACGTGACATGAATCGCATTAAGGTATGGACCGTTGGCATATGCCCATGTGTCAGTTTTCTAATAGTCCACATGGATCTTAGCTTTCAATTTGTCGTCTAGCTATGGTTATGTCATTCGACGGTTTCATTATCTATTGTTTAGCTCAACAACCCTGAACAAGTATCGACCGTCGATCTTGGGTCCTCCACTTGATCACGATTCCTTCAATCCTATCCCCTTTTTCTCAGCTCTTGGTTCCGGTGCTCGATTACACGATCCTTCGAATTAAGAACTCGGGCGTTGGGTTCCAATTAGCCTCTCTTGAGCATTCTAGCACTCATGTGCTAACCAGATTTAGCACCTAGCTTGTATTTTAACATCGAGGTACTTATTTGATTAGTATTAAAACTGAACTTCTATCCATTGATTACCTATTCAAGATCATGCTATCATGAAGATTATTATTTGTACTAGCAACTTGTATTTCCTATTTGGTATTGTCTTATCCTTCACTTCCTTACATCTTCCATCTCTGTTCTAATTCACCCCATGTGTAGGGGTCTACTTTTCCATCATCGTCAGGTTGAAAGTCATAAAATCCTCCTCTACTAGGAACATATTTACCCACATTTCCACCTCTTGTACTATCCTCTCACATGCTCCTTTCTTGAACTTGTCTTTATCTTTTGTGAAAGATTAGTTTATTCTACTACAAACTCAACAATGTAACCTTCTATGGTTTACTTCACCCATAAATCAAATTCTATGGTGATTTTTTGTTTGAAACTATACAATGCAATCAAGTTTTGTATGTTGCAATGGATTTGTCTTCATCATTTCCAAGATGGTTGCAGACACTCCCCTAATATTTTTAACCACTCAAACAACACCATCAAGAATTCTACCTAAAATATTTTGTAACTATCACAATCATTCTTCTTGCATTGGGATTGTTTACCTTTCACATGTTTCTCTTCGAACCATTTGATTTTACCAAAACACCAATATTATATGTAAGTCTAGGTTAACTCACCAACCATACTTCTAAATTTCCATAGATGTAATTGAAGTGTCCTAGCAATGGAACCTTTTGTTGTCTCAATTTTAGACTAGGGTCCATAGATGTATCCAATAGAAGTATCCATAGTACTCTAAGCGTTGGCATATTCAATCCCCAAGGAGGGAAGATCTCACCTAAAGTGCAGTTCCAGAATGAGAGGAATTGTGAGGTTGAAGCAGTGTGAGTGTCATGACTATCCATATCATAGGTTGATTCAAAGACTCCCATCAACCCATCAATTTTCACAACCACTCATAACCAAAACAATAGACAAAAAAATGTAAAGTTATCATCTTAACCATTCATCAAATAAACTAGATAGAATAAGGCACATTATTGAACACCATAACATATATAAAATGCAACATCATCACCATAGATAAACATGGCAATCAAATTTTTAAGGGGGGTCTTATTTCATTACTACATATGGTTATCAAGTACATGGATAGACAATACAAGTAATCTTATAGATCAACTAGTCCACTATCATCATCCTACTCAATGCTAAGCATTTACATTATCAATCGCAGAGCAACGAGAAGGAACATTTAGATCTTGACTACCACTGTTGTCTTTCTGCTCCAAATGACTTTATTGAATCCCAATTTTCTTCTTCTTCCTCATCCACATGGTGATATCCTTGTGCCACCTATTCCTTAGTTGTTTGAGACTCTTCCTATTGTTGTTCCTTGAACCCAATGATATAGATTATGTGTGGAACTACTTCCTTTGGCTTCATTTATCTTGCACAAGCATGTCCTTCTTGTTGTCACGGTCAAAAATAAAAAATAAAAAATTGGAAATGAAGGGCCGAATAGTCATCTTGGTTTTGCATAATGCACCCCTATATGATGAGTGCACTAGAGGATAAGTTTATGTTTATCCTAGTCCCTAGTATTATCTTGATATGCATTGAGATGTAGAGCCACTTTGTATGTGCTAATGGCTACAATATTTTATTAACATGGATCCACAATGTATTTTTTGTGGCCATGTAATTCCAATTTCATATTGCATGGATCCCAATGTATTTTATTTGGTAGCCATGATAATTTCACATCTAAGCAAGGCCTACCTTAGGGAAGGTTTATATATGATACTTTGGTTGTTGTTTGCAGGTATTTCTAAATCCATGGTTTGTGAAACTCCTTATCCCACTCATCAACATCCTTTGTTCAAATGAATTCAGATGATCAATCTCTCTTTTAACCTCATACATTAGGGGGGATATTTTATATGCATATTTGACACTTTCAATCAATGAAATATGCATATTTAACACTTTCAAGTAGAATCAATTACATACAATAAAATTGCATGATTATCTATATTTTTTTAACATGTTAGCACTTGGTCATGCTTTTTCTTTAGGATAGGCATGAGCGTGACATTTTTTCATAAATAAAATTGTGTCTAGCTATACTTGTTCATTATTAAAACATGGCTACCTCTCAAAACCTAAAGGAAAAATATTGAGAATTGTGAAATTGTAATTGAAATATGTGCATGCCCTACACATGTATGGCATGCACTCACTCCAACCTCAAGCTTATCACCTTCTTGTTCTATGAATAAAAGATATCAGGGGGAGAGAAAGACACACAAAAGAATGGTTGAAAGCATCTAGACTTTAGAGAAATCAAGAGTGACTGGAAAAAACAATCCTTGCCCTTGTTTCCATTGTCGAGGAAGAGTTTGCATATTCTTCTTATAAAAGAGGCCTAATCTTAGGTGTATATTAGTCAACCTTCATTTGTCTTCTCCACCATAGTAAGGATTAAGATTGTGATCGGGAAGTGGATGAGGATTACAGGATACAAAATCTGGTGAAAGAAATGCTAATACAAAATTCAAGTATCCAAGTTGTTATAACTTTTCCTTTGTATATAATATAGATCGATCCCCCCCCCCAAAAAAAATGTATTGTTATAGATTTACTTTATCATGAATGAGTTTCATACATGGTTGGGAAAACGTTTCTTAGAAGTAATTTAAAGTTTATTATATGCATTTTCAAGTTTCATTGATTAATGATATTTGAAAAAGAATGATGAAGGTTATCATTTGAAGTATGTGTAGGTTTACAAGAAGGACATCATATATTGTTGATGTATTTGTAACTTCGGAAGATATTCTTCTATGTATTACATTTGTACTTTATTGTATATCCCACATAGATGAATTATTCCTCTAATTGGAAGTGTCGTCATGCGCATCGACACGTGTCATCATTTGTATTGATGGGTTATTAGACCACTAACATGGGTTCGGCCCTGGTTAGAACATGTGGTTGGGTTATTAGGCTTGATTAGCAAGTCAGCCCTAGTGAATTATTGGCAGGTCAAAGTCAAATATAAATAAGAGGGGTGTATCCCTCATTCTATTCATTCACTCACTTCTCAAGCTCACATAGCTAAGAGAGAAAGTGGCGCACTTGTGGAGGAGGAGGATCATCTGCTAGAGATATCTTATTGGATTTGATCATTGTGATCTTGTACTTGGGTTTATTCTATCTCTGAGGAAGTTGCGGGGTTTTTCACCTTCTTGGTTTTCCCCAGTGAAACTCTGTGTCTCTTGTGTGCTTGCATTATTGTGTTTATGCTTGATATGTTGTACATGTTATTCTCTTAGTGATCCTAAATGATAATGGAATGAAATTATCGAAAAATTAACATGGTATCAGAGCTAACCTAAGAAGAAGGCACTATGCAGCTGCGGAAGCTAGGGAATCTTAATATTTGGGTTTCTCTTCACAGATAATCAAAGGCAGGAGTATAGATTGACTCTCCTTGGAAGGGCGCATCTTTCTATCGAAACATAATTCAATTATGAGTTGTTTCAGTTTTTGACCTAAAAATTAGGGTTTCCACAAAAAGTGGAATTTCTGAAATCTGAGACCATAGCTGGAAGCTCCTTGGAAAAATAGAAGTTGAGAGCTTTGGATCGAACTTTTTGGTTGGGTGAAGCTCCAGGAAACTCAAACCCTAATTCATGGTCCTCCCTAGTGAATCCGGGAAATTGAAAAGCATTTCTGAGGGGTGAAACTTTACAGAATTCAAATTCTGAGTATACCAGCTTGATTAGCTCATCAAGGCGCATCCATTTCTATCCTTTCAGAATCTTGAAATTCAAATTTTGAATTTGTAGGGTTTCTCTGACAAACCCTAATCCAACTCCAGATCCGATTTTCAGCAAATCAAGTGGTAAGACCTAAAACTTTCTATTTCCATTTGAAGTACTCTTTAAAATGTCTCACCACACCAATATTGATGAAAAGCTTGAAGGAGTTGATAACTTCCGAGCCTGGAAGTATATGATTGGGTTAATCCT
Source organism: Larix kaempferi (assembly GCA_027924585.1). Classification (NCBI taxonomy): domain Eukaryota; kingdom Viridiplantae; phylum Streptophyta; class Pinopsida; order Pinales; family Pinaceae; genus Larix; species Larix kaempferi. Next base: position 4,216,284 of record BSBM01000079.1, read on the forward strand.
AGAAGAAAATGAGTTGGACAACTACATAAAAGAAGAGGTCCCAGTTCCAGAGGGAGATGAGGCTAAAACCTTACACAAGAAGAACTTGGTTAAAGCCAAGAGAATCATTGTTGATTCTATAAAGGACCATCTCATACCCCATGTGTCTTCCCTAAAGACACCTAAGGAGATGTTTGACTCTTTAACCAAGTTTTTTGAAGGAAAGAACATAAACTGGAAGATGACCTTGAGGAATCAATTGAAGAATATCAAGATCCAGAATGCAGAGACTATGTAGTCTTATTTCTCAAGGGTCTCCCAGATAAAAGAACAAATTGAAGATGTGGGAGAAGATATAGAAAATGGAGAAGTGGTAATGACCACTCTTAATGGCCTTCCTAGGTCATGGGATTCCTTCATGCAAGGAATTTGTGCTAGGAAGAAACTTATCTCTTTCAGTAGATTGTGGGAAGAATGCTCACAGGAAGAAGCTCGGATTGTAGCTCGAGAAGAGAAGATGGGGAATGAAGATCAAGCTCTTACAGCTCACACCAAGGGAAGCAAGCTCAAGAGGGAGAAATCTCATAATAAGAACCATTCTCATTTCCATCATAAGAAGCAAGATCTCTCCCAGATTCGATGTTACTCTTGTAATGAGAAAGGACATTATGCCTCAGAATGTCCTAAGAACAAAAGGAAAAACAACAACAACTTCAACAAGAAGAAGAAGGGAAGTAAGAAGAGATATCATGCTCATGTTGTTGAGGATGATGAACCTCCCAAGAAGAAGGCTAGAGCAGAAAGTGATGACTCATCTAGTGAAGATGAATATGTTCTAATATCTTCTCTCACAGGTACTATCTCTCATGGATGTAATGATTGGCTCATTGATAGTGGGGCTTCTAAACACATGACTGGGTTTAAAGAATCTTTTGTAGACCTATCTGAACATGAGTCACCCCATAAGGTGAAACTTGGGGATGACTATCAATATCCTATCAAAGGAAGTGGTGAAGCCTCCTATAAACTAGAATCTGGGAAGTCTTTGAAGATGAAAGATGTTCTATATGTACCTGGGATCAAGAAGAATCTCCTATCCATATCATCTTTGGATGAAAAAAGAATTAGAGTTGCATTTGCAAATGGCCAAGTACTCATGTGGCCAAAGGGCAAGACCATGGATGATGCAGTAGTGATTGGAGAGCAAGAGGGAGGATTGTACAAATTGAAGGGACAACCTGAACATGCCATGGTACATGAGTCCATGGAGCCAAGTGAACTTTGGCATAGAAGGCTTGCACATATGCACTATAGAGCACTACCAATTGCAAGCAAAGTTGTAGAAGGTCTTCCTGAAATCCAGTCAAAGCATGAAGGTGTTTGCAAAGGATGTGCTAAGGGAAAGAACACAAAGAAGGCATTTCCAAGCAGTGAAAGCAAAGCAAAAGGAACTTTGGAGATTATCCACTCCGATGTATGCGGACCAATGTCATCCAGTTCTCTGAGTGGGTATGTATACTATGTTTCTTTCATTGATGATTTCTCTAGGAAGAATTGGGTTTATTTCTTAAAGAATAAAGATGAATTGTTTGATAAGTTCAAGGAGTTCAAAGCCTTGATAGAAAATCAAATAGATAAGAAGATCAAGACTTCCAGATCCGACAATGGTGGAGAATTCACTTCAGGTGATTTCAAAAGGTTATGTAGTGATTCGGGGATTAAGAGGGAGTTGACTGCTCCTTACAATCCACAACAGAATGGAGTTACAGAAAGGAAGAATAGAACTATCATGGAAGCAACACGGGCAATGCTTCATGACCAAGAACTGCCTATGCATCTATGGGCAGAAGCAACTAGGACAACTGTGTATGTACAAAACAGAACACCCCACAAGATACTTGACAACAAGACACCAGAAGAAGTTTTCTCTAGTAAGAAACCAGAAGTAAGCCATCTCAAAATATTTGGCTGTCCAGTATACACACACATTCCAAAAGAAAAGAGGACAAAGCTAGATCCTCCAGGAAAGAAGGGCATCTTTGTGGGTTACAATGAAAACTCGAAGGCTTACAGAATATACTTTCCAGGGTTCAAGAAGATTGACATCAGCAGGGATGTAACATTTGATGAAGACTCAACATACATCAAATCAAGGAAGGCACCTGTTGAAGATCATGAAGAACCAAAGGAATCCAGATTTCAAGACACCACTATGAATGAAGCAATTCCAGAAACAATTCGTGAAATTGAAGATCCACAAGAACCTGTAGATCCACCCCGTGAGAAGAACTCTCACAAGAGGAAACCTGCATGGGCTAGGGAGCTCATTCAAGATGTAGAAAGGTATGGCATCCCAGAAGAAGAGCACAAAGAAAGGAAGAGGACTAGATCACACACCAGTTATGTTGCCTTACTCTGTGACATTATGAACAAAGAACCTTCGATTTATGAAGAAGCAACGGAAAAGAAAGAATGGAAGGGATGCCATGGTCGAGGAGTATCAGTCGATCATGAAGAATGATGTTTGGGATGTGGTCCTAGACCTAAAGGGAATTCTGTTGTGACTTCCAAGTGGATCTACAAGATCAAGCATGCTGCAGATGGCAGCATAGAGAAATACAAGGCAAGGTTTGTAGCTCGTGGCTTCTCCTAGAAAGAAGGAATAGACTATGAAGAAACTTTTTCTCCTGTAGCCAGATACACTTCCATCAGAACAGGACTTGCTCTAGCTACAATGATGAAGTGGAAGATACACTAGATGGATGTCAAGACAACTTTCTTGAATGGTGTAGTTGAAGAGGAAGTGTATGTGGAGCAGCCACTTGGTTTTAAGACACATGACAGAGAGTCATATGTGTGCAGGTTGAAGAAAGCCTTGTATGGCTTGAAGCAAGCTCCTAGAACTTGGTATGGTAGGATGGACAGTTTTATATCTAGTTTGGGCTTTACGAAGAGTAAAGCAGATTCCAACCTTTACTACAAGGTTGAGGAAGGCAATCCAGTGATGCTACACTTGTATGTGGATGACCTGTTTGTTACAGGTGAGGATAGATTGATTGCCGATACAAAGAGGAAGATTGCTTCCAAGTTCGAGATGAAGGACTTGGGGATGATGCACTATTTTCTAGGCATGGAGGTGTGGCAAAGCACAGATGGAATATTCCTTGGACAATGGAAGTATGCAATAGAAATCCTCAAGAGGTTCGGGATGATGGACTGCAAGGCCATGGACACACCTATGGCATCGAACCTGAAGCTTCTGTGTGATGCTTCATCTAAGCTGGTTGATGTCACTGTGTATCATAAGATGATTGGGTCCTTGATGTACCTGACGAATACGAGACCAGATATTTGCTTTGCGGTGAACACATTGAGCCAGTTCCTGACGGATCCGAGAAGTGTTCACTTGGTTGCTGTAAAGCATATTCTGAGGTACCTGAAGGGTACAGTTGATTATGGGATCAAGTATGATGTGAATCAAAAGTTTAACCTGGAGGGTTATGTTGATTCAGATTGGGTAGGCAGTGCTGTAGATAGAAAGAGCACTTATAGGTGCTACTTCAGTATGGGATCAGGTGTGATCTCTTGGTTTAGCAAGAAGCAGTCTTGTGTAGCACTGAGTACAACTGAAGTAGAGTATGTTGCAACTTGTTCGGCTAGTTGTGAGGTAGTGTGGCTTAGGAAGCTAATGTCTGAGTTATTTGATCTCCCTTTGGATGCTACTGATATATTTTGTGACAACCAGAGTTGTGTGAAGCTATCTGAGAACCCGGTGTTCCACGACAGGTCGAAGCACATTGAGATCAAATATCCCTATATCAGGGATATGGTGCAGAGAGGAGCAATGAAGCTCCTGTATGTTGCGATGGATGAGCAGGTTGCAGATGTGTTGACGAAACCACTAGCCAAAGTGAAGTTTGAGTACTTCAGAGAAAGGATTGGTGTTCTTTAGATTGACGACACTTCGAGGAAGAAGTGATGGACACATTTGCAGGAGCCATTCCAAGCATGGTGAAAGGAGGATCCTTTCCATGGCTATGGATGTAAGCACTGTATGATGAGCATCAGGATGATGCTCCAGTTACTGCTTTGTTTATGCATCATGTTGGATGCTTGTTATGATTAGTTGGATCATGGATTTGTATATGTATCAGGTGGATACATTGTATGGTCAGTTGGATCATGGATTTGTATATGTATTAGGTGGATACATTGTATGATCAGGTGGATCATGTATTTGTATATGTATCAGGTGGATACATTGTATGATCAGGTGGATCATGTATGATGATATGTATCAGGTAGATACTTGGTATGCATCAGGTGGATGCATTGTTTGATCAGGATGATCACAGATGATGAGCTTCAGGATGTTGCTCCAGATGATATGCATCAGGTTGATGCTGTGATGATGATTAGTATGATCATGAGTATCAGGTTGATACTCCGTGGTCGTGGTTAGGTTGTGCAGGTAGCATAGAAAAGATCCTCAAGATCCGGACAGGTATAATTGTGTGCTTGTAACAACCTGGGATATAGAGATCCAGATAGGTAGAGCTGTGTGCTCGTAACAGCCTGGGATGCTCTTTCGAGGTTTTGCTACAGTTTCGCATAGAAAATATCCTAGAGATCTGGACAGGTATAGCTGTGTGCTTGTAATAGCCTGCGATGCTCTATAGAGATTCAGATAGGTAGAGCTGTGTGCTCATAACAGCCTGGGATGCTCTTTCGAGGTTTTGCTACAGTTTCGCATAGAAAAGATCCTGGAGATCCGAACAGGTATAGCTGTGTGCTTGTAACAGCCTGGGATGTTCTATAGAGATACGGACAGGTAGAGTTGTGTGCTCGTAACAGCCTGGGATGCTCTTTAAAGGTTTTGCGAAAGTTCACATAGAAAAGATCCTGGAGATCCGGACAGGTATAGTTATGTGCTTGTAACAACCTGGGATGCTCTATAGAGATCCGGACAGGTAGAGCTGTGTGCTCATAACATCCTGGGATGCTCTTTAAAGGTTTTGTGAAGGTCACATGTAAAAGATCCTGGGAGATCCAGACAGGTAGAGATATGTGCTCGTAACGGCCTGGGATGCTCTTTCGAGGTTTTGTTGACGCACGTAATTAGTCCTGGGATCCACAGTATGGCCAGTGATGATGAAGACCTACAGGTGGTGGGCCTACATCCAGCATGAAAAAGGGCTAGCTCTGTAGAACTTCCTATGACGAGCAGAATTCAGAGATAGCCCAATGATCGAGATGTCGAGTACAGCAGTAGTGATGATGATGATGCTTCGGGATCTAGTGATGATGATCCAGCTCCAGAATTGAAGACTTGCGCCAATATGTATTGATGACCTGTGACGAAAGAATACCTTCCTAGTTAAGAGGGAGTGTTGATATATTTGTAACTTCGGAAGATATTCTTCTATGTATTACATTTGTACTTTATTGTATATCCCACAAAGATGTATTATTCCTCTGATTGGAAGTGTCGTCATTTGTATTGATGGGTTATTAGACCACCAGCATGGGGTCGGCCTTGGTTAGCACATGTGGTTGGGTTATTAGGCTTGATTAGCAAGTCGGCCCTAGTGAATTATTGGCAGGTCAAAGTCAAGTATAAATAAGAGGGGTGTGTCCCTCATTCTATTCATTCACTCACTTCTCAAGCTCGCATAGCTAAGAGAGAAAGTGGCGCACTTGTGGAGGAGGAGGAGCATCCGCTAGAGACATCTTATTGGGTTTGCTCATTGTGATCTTGTACTTGGGTTTATTCTATCTCTAAGGAAGTTGTGGGGTTTTTCACCTTCTTGGTTTTCCCCGGTGAAACTCTGTCTCTTGCGTGCTTGCATTATTGTGTTTATGATTGATATGTTGTTGATATGTTGTACATGTTATTCTCTTAGTGATCCTGAATGATAATGGAATGAAATTATCGAAAAATAAACATATATGTGGTTGGATTGGATTGTCGCACACAAATATTTGGACAACCATCTGGAAACAAGCTTTCCCTTCTTACCTTCTTCTCTTGTTTTGGACATGCATGTAGGTTTAAGAAAAGATAAGTAGGAAATATACCTTAGTCTCTAGTAGTAAACTTTACCCAATCACCGGGGAATTGACCTCATTGATAAGTAGGTGTTATCCCTCATCACACCTCTCTCCCAATTTAAATTTTCCCCATTTTAATGAACAAATGATCAGTAGTGAGGATCCTCCTCTCCACTCCTTTTTTAATTCTATGAAATTAGAGTTGGTTGCTTCAAGCTAGGACATACTTGGTTAAGTGTAGGAGGTAGTTACTTGAGCTAATTAAGTCTTCCACTTTCAAATATTTATGTTTCACTTAACTAATCTCTTAATATAATTGGTATTAAAATTAGGAAGAAGTGAGGGAATAGAATATTCAAATAGAATTTATGATATATAAAAGTCATGAGACATAGGTCACTTGGACCCCCTTATTTTTCCCCTTTGGTGAACTCATATCCTATTAGGTGCTCTTTCCCAAACATTTAGTCTTGGGAAATTATTTAAAACTTTTGAAAGTGTAATTATCAAAAACACATGTCTAGGCATTCACAAGGCATTCACTAATCAGGTCTTGACCTTCATCTTTTCTCTATGAATTTATACAATACATTTCCATATATTACATATGAGGTCATTTACATTTACAATTGGACTCCTATAAATATATCAATGTATACATAATGCAATCGTATACATCAAAAGGGACAAAAACAAGATATTACACCTTCAAGAGGTGCTTGAAGGTTTTATTTTTTGAGGATTTGTTGTAGTGGCCAGATTTTAAATATCAACTTTAACTAGTTGAAAAGATGGAAAGACTATTACAAAGTGTGTGTGGATTCTAGTTGGAGGAGGTGCATGTGGTTTAATATTGTTGGTAATGTAATCAATGATTAGATGCATTGATTTTTTCATACATTGTTAGGAGAAAACTCTCACTAAATGGATGTTAGTGTAAACTGAGGTTTTGAGAGTCGATTGGTGAACTCGCTCAGTCGTTCTGACGGCTAGGGTTTCTACCATAGCCACATTTTTTATCCGTTCCCGTTTCCCGTGCGTCAGACAGCTCCTGTTCTGCAACGACAAGTTCTCCGGGTGTGGCTACCTTCCGTTTCTCTGCTTGCAGTCTGTCTTCAGTGGTGGCGTCGCCGGCTGGTTCTCGACGTAGCGGCGTTTCCCCTCAACGGCGGCGGCGGTGCCTGTGACAATGGTTGCGCCCTTCCTACGTCGAAGGCAGCAGTTAATGTTAATGGTAATACTTGAAGAAATGCCTCGATTCTTAGTAAAAAATGATGTTAGTAATACTCTTTTTGTATAACTTTTGGTATCACTGTTAGAATAAACATAATATATATTAATTATACTAAGTGGTATGAATTTTATTCATGAATTATTATGCATTCAATAGTATTTCTTTTGTAGGTTGATTTCTAGACTTTGTGTTTCATATCTATATTCTTCAAACATAGTTTTTCTCTACAACCATTGGTAGTTGGGACCATGATGCATGGAAGGAGGATCGAGGAAGGAGGAGGAGGAGATGATGAAAATGTGTGGAGGGTGGAAGGGAGGAGACTTAGAGGGGGGAAGGGAAAGAAGGGGAGGAAGAATTGGAAGCAAAGAGAAGGTAGAGGAGTGGGGGGGAAGGAGTGTTGAAGATTAGGTAACTTAGAAAGATATTCATATTGTAATTGATCATGTAAAATACCTAAAAGAATAAGTGAAAATAGACAAGTCGGCTCCACATAAGTCAGTGGGTAAAACTGCCCCAAACCATGGGTAGTATGCCCCAAACAATGGGAAAAACTGCCACAGTGAAGTCAGATTTACAGTGAAAAAGTTAGCTAGATAAGTGTATAAATAAAGGGGTCAAATTTCTCATTTGGATCATCATAAGTTCGCTCAAGCAAGTGAATAAGTGTGCATGGGAGAGTAGCAGCAGCTAGAAGAAGCTTATGTTTGGGGTTCTATCTTATTTTGTCTTTGTATATTCTATGCTTGGGGCATATTTTTATGTGAGAGATTTAGCTCTTTGTTGTATTGACATTGTACTTGTTGATAGAATCTATATTGAAGAAGTTTTGTCGGGTTTTTCTTCCCCTAGAGGGTTTCCCATGATAAACTCTTGTGTATGATGTGCTTGTCTATCTTTCAGTGATCCTATTGCTTATGTTTATTGTGATATAGTGGAATTTGTTTAAAGATCTAACATAACTACTATTCAAGTACAAATCATAACATGGTATCAGAGTCATACTGAAAGATGATGAAAACAGGCTTATAAAAGCCATCCAAATCCCTAACATAACCTAGATTTCAGACTTAGGTAGTCATTAAATAAATGACAAATCACTGGCACTTAAATAATGAACAACAAGCTGAAACACTAATGATGATACTATTAGCAGCGGAATAAATAACATAACAACTGTCAGAAAATTGCATGCACATATATTTTTGGTTAAAACGGACCTTGCAAAAACCCACAAGGGGAAAACCAGTTCAAGAATAATTTATATTAAGCATTCTCAGGCAGAATTATGAGTTTACAACAACATTTAACCAACATAAAAGGATTGTACCAGCACCTCGAGAATTGTGCAACACCTTGGAAATCATGCCCAGGCATAAGTTCGACCTGTACGGCCTCCACAACAACTGTCCCTTCTCGAAAACATTGCCTAGTAATACCTCATAATTCGTTCCCAGTCTGTATGTACCACTGTACGGCTTCCCTCAAAATTTGTGCAGCAAAAAACTCTCTTCAAACTACATGCCAACTAAGGTAGTATGGCCCAGCCATAACGGAGTACGGCCCAACAATTATTGCGGCAGAGATGCCTTGGGAATTGTGCCCCCTCTTGAGAAACTAACCTCCCTTCTCCAAAACTCTGAAATTTCTCCAAAATGCTCACTCTTGAAAACTATGCCTTGCACATTACCCGAGGCTTTCTCTTATAACGATAAAATGACTTTTCACCTTCCCCATCCCTAAATCCGATGGACAAGATCTAATCTTGTCATCAAGGGACAAGATTCATTCCCTCCAAAAAATGAATTGGTTACACTTTTTAATAAAGTAATTTCACTTTATGAAATATGTGCACTTTTATTTCATAAAATCACTTTATAAAAAAATAAACTACGAACATTACATAAAAAGTCACTTTATTAAAGAGCCACTTTATTACAACTTTATAAAAGTCAAGTGCTTGGTAATGTAAAAGTACGGTCACTTCCGCATACAAGACAAATATGCGGAGTGCCTCCTAAGATAGAAATCTAACACTCCCTCTTAGTGAGGGAGGTACTCACTGCCATCACCATCACCTGGTCCAGTCCTCAGGTCCATCACAATGTTCACAGTGGGAGCTGCCTCTAAACCTGGAGCCAACGCCACCACCTGCACTGAACTCGAATCTGAAGACACCCTCTTGGAAGCAACCCTAAACCTTGAGCTCCTAGGAGAATCCACCCTCCAATTGAGCATCGGTCCTTTCATACCAATTGAGCCTCCTACCGGTACTCAAGAGAGACTCCATCTCTTCCATCGGAAATCGAGACTGAACCCTTGGCGCCCCTGTAGCCTCAGGATCCTCCTACTCCTCTTCCAACTCGGAATCATAATCGTGGTTTGTCCACCTAACTTGTATAGCTCGCCAAACCGATCACCAATCAACTGTGGCTGGATTAGTTTCGCTCCCTCTGAGTATATAAAAAATTTCCCATAAATTCCCTCTCTAGAAAAATGTACACATGTCCCCTCCAAAACAATGTCGAATACCCTGCATCCTCCAAGGTTGAAACAAAGAGCAAGTTCACACTCAACCCTGGAACAAACAAAACTCCATCCTACTCAAGGAGTTCACCCTGTCGAACCTGGAATCTGACTCTCCCAAATCCATGCATTGAACATGTCATTCCCCCTTCACTCTCAACCATCCGGTTTGGATCTGTCTCAGTAATGTTGCGGAATATATGATACATTCTGTTCATGTGATGAGACGCTCCACTGTCAATGAACCAACTACTGTTCTGCACAAATCCATTATTGTCTACACTCGATACAAGAGAGAACAATGAGAATTCTTTCTTAAAATTTTCGGCAAAGTCATCTATCTCTGCAAATGCAACAACAGTCACAGATTCCTCCTCCTCCTCCTTCTTCTTCTCAGGACACTGAGAAGCAAGGTGGTCATACTGGTTGCAAGAAGAACATCTGACTTTGCTCAAGTCCTTAGTGGACTTCTTCTTACTCTTAGCAGAAAGAGTAACATTTTCTTCAACAACACCGTCCTTCAGTTCATTGTTCTGAGATCCCTCCCGGATCTCTTCTTGAGTGAAATCGTCCCACAATATGCTCCAATCTGGTAGTTTCTCTCGACCAACCACACACTTCACAAAGACTTCCCAGTCCTCGGTGAAGCCTTTCAAATCTATCATCACCAACTCAGAATGAAAGATGACCTCCCCAACTGCATCCAATTCATCTTTTACCTGTGCCACATGGGTAAGATAAGATACCACACCCTCACCCTTGGCCATCTTGGTCGCATACAATTTATCCTTGAGTGCCATCTCCCGGTTCTCATTATTCACCTCATAAATGTTTTTCAGCGTGTCCCACATCTCATAAGATGACTTCTTCTCAGCCAAGTGTGGGATGAGATTGTCTTTGACACCATCCAGAAAAATCCTCTGTGCTCTAGCCTCTTTTACTTCATGAATGTCAAGAGCAATAGCGTCAGCAATGGGAGAAGTTATCACAGTGTTGACATTAACCCACAGTCTGCTTTCTTTAAGCACAGTAGTCATTCTGACTTTTCATTGCAAATACTTGGAAATGTAATCCAATCGGTCCTCAAATTTGATGCAAACAACCATTTCCTTCTGCTAGTCCAAAAGAAAACAAACACAAGTTTTCCCTTGTCTACCCAACACCTGCAAAACACTTGCAGATAGATTTTTCCAATACACAATTTTTCAAAATCAACAATAACCTTGCTCAACAACTCAATACACTGCTGCAACAATAATATATTGTTATCTTGAGTCCAATCTCTGATACCATGATGAAAAATAGGCTTATAAAAGCCATCCAAACCCCCATCATTACCTAGATTTCAGACTTAGGTAGTCATTAAATAAATGACAAATCACAAGCACTTAAATAGTGAACAACAACCTGAAACACTAATGCTGAGACTGTTAGCAGCAAAATAAATAACATAACAATAGTCTGGAAATTGCATGCATAGTGATTTTTGGTCAAAACAGACCCTATAAAAACCCACTAGGGGAAAACCAGTTCAAGAGTAATTTATATTAAGCATTCTCAGGCAGAAATATGAGTTTACAACATAATTTAACCAACATAAAAGGACTGTACCAGCACCTTGGGAACTGTGCAGCACCTTGGAAATTGTGCGCAGGAAGAAGTATGACATGTACGACCTCCACAACCATTGTTCCTTCTCAAAAACAGTGCCCAGTAGTACCTCAAAATGTGTTCCCAGTTTGTCCGTACAGCTATACGACCTCCCCTGAAATTTGTGCAGTAGAAAATTATCCTCGAACTGTGTGCCAAATGAGGTAGTACGACCCAACAATAATAGAGTACGGGCCAGCAAGTAATGCAGCAAAGTTGCCTTGGGAATCATGCCCCTCTCTTGGGAATCAAGCCCCCCTCTTGAGAAACTAACCTCCCTTCTCCAAAACTTAGGAATTTCTCCAAAATGCTCACTCTTGAAAACTATGTCTTGCACATTACCCTAGGCTTGCTCTTATAACGGTAAAATGACTTTTCACCTTCCCCATCCCTAAATCCGACGGACAAGATCTAATCTTGTCATCAAGGGACAAGATTCATTCCCTCAAAAAAATGAATCGGTTACACCTTTTAATAATGTAATTTCACTTTATGAAATACGTGCACTTTTATTTCATAAAGTCAATTTGTAAAAAATAAACTAGGAACATTACATAAAAATTCACTTTATTAAAGAGCCACTTTATTACAACTTTATAAAATTCAAGTTCCTAGGTAATGTAAAAGTACGGTCACTTCCACATACAAGACAAATATGTGGAGTGCCCCCCCGAGCTAAAAATGTAACAAAAGAAGCCATTGTACAACTAAAATTGTCGGAAGTTGGAAACTATGGTTTAATGTTCTAGGAATTTCCCTCCTTAGATCATCTTGAAAAGGAGGTCAAATCAATTCGCCCTAGGAAGCAGTATCTTCCTGTGGAGGCAAATCTCATATCAAAGAATTTTCAATTTTGACCCTATCATTGCTGCTCGAGAAAACTAGGGCATCAGATTTTTGGCAGTTCTATCCATAGATCCAGAAGAAATAGACACTTGCTAAACTCACCTTAGGGAGGCATTGCATCTTCTCCTTGGATCAGAATTCCAAGATCTACAAGTTGGAAAATTAGGGTTTCTTTGACAAACCATAATTCAATAGATTTCAGAAGGACCCAGAAGAACATCTCAATTGGTAAGTTCTATAATCTTATTTCCATTTGAGGTTCTCATATTAAAATTATCAAGATGTCTAGAAACAACAAGCTTGAAGGAGATGATATCTTCCAAGCATGGAAGTATAGAATGCTTCTCATTCTAGAAGAAAATGATTTGGAGAAGTATGTTAAGGAAGAATTTATAGAGCTAGATGGAGAGGGAGACAAAGCAAAACATAAGAAGAATCTGGTTAGGGATAAAAGGAGTATTGTTGATTATATTAAGGATCACTTGATTCCTCATGTTTCATCCTTAAAGACTCCCAAGGAGATGTTCGATGCATTGACTAGATTATATGAAGGGAAGAACACCAACCAAAAGATGACCTTGAGGAATCAACTCAAGAATGTAAAGATGCAACGCTTAGAGACAATCTAGTCTTACTTCACAAGGGCATCTCAAATCGAAGAACAACTTGAATCTATTGGAGATATAGTTGAAGAAGCTGAAGTGGTAATGACCACATTAAATGGTCTCCCAAAGTCATGGAAATCATTTATTCAAGGAATATGTTCTAGGAGGAAGCCAACAAAATTTAGCAGGTTATGGGAAGAATGTACCCAAGAAGAAGCCAGATTAGTACCAAGAGAAGAGAAGTTGGGTAATGATGCAAAGAAAGAAAAGCACAACAAGGAATATCCCTTCCACAAGAAGCCTAAGAAGTTTTATAAGTCTCACGGGTCCCAAAAAGATTATTCAATAGTTAGATGTTACTCTTGTCAAGAGATGGGACACATTGCAAGGAATTGTCCCCATGCAAAAGATCAAATCAAGAAAGGAAAGAATAAGAGGTATCATGCTCATGATGCAGAAGATGATGAACATGTTCAGAAGAAGGCAAGAGAAGATTGTTCAAGTGAAGAAGAATATGTTTTGATTTCTGCTCTTACAAAGTAATACTTGGTTTGTTGATAGTGGTGTTTCTAAGCACATGACAGGTTTCAAAGACAGAGAAGGATTCACCTCATAAGGTGAAGCTTGGAGATGATTATCAATGTCCCATAAAGGGTTAGGGGAAGCTTCAGTGAGAAGTTAGACTCCGGTAAATCTATAAATATGAAATATGTTTTGTATGTACCAGACTTGAAGAAGAATCTCCTTTCCATATCAACATTAGAAGAGAAAGGATTTAGAGTTCCTTTTGTTTATGACCAAGTTCTTATGTGGCCAAGAGGAAAGTCTATTGATGATGCAGTTGTAATTGGAGAACAAGCCATGATACATAACACAGTGAACCCTTTCCAATTATAAGTAAGATGGTGACATGTCTACCAGAGATTTAGGAAAACCATGATGGTAGATGCAAAGAATGTGCTCAATGCAAGTATGCGAAAAGTCCATCACAAGCAATGACAACAAAGCAAAAGGATATCTTGGATCCAATGCATGACGGCCAAGGGCGAAGAGTTCAACAAGTTCCGGTCTAGATCAAGGTATTCAAAATTAGACGATGGAGTAGAGTACGCTTCCAGAAACTCAAGTGACTTCTACAAGGAGGCAGAAATTAAGAGGGATTTATTGAGTTATTCCTTAAGTGTTTAAATGATAGTGTTCATGACAGTTGTATGCATATTTGTATTCCTAGAATCAGGAAGTGTATTATGCATGTTATAGTGAATACATTGATATGGATATGATAAATGAACAATGTACTCTTAATGTACATATGATGGGTAAGTGGACTATGGTGTTGCACAACATTCCATGAGCCATGTTGTTTGTCTAGAATGAAACCTCTTTGCCAACATGTTGTGAGCAGTGCACACTCTTAATAGTATGTTCTAGTAGAGATGGAAGGAATCTATATAGTTACTGTGTGTATACCAGATATGGATGAGTGTTGTGTTGAAACATTGGCTAAGATGTATTGGTTACATTACTGTGTACATTATGCATAAGAAGTTGTCATTACGTTGAATTGATTGATTAGTGTGTAATGTTTCTAATCATATGATTGGATTTGACTTGTAGGAAAGATCATGTGCTATGAACTACAAGAGAAGGTTGATAAGACTTGTTCCAAAAAGCAAGTGATGATTGTTCAACAGTGACCCTCAAATGGATTACAAAATTAAGCATACTACAGAAGTACAAAGAAAGGTTCCCGGTTTCTCTCATAAAGAGGGAGTCGATTATGACGAGACGTGTGCTCCTGCAACAAGATACACTTCAATTAGAGCTATACTTGCTATAGCTACAGTGATGAAGTGAAAGGTACACCGAATGGACATGAAGACAACTTTCCTTAATGGTGTAGGAGAAGAAGAAGTGTATTTGGAGAATCCATAGATATTTGAGACACATTACAGACAAACACATGTGTGCAAGTTGAAAAGGCTTTGTACGGATTGAAGCAAGCACCCAGGACGTGGTACAACAGGATTGATGGTTTTCTGACGAGCTTGGGTTTTACCAAGAGTAAAGAAAACTCCAATATTTACTACAAGGTTGAGGATGGGAAACCAATGATATTGCTACTATATGTAGATGACCCGTTTCTAATAGGAGACGAGAAGTTCATTATAGAAACTAAGAAGAAGCTTGCCGCAGAGTTTGAGATGAAAAACTTAGGTATGATGCACTATTTCTTAGGTCTAGAGGTGTGGCAGAGTCCAGATGATATTTTCCTTACCCAAGAAAAATATGTTGTGGAGATCCTGAAGATATTTTGGATGTTGGATTGTAAGGCCATGGCCACACCAATGGCATCAAACTTGAAGTTGTTGTGTGATACTTCTTAAGAGACAGTGGATGACACATTATACAGATAGATGATTGGTTTGTTGATGTACTTGATGAAGACTAGACTTGATATATGTTTTGTGGTGAACACTTTGAGTCAGTACATGGTCAAGCCGAGATGTGTTCACCTGATTGAGGCAAATTATGTGATGAGGTACCTAAAGGCTACACTTGATTATGGAATCAGATATGTGTCAGATCATAAGATTAGCTTGCAAGGATATGTTGATTTAGATTGGGTCGGTAGTGTCATAGACAGAAAGAGTACTTCAGGATGTTGCTTCAGTTTGGGATCATGCATGATTTCATGGTTCAATAGGAAGCATACTAGTGTAGCACTTAGTACAGCCAAGGCAGAATATATTGCAATGTGTTCAACTAGCAGTGAAGTAGTGTGGCTCCGAAAGTTAATTGCAAGGGTATTTGATCTTGAGTTAGAGGTGACTTGTATTTTTTGTAACAACCAGAGTTGCGTAAAGTTTTTTGAGAACCCAATGTTTCATGACAAGTCCAAGCATATTGAGATCATGTACCATTATATCAGAGATATGGTACAGAAGGGAGCGGTGAAGCTCCAATACGTTACGATGAACGATCATATAACCGATGTATTGACCAAGCCTCTATCGAGAGTGAATTTCGAGTACTTTAGGGACAAGCTTGGCATGATGCAGAGAGATGTCCCTCGTAAGAGGGAGGGATGAGTCACATATGTGATTCGATGGGCTGTAGCTGAATGGTGTAGTAGCATCAGGTGGTCATTTATGGGCACATATTACATGACTATGTGATAATTGGAGAGAGTGACCAGATCTTGATGACTAGAGAGAACGACCATACCTTGTATCTGGATCTAGTTGACCTACATATCCAGTTGGAGCTAGTGTGAGATGACTAGAGAGAGTGACCAACTATTGTGATGATTGTAGGGCATGACCATACAATGGAAGGTTGGAGAGTGTGATCATACTTGAGATGAATGGAGAGAGTGACCATTCTGGAAGGTTGGAGAGAGTGACCATACTTGTGATGACTGGAGAGAGTGACCATACATTGACAGACTCGAGAGCGTGAGCATACTTCGTATATGTATCCAGTTGAGTATGTGTATCCAACTGAGTATGTGTATCTAATCGAGTTGTGTATCTAGTCAGATGTGGTAGGTTGGAGAGAGTGACCATACTTGTGATGACCAGAGAGAGTGACCATACGTTGACAGACTGGAGAGTGTGATCATACTTACTATGCGTATCCAATCGAGTATGTGTATCCAACTAAGTATGTGTATCCAATTGAGTTGTGTATCCAGCCAGATGTGTGTGTCTCGATTCTATGTGAGCTAGACGAAGTCCCATAATGACGTAATGTGCACTCCTGCCTTGTTGATGTGTTGCTACTATGATGCCCCCAGATGTATGATAGTGATTGATGCATGATTGAGATGATGGCTTGCTCGTACAAAAATTCTAGTGATGTATATATTCAAGAGGTGTCACAAGTCAATGATTATAGTACAGATTTTGCAACAATAGTGATGATGTTCGTGTCAGGAGAATACCTTCATTGATAAGAGGGAGTGTTGAATATTAGGTAACTTAGTAAGATATTCTTATTGTGTTCCTTCGAAATATATTCATATTGTAATTGATCATGTAAAAAACCTAAGATAATAAGTGAAAATAGACAAGTTGTATCCACAGAAGTCAGTGGGTAAAACTGCCCCAAACCATGGGAAGTATGCCCTAAACAATGGGAAAAACCGCTCGAGTGAATTCGTCCCTACAGTTAAAAAATCAGCTAGACAAGTGTATAAATAAGGGGTTCAAATTTCTCATTTGGATCATCATACGTTCGCTCAAGCAAGTGAATAAGTGCGCATGGGAGAGTATCTATAGCTCGAGGAAGCTTATGTTTGGGGTTCTATCTTATCTCGTCTTTGTATCTTCTATTCGTGGGGAATCTTTGTATGTGAGAGATTTAGATCTTTGTTGTATTAACATTGTACTTGTTGACATAATCTATATTGAAGAAGTTTTGTTGCGTTTTCTTCCCCTAGAGGGTTTCCTAGGATAAACTCTTGTGTATTTTGTGCTTGTCTATCTTTCAGTGATCCTATTGCTTATGTTTATTGTGATATAGTAGAATTTGTTTAAAGATCTAACATAAAATCTATTCAAGTTCAAATAATAGCAAGGAGTAGGTTGGATCAAGGAGGAGGAGGGAGGTGAGGTGGAGAATGAAAGGGGTAGGTGATGGAAAATGGTAGGGGAGGAAGGGTGGAGGAAGGGGTGGAGGAAGGGATGGAAACACAAGTAAGGAGGAAAAATATGGAAAAGAGAGAGGAAAGAGAGGGGAGAATGAAATGGTAGAAGGGTAGAGGTGAGTAGGAGCATGGATGATAAGGGGAAGGGGAGGACTCTTGGAGGAGATAGGGATGGGAAGTAGAGGAGGAATAATTGTATGGGAAGCATGGGAGGAAGAATGGGAGGGTAATGTGGGGGAGGGGAAAAGAAGTAGAAGGGGAGTTCAAAGGTGAGGAGGAAGGTGAGGTGAGGGGGACTATAGGATGGTTTGGGGGGGAGTAAGCATGGTGAGGGGTGTGGATAAGTTTACTCTTATTCTTATATTAGAGTAAAAGAGAGAGTTAGGGTTATTTTATGTTGAAAATTGTAGCTCAAGCAGGAGCTTCTTGCATAGGTTAGTTGTGAACATGTGAGCAGTAGTTCCAAACAAATTCTTAGTGACCACTTCGTAAAAGTGGTGTACAGAACACACCAAGGAAGTTGTGTGAGGAACACACACAAGTGAAGCCAATGAGGAGAGAATGAAGATAAAAATAAAAGGATCGACCAACAACGTGGAAGATTGCTAGGATAGTACTGTACAATGTCGTACAGGGTACAACATATCCTCAAATTTCTATGAGACATATTGCTTCTTCTTTTTTTCAGTAGGTTGTAAACTTTAGGTTGAGGTGTCCTTATAAGTTTTTATTATTAAATGATAAGATGGTTTGAAGAACATAATTGTTGTTTATCATGTTTATGCTTCCAATGTTCATTTTCAGCTATGTGTGATTGTTGCATGCTTATAAATATGAATTTCTTCTATTAAATAAGTTCATATATGATTTATCTAATCAAGAAAAACACAAGACAAAAGTCACCTAGGGACTAAAAATTTACATGGTATCATATCTTGGTTCTCTGATTGAGATTCTCAAGGATTTACAATAGTAAATGAACTGCTAGAACGAAGGACCAACAATTAGAGGGTTTCATTATTTCGCTAAGGACTAATTTTCAAATCTGGTAGTTTGTGCATTAGATTAGAGATGCCATCAGCTAGCCTCATGTTCAAGGATAGGTTGGATGGTGCCTCAAATTTCTTGCCATAAAATGTCATGGTAACTCTTCTACTAGAAGAGGATGACCTCTGGGATATTGACAAGGATGTGGTAGCTTTGTCGATAGATATGCAAATTCTGGAAGCTCACAAGAAGAAATAATTGAGATCGAATAGGATGATCATGGATGTTCTAAAGGATCATATGATCCATCATATATCCAAGAATAATACAATGAAGGATATATTAAAATATGTAGTTAGATTTTATCAGAGAGAGAACATTAACCAAAAGATGATATTGCATAACAAGCTCATATATATCGAGATGACCAAACAAACATTGTTACCAATTACATGATGAAGGTCACACAGATTCGTGACCATCTTGTCACAGTTTGGGTGAATATTGAAGATACATAATTATTAAACAAGGCACTAAATGGGTTCCCACCTAAATGGGAAACGTTTTTCCAGGGAGTTTGCGTTTAAGAAAACCTTCCTTCCTAGGAAATACTCCAGGATGGATGTATCCAGGAGGAAACTCGAATGTAATCAAAGGCTAGAAGATAAGGAGGTGATAGTGAACATGCCCTCATTGGTAAGAAAACGAAGGGCATAGGTAAAGGACCCAACAAGGTAACATGAAGAGTGAAGAGTCAACCTCACAACTAGGGAAGAATAACTTGAGGAAAATATGTTGAACACACTGAGATACCGAGAGGGGGGGTGAATCATTATCTCTTACAAATTTACTATTTCACTTCTTTATATATTATTATTTTATCAACATATTTACTTCATCAAAATAATACTGTGATCATATGCATCAATACAACATCAACAAGAGAGTACACATAATGTATATGGAAAACTCAATATATAGTATTGATAAAAACCATAGAAGTGATTACAACAATTGAAGAGACTTCAATCTCCAAGATTCACCAGCTACAACTGGTGGGAGGCTCCAACTCCCTTGTTTCTTCAACTCCAACTGAAGGGATACTCCAACACCCCACTTTCTCCAGCTCCTACTAGAAGGAGGCTACAACCTCCATATTTCTTCAACTCCAAATGAAAGGGTTACAACCATTAGGATTTCACTAGTTTCAACTGATGTATAGTTTTACAAAAGACTTCACACACTTCAAAGCACTCTTAATCATAGTTATAGATTTGATATTTAACACAGTCTTCAAGTCTGTCTCACCTTCTATTCAAAGCTATCTTTAGAACATCACATAAATTTCAAACATGTCACTTACTTTGTTCAATGCTACCATGTATGCTCCTGATCAATGCTCTTAATACTCAAATTTCCTCCTATGTTTTCATCATACCCAAATCTGCAACTTTTCTCTTCTTATCAAATTGTAATCCTCAGCTACAACATCTACAATGTAAGACAATTCGTAAGAACCCTTGAATTTACAGTTCTGCAGTTAATCCCTAGAAGTAATCAACCAAAGACTTCATTCTTGTTGTCAAACTCATCATTTACCGTTGCTTCATATTCCCGGATAATTAGTTGTTTCCAAGTTCAATATCCTACTTTTCTACTCACAATGTTCTTCCCTTATTCGTTCATGCTCTATTCTCACACAATCCCCTGTGGCTCAGATTCCTTATTCGGTCTACTCCATGCTTTCTTCACATCCATATCAATACAAAGCCACACAAATATCCAAATCAATTTGTTGAACTTTGGTTGTCATTGATGTCAACTAATGTCAAAGAGGATGTGAATTGATTCAGTTTGAGTCATTGTTGTCAATTGATGTCAAAGTGGATACAACATTCCTATGCTAGCTTAAAGAAGTATATGGAAGCCAATTTGAAGAAGTATATGCACAAATGGTGAAGGACATGGAACCAATGTGAAGAGGTATATCTAGAAGTTGCATCTAGTCTGAAGATGTGTTTCTAAAGATACATCATGCATGATCAGTATCAAGAAGTACACTAAGGAAGGAACATCATGCGGATCCAGTTCAAAGAAGCACATAAGCAATGTATCCTACTACATGTGGTACCAGTGCAAAAGCCAATTCCATCAAGTCATAATCACTCAAGGTAGCATTCAAAGAATTGGTTGGACAAAGGTACATGTGCACAAGCAACCAAGGAGTTGGTTAAGCAACGACACAAGTATGCACGCATGTTGAAAGAAGACTCGGGAGTGCACAAGCAGTAAGAAACAACTTATGACTGGACAGTCCTGAAAGCAAGCAAGTATCTCCAATCAAAATATGCTTTCAGTTAGTAAAGGTGTAATACCCCAATTTTGACCCTCATGGTATATTGGCTTTTATGTAAATATTGTGTACATGCGATGTATGTTTTCCTAGCTTGGATATCAAGGCCAATGCCCCACTAGTGTATGCTCGAATTTTATTTAAAAATGCAAGTATTTGATAATTTTTTACCCATGTGCTATTAAGCCATGAAATATTGTAAATGATGTAAATATTTAATATTGCAATAAAATACCAAAAACTGGCTATGGAAGCAACTAATGAGAAGGGGTAATGTGTATTCCACTAGGGAGTGGTCTGGGGGTTGTGGGGTTGAACCATAAGCTTCCAAATGCCATCTTGAGAACCCATTTGACTTCCTTTGCTAACATTTAATTCTGTGTAAGAAAGTTGTTGAAGAATTCAGTCCATGGCTTCAATGGAACATGGACAGCCCAGAAATTCGTACTGCAGGAATGGGCTCTTCTTTTCTTGTACCACAAGCCACCATTCCTCATGGAAATTGGCTCTTCCTCATTCCCATTCCATTTTGGAAGATCCCAGCATCAATTTTCATCCATTACACATGTCCAGCAGTGAGAAAAATCAGAAATCACAACTTTGCAAGAACCCACGTTTTGAAGTGCCATAAATGCCCAAAATTTGGTATTGACAGTGAAATCCAATGGGGGATCCATAGATATGAACCTTTGGGATAAATTGAGAGTATTAGATACTCCGAAATCCATTGGAAAACCCAGTTTTTATAGCCCAGAAATCTAGTGACGGGATTGAGTTATTTGATGACAGAATTGTGAGAAATCCAAGTGTGAATGATTGAACAGGGGTTGGGTTTGCTTGATAAACCCAGTGAAGGCTGGAATCTCAAAGAATTAGTAGCTATACCTTTCTATGCCCAACCTAAATAGCACTGGAGGGAAGGGATGCTTGAGGGACTGTGCAGCAGAGAAGGGGACCTTCCTTGTGTTGGATGAGGTAGGTATCGTGGGTGCCATGACTGTTGAGTTCCTTTGAGATTCCTGTAGCTCGGTGGTTGAGCTCACTGGATTAGCATGCTCCTCCTTTGCTTGTTGCATGCTTGATAATCCCAACTATGTGTTGGATTAGCATGATTGTTTGAGTGAAACCATGGCTGTGAGTGAGCCTGTTTAGTTCCTCCTTAGTGGATACACAACCCAGCTCGGGGGTGATCTCTCAGCAGAAATAATATAGGTTGGGCAGAGATCTATGGTTGGGTGCAACGTTGCTCTCACATAGCCAGTTGTTTGGACAACTTCATCTCAAAGATAAGTGCTCTCTATGGTTTAAATTATATGCATTTTGTATTCTGCAATGTGTTAATTCTAAATGATAATTATTCATGTTAATAGATTGAAATGATTGTCTTAATATGGTTGATATGGAATATGTGCATAGCATTGGAGTGGGATTGATTCTCTGCATGTCGAATCATCCTCTACTTGTGATAGATATGTTGACACGTTACCGTTTGTGGGTGTGCAAATATGTTTTTAGATTCCGCTGTGTAATTTCAGTATGCATTTTATTTAAATGGTAAAATTCAGTCTTATGGATTTGGGAAAGAATCAAACACCCCCATGTTACAGTCATGTTCCCTTT
Organism: Larix kaempferi; assembly: GCA_027924585.1. Lineage (NCBI taxonomy): Eukaryota > Viridiplantae > Streptophyta > Pinopsida > Pinales > Pinaceae > Larix > Larix kaempferi. The sequence goes on from BSBM01000079.1 coordinate 4,238,786, forward strand.
GTGATTTGGAATGACGGGAGGGGACGTGACAAAGTGGTATCAGAGCCCAGGTTGCAGCACTGGAGCTGCTTGGGCCAAACGGTGAGTTACAGGCAGATATCATAAGTGTTTTAATGCGGCATTGAAGAAGTTTGGGCGACATTTTGGATTTGGAAAATGGCAAAATCAGAGTTCTCAGGTGTGGCATAGGATCACACAGTTGCATAGAGATATGCAAGAGCTTTCCAACGGTACCATACTCGTCTCATTTGGTTAAGGGATGAAGGAGATATGAACCCCGTAAGTTGCAGGAATGGGTTGTTTCCATAGTTGCGGATTGCGGGAACGAGGATTTCCAAAATTTTGCGTTTTGGATTTCCGCAATTCTGCACCCGCAATTGCGGATTGCGGGATTATGGAAAAAGTTAAAATTTTGAAGTTATGACCTGGATTTCTGCACCCGCAATTGCGGATTGCGGGATTGCGGAAAAAGTTAAAATTTCGAAGTTACGACCTAGCTTTCCGAACCCGTAATTGCGGATTGTAGGGTGTAGGTTGCGGATTGCGGGACTGCGGAAAAAGTTTAAATTTTGAAGTTACGACCTGCCTTTCTGCACCCGCAATTGCCGATTTGGGATTACGGGATGGAGTAGTCCCGGGTTGGAAAATTAGTATTTCCGCACCTGTAGTACAGATTGCGGGAGTGCAGGTTGCGGAACCTGCAGATTGAAGGATAATAAAAAAAGTATAGAGTCCGAAACTCGATTTTTGGATAACATGAGCATGCGGAATCAGAATTGGATGAGTTCAATGGCATCCTTAGGCCATTAACGAATGCCATGAAAGGTCCAGCGAAGATCCCGAGCCCATTATGCTCCAATTTGACATAAAATTGGAATTTATGGCTTTTATAAATCAGTGTCCCGACGCTTGACAGAAGGTTAGATTGAGTTGAAACTGATATGGAGCGGTCATGGAGAAGGAACGGTGTTAAGTTTGAAAATTTGGAGCCAAACTCCAAGGGATGTGGAGTCGGGGTGAGTAAGAAGGCCAAAAAGCACTATTCTAGGCCACTTTTTGGAGATTTTGAAAAGCTTGCAGTGGATGAAAGAGACCTTAGATGAAGGATTCAAGAAATTTACTGAACTCAACATTTCTTATTCTCACTAAAATAGACAATTCATGTTAGACAAGTATTTTCCAGAAATGCACCGTTTGGGAAATAGCTATTTTTGGCCCAAAATTTGAAATTTTGGAAAAAGTTAAAAGTGAAAAGTAGTCAAACCCAGAATTTTATAGAAGATGAATGGTGCATCGGAACAGAGATCCCCAAGTTCCCGAGTGTTCCTTGTTGTATGGACTAACTTCTCCCAGTAGAAAAGTTTTCCTGAATCTTTCTAGATTTTCTTCTACAAGTGGCTGAAGTTGGCAGTTCAGGATATTTTACAACCGTGTAAAAATGCAGAATTTTGGTAAACAAGTTGTCATATTTTAGGTAATGTAATTATCACACCCAAAGTCAGAATGAAGCACGAGGATAGGCATTGGAAAGCTTATCCAGTAGGGAATTATGGTGCATAACCAGAATTTTAATGAATTTATCATACATCATAGATATTTAGAGCAAAAAGAGCAGTGATTGTTTTGTCAAATTGTTGATAATATGGGCAATTTCCAGAATTGCATGAATGGGCAAAGGGAATGAAGATTTAGTAGCTATGTGAATTATTCCATGAGTTTAATGTTGTTAAATATTGATGATGTATGTTTCTATATGCATTCCTAATATGTCTAATAATATTTTCATAATGCACAGTACTTGCAGCTCATAAGATTTAAATAGTGTAGCAGAAGCAACATTTAAGGGAAAAGGGTCTCCAAAGGATGGTGACCATAAATGATGTTCAAGATCCTTATGAGCCTGATGAAGATGTGCTAGGAGAAAATGTGCAAGAAGGGAATGTTGATACTGATTTTAATGGGAGAAGGGAGCAAATAACTCCTCAGAATTTGGTTGAGACCATGGTAAGTTTCAACGAAAGGTTGATGAAGGCTCAAGAAGAACAAAACCAACTCAATGCTGCTATTTTGAAGAGCCTCACTGATATGCAACAGAGGATAAACCTTGGATCTAACCCAAGCAATGTAGGTGATGAAGGAAGAGATGCAGAGAGTCACTCTAGAGGTCGTTCAAGGAAGAGGACTCCAAGCCCAAGGAAGAGTTCCGTGAGCAAAAAACATAGAACATCTTCCTCAAGATCTTCTTCCAACAAGTCATGTGACTCTAGGGGATCTCAAAGAAGTCCAAGGCATATTCCTAGGAGATTTTATGGAAGAAAGAAGTTCAAAGGAATTCCACAGGGAGAATTCAGGAAGGCAATACCTCCCACATTTGATGGGGAAGGTAAGACAGGCCAAGAGGCAGAGGCATGGCTTCTTGGGATGAAGAAATATTTTAGGATTCATGATTACTCAGGAAATGAAAAGGTCATAATTTCCATTTACAATCTAAATGGCAGAACTTCAATTTGGTGGGATAACCTTTTGGAAGTTAAAGGGATCAATGAAAGGAAGATCATCTGGGAGACATTTAAGAAGTACTTCAAGGAAAAATACCTTTCTGCTAGGTATTATGATTGTAAGATAAAAGAGTTCAATAAACTCAGGTTGGGACAAAAATCTATGGAAAAACATGTCCATAAATTTTTGGAATTATTGAGGTATGTGGATTGCATTAAATATGAGAGAATAAAGATCCAATGCTTCCTTGGAAGCCTACCTCAAAGTTTCAAAGATAGAATTGAGTTTGTTAATCCACCAAGTCTTGATAAAGCCATTAGAATGGCAATGCATTGCTATGAGCATAATAAAGGAAAATCGGAGGTTAAACCAGCATGGAAAGGAAAGCCAAGAGGGAGGTTTGATCAAAAGAAAAGTGGCTTCAAACCACCATTCAAAAGTCAGCCCCGAACCTTTCCATAGGGGCAGCAAGCAAGGAGTGGATTCAAGCTAACAGTGGCAGCAAAAAAGACATCAAAAGGACCACTTCAGTGTTGGGGTGTGGGGAAAACCACATGCTAAAGGATTGTCCACATCGGTCGGAAAGAGAATCCCCGAAGGTTGCACAACTTAAAGGGGGCAGTAATAGTGGAAGACATGGCAAGGGAAACCCCTCAAATTTATGCAGCGTTGGATAATTATCAGGCAGATCATCAATCATCAGTGGTGGAAGTTGAAGGTAAGATTGCTAAGCAATCTATTTCTGTTTTGATTGATCCGGGATCTACTCATAGTTATGTTTCTCCAAAAGTGGTTGAAGGTTGTTCTCTTAGAAAAGTGAAGCACAATAAGTCTTGGCTAGTTCAATTAGCCGCAAGGACCAAGAGAAAAGTTAGTGAAGTAGTGGTGGATTTCCCCATAGAATTGAATGGATTCCACACACATGCATATTTAAATGTACTACCATAAGGATCTTAGGATGCTCTAATTGGCATGGATTGGTTGGAAACATATAGGGCCAAGTTGGACTGTAATGAGAAAGCACTTGAATGTATTGATGAAGAGGGAAGACCAAGATTGGTAAGAGGAATTCCCAAGAAAGTTTCAGTAAGACAGATTTCAGCCTTACAGTTGAAAAAGTTTTATAGGAAAGGTTGTCAATTATATGCAGTTCATATGTCAGATTCGTCAGAGGACAAAGGGCCAATGATGGAAAACTTCCAAATTTTGCAAGAGTTTAAAGATGTGTTTCCAGATGAAGTGTCAGGACTACCACCAAAGAGAGATATTGATTTTACTATCGATCTTGTTCCAAGGGAAGCACCGAATTCCAAAGCTCCTTATAGAATGAACACACTGGAATTGGTAGAGTTAAAGATGCAGCTACAAGAGTTAATGGACACGAGGTATATTAGGCCTAGTGTGTATCCTTGGTGAGCACCGATGTTATTTGTCAAGAAGAAGGATGGGACTTTAAGGCTGTGTATTGATTATAGGCAGCTAAATAAAGTGACAGTCAAGAATAAGTACCCATTGCCAAGAATTGATGACTTATTTGATCAAATGAAGGAAGCTAAAGTGTTTTCAAAGATTGACTTGAGGTCTGGCTATCATCAAATGAGAATAAAAGAAAAATACATTCACAAGATGGATTTCAGAACTAGATATGGTCATTATGAGTTCACTATGGTGCCATTTGGTCTTACCAATGCACCTGCCACATTCATGTGTCTCATAATAGTGTCTTTAGCAAATACTTGGATAAGTTTGTAATTGTGTTCTTGGATGACATTCTTGTCTATTCAAGAAATGAGGAAGAGCATGAGGAACATCTAAGAATGGTGTTGCAATTCCTTAGAGAACACCAGCTATATGCCAAGTTAAGCAAGTGTGAATTCTACCAAAAGAAGGTGCAATATTTGGGTCATGTTATTTCTGAAGAAGGAATTGCAGTGGATCCGGAGAAGATTAATGCCATCATGGATTGGTCTACTCCAAGGAATGTTTCAGATGTTAGATCTTTCATGGGCCTTGCTAGTTACTACAGAAGGTTTATTGAAGGCTTCTCTAAGATAACTCATCCAATCACTTCATTGCAAAGGAATAATATCAAGTTTGTATGGTCTGAAAAATGTGAGAAAGTTTTTCAGCAGTTAAAGGAGTTACTTACCAGCGCTCCTGTTTTGAAGATAATAGATCCAAAGAAGGATTTTGTATTGTGCACAGATGCTTGCATTGAAGGGCTAGGTGGAGTGCTCATGCAAGAAGGATTTGTCATTTGCTATGAGTCAAGGAAATTAAAAGAGCATGAAAAGAATTATGCCACATGATTTAGAATTAGCAGCCATAGTACATGCTCTCAAGATGTGGAGACATTATTTGTTGGGAAGGAGATTCGAGCTTAGAACAGACCACATGAGCTTGAAGTATTTTTTGATCAGCCGAACTTGAATGCTAGGCAATCTAAATGGATGGAGTTTCTTTGTGAATTTGATTTTGAAATTAAGCATGTAAAAGGGAAGGAGAATAAGGTTGCAGATGCTCTTAGCAGAAAATTTCATGTTGCCGCATTAAGTATGTGCAAATCAGATTTGAAGACAAGAGTCCTTGAAGCTCAAACTAGTGATGAAATTTACCTTCAAATTAAAGAAAAGTTGTAGCAGAAAAATATAGATGAAAAGTGTGCGGGATATCAGCTTGGTGAAGACGATATCCTCATCTACAAAGATAGACTGTACATTCCAAATAGTGCAGATTTGAAGAAGCTAGTGATGGATGAAATACATCAACTGCCATACTCTGGACATCCAGGATATCAAAAGACTATAATAGTAGCAAGAAAGCAATACTTTTGGTATGGTATGAAGAAGGACATAGCTGAGTACATTGCTAGGTGTCAAAAGTGCCAACAAGTCAAGGTAGAGCACCAACATCCAGCAGGATTGTTGCAGCCCTTACCCATTCCGGAGTGGAAGTGGCAAGTGATCTCTATGGATTTTATAACAGGCCTTCCCATGACAATGAAGAAGCATGATTCAATAATGGTTGTGGTGGACAAGCTATCAAAGGTAGCTCACTTTATTCTAGTCAAGTCCACTCACAAGGCTAATGACATTCCAAATATCTTCATGAGAGAGATATTCAAATTGCATGGATTTCCCAAGGAAATAATTTTTTATCGGGATACGAAGTTCGCTTCCAATTTCTAGAATTGATTATTTCAGGAATTGGGAACTAGATTGAATTTCAGTACGTCATATCATCCTAAAACAGATGGCCAAACTAAGAGGGTGAATCGGGTTCTTGAAGACGTGCTGAGAATGTATGTGATGGATAAACCATCCAAGTGGGAAGATTACCTACACTTGGTAGAATTTGCATACAATAATGGACATCATGCATCATTGGGAATGAGTTCATTTGAGGCATTGTATGGCAAAGGATGCAGGACTCCAGTGAATTGGGATAGTCCGGTGAACAGGGTAGTGCTTGGGCCAGAGATGATCAAGGAAATGGAACAGGAAGTTGTTAACATCGGGCATATTTGAAAAGAGTGCATAAGGAATTTCATATTGGGGATCATGTTTATTTCATAATGAAACCAAGGAAAAGTTCTCTCAAGTTGGGGAGTTGTGCCAAGTTGGCACCAAGATATTGTGGGCCATTTGAAATCCTAGATAGGATAGGGCCAACTGCATATAGAGTTGCATTGTCTGCTAACATAAGAGCTCATAATTTTTTCCATGTATCTTTGCTTAAGAAGTATGTACATGATCCTAATCATATGATTGATTGGAATATGATACAGGTGGAACCCGAGGCAGAGTTCCAAGTAGAACATATGTACATTCTCGACAAGAAGGTCACATTGCTCCGTAATAGAGCCATCGAGTAGGTAAAGGTCCAATGGAAGCACCTTAGTCCTGATGAGGCTACAATGGAGCTGGAGGATGCCATGAGAGAGACATTCCCATTTTTGTTCAATTTTGAGAACATCGAGGACAGTGTTGTTCTAAGGGGGAGGGGAATGCAATAACCCAATTTTGACCCTCATGGTATATTGGCTTTTATGTAAATATTGTATACATGTGATGTATGTTTTCCTTGCGTGGAGCTCAAGGCCAAGGACTCGCTAGTGTATGCTCAGATTTTATTTAAAAATGCAAGTATTTGATAATTTGTTACCCATGTGCTATTAAGCCATGAAATATTGTAAATGATGTAAATATGTAATATTGCAATAAAATACCAAAAATTGGCTATGGAAGCAACTAATGAGAAGAGGCCATGTGTATTTCACTAGGGAGTGGTGAGGGGGTTGTGGGGTTGAACCATAAGCTTCCAAATGTCATCTTGAGAACCCATTTAACTTCCTTTGCTGACATTTAATTCTGTGTAAGAAAGTTGTTGAAGAATTCAATCCACGGCTTCAATGGAGCATGGGAAGCCCAGAAATTCGTAAGGCAGGTATAGGCTCTGTTTTTCTTGTACCACAAGTCACCCTACCTCATGGGAATTTGTTCTTCCTCATTTTCATTCTATTGTGGAAGATCCCAGCATCAATTTTCATCCATTACAAATGCCCAACAGTGAGAAAAACCAGAAATCGCAACTTTGGAAGAACCCACGTTTTGAAGTGCCATAAACACCCAGAGTTTGGTATTGACAGTGAAATCCAATGAGGGATCCATAGATATGAACCTCAGGGAAAAATTGAGAATATTAGATACCCTGAAATCCATTGGAAAACCCAGTTTTTATAGCCCAAAAATCCAGTGACGGGATTGAGTTATTTGATGACAGAATTGTGAGAAATCCAAGTGTGAATGATTGAACAGGGGTTGGGTTTGCTTGATAAACCTAGTGAAGGTTGGAATCTCAAGGAATTAGTAGCTGAAACTTTCTATGCCCACCCTGAATAGCACTGGAGGGAAGGGACGCCTGAGGGACTGTGCAGGAGAGAAGGGGACCTTCCTTGTGTTGGGTGAGGTAGGTATTGTGGGTTCCATGACTGTTGAGTTCCTTTGAGATGCCTATAGCTCGGTGGTTGAGCTCACTGGCTTAACATCCTCCTCATTTGCTTGTTGTATGTTTGATAAACCCAACTGTGTGTTGGCTTAGCATGACTGTTTGAGTGAAACCATGGTTGTGAGTGAGTTTGTTTAGTTCCTCCTTAGTGGATACACAACCCAGCTCGGGGGTGATCTCTTAGCAGAAAGAATATAGGCTGGGAAGAGATCTATGGTTGGGTGCAACATTGCTCTCACATAGCCAGTTGTTTGGACAACTTCATCTCAAAGATAAGTGCTCTCTATGGTTTAAATTATATGCATTTTGTGTTCTGCAATGTGTTAATTCTGAATGATAATTATTCATGTTAATAGATTGAAATGATCATCTTAATATAGTTGATATGGAATCTGTGCATAGCATTGGAATGGGATTGATTCTCTGCATGTTGAATCATCCTCTACTTGTGATAGATATGTTGATGCATTACCGTTTATGTGTGTGCAAATATGTTTTCAAATTCTGCTGTGTAATTTCAGTATGCATTTTATTTAAATGGTAAAATTCAGTCTTATGGCTTTGGGAAAGAATCAGACACCCCCATGTTACAGTCATGTTCCCTCTATGGTTTGGAATGAGGGGAGGGAACGTGACAAAAGGGCGCATAAGTTTCAAGAAGGGCGCAACAATTGAAGTTTGTTCATGCGCAAATTCCACAAGAAAATGATACACCAAGGGTGCAATACCCACAAGGGATGATACTGCAAGGGTCAAAGTCCCATCAAGAAGAAATCAAGTTATGCGTAAATTCCGCAAAACATTGATACAGTAGTGTGAAATACCCACAAGGGATGGTACAACAAAGGTAAAATACCTATCAAGTTGAAAAGCAAGGATGCGCACATACCTCAAAGCAATGGTATATCTAGAGTGAAAGAAGTACACGACTAAGGTGTAAGTCCCAGTATGTCATAGATCATGAATGTGCAAGACCCACAAAGGATGACACATCAGCAATACATATGACGGCATGTGGAAAAAGCACAATCCCTGAAGTATGCAAGAAGGGATGCCACAACCAAATTGTAGACATACAATCCATGTAAGACATGTATAAATAGAGATGCAAGTTGAAGATTTGAAGTAAGATCAATGGCGAGATTGTAGAGATTCAGTTGGAAAATATAGATTTATATTCGGGGCATCAAGTCCTCGAGGACAGAACATCATGATCTAGAGAGGATCCGAGTGCGCACAGACATAGGAATCATTAGGGGAGTTTTGAGGTCTAAAATGGGCCTCATAAGGAAATAACAAAATAAGAGTTATAATAATAAAATAAGGGTTCTAAATTTTAGAGAGGAAAAATAAAAACTACTATTTCTTATTGTATTTTTGACATATCTACTTATCGATTTACCCAAATTTCAAGTTTGGGCACTCGTTGGATGCGGAATTCAATTCTACATCCAACCCATACCCACACTGCATACTTATGAGGAACCCATGGTATGAAAAATGAAAATTTCAATAAAAAATGTATTTTAATATTAAAATACAATTTTTATTGAATTTTTTTTTCATGTCGTGGGTGCCTCAGAAGTATACAGTGTGTGTATGGGTTGGATGTAGAATTAAATTCCGCATCCAATGGGTTTCCAAACTTGAGATTTGGATAAACAGTTAAGGAGATATGTCAAACATACGATAAGACAAAGTAGTTTTTTCTTTTTTCCTCCATATTTTTTTACAAATTTTACCCTTATGGTTGACATCATCATCTTGAACCCTATTGGTTCTTATAAAGTGTATTATGATGGTACCTTTTTTTGTTTTGAGACCCATTTTTTACCTCAAAAATAACCTAATGGATACATCTGATGGTGTGTAAAATGATGTTGTAGATCTGTGATGATTGCGCAAACACCGAAAGGCATAAAGATAGAAGTATGCACAACTACATGAAGACTGAATGACAAAATTATAAACAACACAAAGACAGTCACAGATGTCGTAAGTAAGGAAGAAGCGTAGAAACATAACCAAAGAATATCAGAAGATGCGCAAATGTTTAGCTGATGCATGAAGACTGAAGTGAAGTGTGCGAAGTTGAGAAGTCCATATGATGCGCAACGACAGAGAAACAACGGAATCCAGTAAGCGCATCATGATGAAGATGATCTGAGACACGTGCATTAAACTGAAATGATGAATCATTTGATGCACAACATGTTGTAGATTTTATAAAAGAATGTGTCACTTAAACAAAACAGACACATTAGTAAGTTCCTAGTCCCATATGTTACTAATGCTTTATCTCAAAGCAGCAAACTATCAATTGAAAGCTCAGTATCAGTTGGTGAGTGCAGTTACATAGTAGCAAATCGACATAGAATATCTTGGCACAAACTGCGGAATCGGAAATCACACAGTACATAAAGTAAGACATAAAAAAAAGTGTAGAGTTGAGAGGAATGAGATTCAGTCAAGTGATGTATGCAACACAGTGATAGTGAATTGTCTACATACAAATATAGTGCACAACGGAACTAATATCATAAGATTAGAAGTGTGCGTAGGTTAGAAGTTCAGTTAGTCAAAATTACATCTTGAATATCTAGGCGATAGGACGAGGAAAAGAGAAAGGGGGTAATAGCCTCTTTCCAATTGGTGTTGGAGAAACACATGGAGTCAAAGCTTCCTTCAGGTCGGTGCCTGTAAAACCAGGGGGTTGGTGCCTCCTTCCAGTTGGTGATGGTAAATACAGGAAGTTGATGCTTCCTTGAATGTATTCTTTTCCTTACAAAAGAGTATTCTGTGTTTTTCTCCCAATTGGGTTTCCACGTCAAAATTCTTGTGTTATGTGTTCTTTGTCTTGGTGCATATATGGATGAATGATTTATTTATTTTGGATGCATAAATAACGATCAAAGATAATGTTAAGGCTAATATGTTAAAGAAAGTAAAAACTGTTGATAACTACGATAATATTGATTCACCCCCCCTCTCAATATTAAATCGATTCCAACAATTGGTTTCAGAGTGGGTTGCTTCAGCAAAAGATTAACATATGGAAGATAGATCCATGTGCAAAGCTCAACAAACATGGATTCAAAGTATGAAAATGTGTATGAAGTAGATTTTGAAGGGGAACTAGTCAGTGCTCTAGATGAACTAAAGAAGTCAAGGAAAAAAAGCAAGCTCCTGCAGGAAGCTCTTTTGAGATTGGAGGCAGACACCGCCATGCAGTTGAAGTTGAAATATGACAAGTGCAAGAGTCTAGAAGCCAAAATTGTCTCTCTAATAAATTATCTACAAAAATTAAGATCTCAGTTAGAAAATGAGAAGAAATGTAGAAACAACATCAATGAAGACTCATATTTTGTTAAATGTTATGCAGATTCACTCAAGACTCCACTATCGAGGACATTTGAGAGAGAACACAAAAGGTCAAATTATTCAGAAAAAAATCCTGCATAGCTCCGAGGTTTTTATCCTATCAGGTACCAAAATATTTTCTTGGGAAATTGCTATTACTGTCACAAGTTTGGTCACAAAGCAATAAATTGTAGAGCTCGTGCATTAGCATACGCCATGAAGAATGGTTGGTGCAATCAGATAAATCCTAAACATATCATCCTGATCAACCGACTGAAATCTTGAAAGAAGACCCCAATCCCTTCAGTGTCTTAAGCTCAAAAGAGGTGTTGTGAAATCATAGAACATGATACTCAGAACTGTGAAAATCAGCAACAACCTGCACAACCGATCGAGACTGTTGAAGACCAGAAGGATCAAGTTCATAAGGAATCCTGCAACTTAGCCTTACATGCACAAAGTAAAAGGGGGCAATGGTACATAGACACCGGATGTTCCAAGCATATGAAAAGAGATAAAAACACATTTCTAAAGTTTAGAGAAGACAAGGGAGGCAATGTCTACTTTGGGGATAATGCCTTAGCCAAAATTTTAGGTAAGGGGTTGGGAAGTCTAGGAAACAAAAGGACCAAGGTAGAAAATGTTATGTTAGTCGAGAACATGAAACACAATCTTCTGAGTGTCACCCAGATGTGAAACCAAGGACACACTCTCACTTTTGACTCAGGAAAATGCAAAATAAAAAACAAGGATACAGGAAATATTGTGGCAACAACCTCCAGGACTTCTAACAATGTCTACATTTTGGATGACGAAAGAGAAGAAAAATGGCACATGGGAAAAACCGATGAAATTTGGCTCTGGCATAGAAGGTTGGGACACATCAATTTTGACAACCTGGTCAGAATCAATAGGAAGCAAGCAGTAAGGGACATTCCAATAATTACAAAGCCATCAAACTCATTCTGCAAGCACTATGTACATGGGAAACAAACCAAAATAAAGTACCAAACAAAAGAATACACTACCTAAAAACCATTGGAAATAGTTCACTTAGATATTTGTGGTCCAATGAGAACCAGAGGAATGAATGGCGAGTCTTACTTCCTTTTTTTCGTTGATGATTACACTCGAATGACGTGGGTGTTCTTTCTTAAGGAAAAATCAGAAACATTCGAATGTTTCAAAACTTTTAAAGAAGTAGTTGAAAATGAAACCAGATTAAGAATAAAGTGTTTGAGATTTGACAATAGAGGAGAATATACTTCAAACAAGTTTGATAACTATTGTGACAAACATGGAATTAGAAGAAAATTTTCAGCAGCTAGAACTCGACAACAAAATGGAGTAGGAGAAAGGAAAAACATACATGTTCAAGAGATGGCCATAACGATGTTGAATGAATCAAAGTTGTCAGATAGTTTTTGGACACATGTCATTCATACAGTTGTCCACATTCTCAACAAATGTTTGATTAGAACAAATAGATGCTCAACACCATATGAAATCTAGAAGGGAAGACCAACTGCAATCAAGCATTTCAGAATATTAGGAAGCAAATGCTACATCAAAAGAAATGAAGAAAAAATTGGAAAACTTGATTCCATATTAGATGAAGGAATTTTCCTTGGTTACTCCTCCAGAAGCAAGGCCTATAAGTGCTATAATGTGTGACTCGGGAAGATAGTTGAAAGTCTTGAAGTAAAATTTGATGAGGTACCGACTCATAGAAGAATTGAAGAAGACGATGATTTACCCTTTTAGAACAATCGTATGAAGAAAATAAAGAAACATAATTTCCATAGGAGGAAGTATATGCTGGTGTAAGAACAAGAAGAAGTCTGAGCAATCCAACTGAGGAAGTGCATTTCTCATTATTGTCTCAAATAGAACCACAAGGAATTGATGATTTGAAATTTTCAAGATCAAGTTTGGCATCAGAGCAGCTTAAACATTGCATTGTGAGTTTGTTTATGTTAACAAGATATAGGATTCAAAGAGGTGAAGGAGAGATTGAAGAATTTGATCCTAGGATTGGATCAAGAAGAAGGAGAATGGCTTTGGAAAAAGGAGATGATGGGGATTATTCAATCCCTTATGAAGGGGATTTTCTTAAAGCTTTCATGAAGATGCAAAGTATGGTGGAAGAACTTTGTCAGGATCAGAAGAAGGAAGAACAAGGTGGTTCTTCTCATGGAAAAGGTAAAGAAGAAGGAGGTGGTGAGGAACCTCCTAGAACTCCTCCATCATCATCATATTTTCTTGATGGTTGTTTAAATGAATCACCTAAACAAAAAAATGATCTCAATAAGCCTCAATTAAATCTTGATATTAAGTTTGATTTACTTGTTTATAATGGAGAACATAATGCTGAAAAGTTAGATAATTGGATCAGTCAGATTGAAGTCTATTGTAGGATTGAAAAGTTTACTAAAGATAACTTGAAAATTCAGTTAGCTTCTCTCCGACTTGGAGGGACCGCTCTCATATGGTGGGAGAGTAGAACTCAAAAGGATTTAGCCTCAAAAGGCAATGTTATATCCCCTTGGCATGAGTTCAAATAAGAATTAAAGAAGTAGTTATATCCATTGGGTTATATACAGCAAGAAATGATGGATTGGAAAAATATGAGGCAAGGTAAGGTTCAAAGTGTGCAATATTACACACAAGAATTTCGGAAGAGAGCTTTAATACCTGGTATACCTCTCTACACTCAAGAAATTCTTCTCAAGTACATAGGTGGATTACATAGTTATTTGAGTCATATGATACTTATGTTTAATCCAACTAACCTTGATGAAGTATGTGTTCAAGTGACTCATATGGAATCAAAGGGGAAGAATACAAGTGAAAACTTTTCCAAGAAACCTTACAAAATGGAAGGAAACAAGTTCAAAGGTAAGGAGAAAGGTAAGAATACAACTACAGTGTAGAAAGAAGGAGACAAACCAACATGCTCACATTTCCAGAAAAAGGGTCATGATGCATCCAAATGTTGGAAGCTTCATCCGAAGCTCAAGCCTGAGAAGTTTCATAATAAGGAGGATAAGAAAACCACTGCTACAAATATTCAACATGATTTGGGATCTGATTTAGGGGATGAGACTAAGATTTTTGCTACAGGAATACAAGGTAAAAATCCTTCCACTTCCAATTCAAAGCATGAATCTGTTGTTGATGAAAGAAAGAGAAGTGAGTTGTTTCACATAAGAGTAATTTATAAGCATACAAAAATAGATACTCTTTTTGATAGTGGATCACAAGCCAATCTAATTTTAGAATAGATAGTTAAGAAACTTAATTTGGAAACTAAGTTACACCCAAAACCATATCCTCTTGGATGGATATGTGATAATGCACAATTACAAGTGACAAAACAATGTAGACTTAGATTTGCTATCACTTCTGGGTTCATTGATGAAGTAGATCTAGATGTAGTTCCATTAGATAACTGTGGTATTGTTTTGGGAAGTCCTTAACTTTATGATAGGAAGGATATCTTTTACAAGGAAGATAACAGATATCAGCTCACTAAATATGGTATTGAATATGTTGTTCATGCACATCGCATGAAAACTAATTTTTCATTAGTTTCTGCAAGTCAAATGAAGAGACTAGTTAATGCTAATAAGAATTTTTTTCTTATGATTGTTAAAGCAAAGGATGTTGGTCAAAGTGAATCTTTTAAGGGATGTGATCCAAGACTCAAGAAATATTTAACTAAATTTGTAACTAATTATGATGTCTTGTTTCAAGAACCTAAAGGATTGCCTCCAAAAAGATAAATTCAACATGAGATTCTCTTACAACGGGACGCACCACTTCCTAACATTGGCATGTAAAGGTCTTCAGTAATTGAAAATGCAGAGATAAAGAAACAGGTTCAGGAATTGCTTGAAAGAGGGGACATTCAACCAAGCTCCTCTCCATGTGGTTCACCAATTGTTTTGGTGCCAAAGAACGATGTCACATGGCGTATGTGTGTTGATTATAGGGAACTAAACAAAATCACAATTAAGAACAAGTATCCTCTTCCTCGGATTGATGATCTTTTGGACCAGCTTAAGAATGCAATTTATTTCACTAAGTTAGACTTAAGTGGCTATCATCAAATTAGAATTCATGACAATGATATTTGGAAGAGTTCTTTCAAAACTAAACAAGTATTGTATGAATGGATGGTAATGCCCTTTGGGCTTTGTAATGCACCCGCAACATTTATGAGGGAGATGAATGATGTGTTTAGGCCCTTCATTGATGACTTTGTCATAGCCTACTTAGATGATATTTTGATTTCCAGTTGTACTTGGGAGGAACATGTCAATCATGTTAAGCAAGTTTTTGATGTACTTGTAAGGGAACAATTGTATTTGAAGATGTCTAAATGTGAATTTGGGAAGACATCTTTAGTATATCTAGGTTACATTGTAGGGGGTGGTGAATTGAGGATTGATCCCTCTAAAGTTGAGGTCATTGTAAATTGGCCCAAGCCAAATAATGTAACCGAGGTAAGAATATTTTTGGGAGCATCCCAATACTGGAGGAAGTTCATTGCTAAATTATCCTTCATAGCTTATTCATTGCATGTTTTGATAGGTATGAACAAAGTCTTTCAATGGGAAGGCAAAGCACAGGACTTTGACACTCTGAAAGAAAATATCAGTACAACTCCAGTACTTGCACTGCCAGATCTACAACATCCATTTGAGATAGAGACTGATGCTAGTGGTTATGCCATGGGGGTAGTCTTAATGCAACTTAAAAAACCAATATGCTATCATTTTGAAACCTTCTCTAAAGTTATAATCAACTATCCAAACTATGATAAAGAATTGTATGCATTAGTACAAAGTGTAAAGAAGTGGCAACGTTATCTAATGGGTAAAGAAACAATAATACATACTAATCATCAACCACTTCAATATATACAATCTCAAACTAAGCTACAACAATCAATACATTTCAAGTGGATGGATTTTCTGCAACAATTTCATTTGATCATTAAGTATAAGAAAGGTATTTAGAACAAAGTTGCAGATATGTTATCAAGACCTCCAACAAATGCTTCTATAGTCATTCAACAAAGTCCTTTGGTACATTTGAGTTATGTTGAACAATATACTAAGGATGAAGATTACAAAGAAGTATATGAATCACTACAATATGGCTCTCATCAATGAAGAAATGAACTATCATATTCATGGCAAGTTGTTGTATCATCTAGGAAAGATTTGTATTCCACAAAGTGAAAGAGTAAATGTAATAAGGGAAGCACACACTTCTCTCATTTCAAGGCACTTTGGTGTAGGGAAAACAGTAGCACAATTACAAAAGTTTTGATATTGGCCTCGGATGAATGAAATTGTGTCCAAGCATATAAAAGGATGTGTTATGTGTGCAACAAGTAAGCCAAGCAATAGAAAGTTAGGCTTATACACTCCACTTCCTGTTCCTTCCTGTCCATGGGAAAGTGTTTCAATGGACTTTGTAGGAGGACTACCTATGTCTAGAAAAGGACATGACTACTTATATGTTGTTGTGGATAGATTCAGTAAAATGTGCATTCTAATGCCTTGTAAAAAGCAGATCATAATTGAGATGACTGCTCATTTTGTTTCCAGCATGTATGCGTTCATTTTGGACTTCCAACTAATTCTATTATTTGTGACCGAGATTCTCTCTTTCTTGGGAAATTTTGGTCATCTTTATGGGAACTCATGGATACAAAATTAAAGAAAAGCACAACATGTCATCCACAAATTGGCAGCCAAACAAAAGTGGTCAATCAAACAGTAGTACATCTTCTTCGAGGGTATTGTGCCAAGCATCCCAAGCTGTGGGATGAATAGTTGAATTATGTTCAACATGCCTACAATAGATCCATGCACTCTTCAACACAAAAGTCTCATTTTGAGACATGTTTTGGTTATTTTCCAAAGTCACCCTTAGA
The DNA here is from genome assembly GCA_027924585.1 of Larix kaempferi. Lineage (NCBI taxonomy): Eukaryota > Viridiplantae > Streptophyta > Pinopsida > Pinales > Pinaceae > Larix > Larix kaempferi. The sequence continues at coordinate 4,255,602 of BSBM01000079.1, forward strand.
CTTTGTTTATGGGAAAGATCCAGTGGGATATGGTCAAGTTGATGCGGATAAAGCATTAAAGTTTATTCAGCAGATCCAGTTAATACATCAAGAAGTACAAGCACAATTGGAATCTAGTCAGGCCAAGTATAAGCAAAGGCATGATAAAAATCGGGTGGTGGCATCACTTCCATATTGGTGATCAATAATGGCTTCATATCAGCAAAGACCGACTCCAAGATGAAGGTAGAAATTTAAAACCTATAAGGTATGGACCTTTTACAACTTTGGATCAAGTTGGTAATAATGATTTTTGGTTAGAATTGCCTCCTTATATGAAAATGTATTCCGTTGTTAATGTGGAAAACTTGAAACTGTATGAGCCTCCTATGATTGTGGACCAAGATGAACAGGTTCAAGTTCCTTCTATTGATGAGTTTTCTCATGAATATCTTAATGAGCTTCAGGAAAATGTTATACTTGGAAAGAAGTTCAGATCTACACGAAGCAGTGACATGGAGCTTCTTTGTGTGGGGCTCAAAGGAATACATCCAAGCAAGTAAATATGGTTAGAGACCGAAAGGGTGAGCGAGCTATACCCTCACTTGTTTTCTAAATGATTTCATTCTTTTCATGGCCCAAAAGATTCCTAGTGAGAAGGTTTGATCCAGGAGGATTATCTCATTTTCGATCAGATTTAAAGTCTTCAAACAACAGAACAAAGGTTACCATGGTAAAGAGCTCATTGACATATTTTCGTCAACGCTTGTTTCATGCGAAACTGACTCGATATGAAGAAGTTGTCTGCATTTGAAGTTTCGTCAAGGATGGTTAAAAGTGGTTAAAATGGTTCAAAAGTTAAAAATATGGTTCTAAGTTTTATGGTTTATAAGCTATGTTGGAGCCATGGGAATTGAACCCAAGACCTTCACCAAGGCCACCACAAATCTCCATTAGTCAACTATAAAAAATAGTTCAAAGTTTATTAAGGTTGAAAATTATTGTAAAATTGGGGGGGGGGAGGAAGGGCATGGCCCTTGACCCCATGCCAACACCGAGGCCCCATTATGTTAGAAACCATATTATAAACCTTATCCATATAATATGTTAAATTTTGGAACCATATCCATTGTGTAATGTGGAGCCAAACCATATCACAAAGTATAGACCATGCAACAACCATAGCGCCTAACCTTATTGCAAACGCGCCACATTTCAAACCATTCAAACCATATGATAACCACCATTATATAACATGCTATAATGTTTAACATGGAGGGAGGATAGGCCTGCGGGTTTGACCCCGGGGCCTCTCCCTAAAGAGCGTTGCGCTTTACCATTGGGGCACCGCCCCACCATTGCTTGTAAACCGACGTGAATATGTTTTAAGGTTGTTGCACCTAGAACTTATAAAAGCCACGATTTCCAACGCACAGAGTCCAAGTTCGGAGTTGAATACACAGCGCGCAGGTTGCATAGAGACCGAGGCAGGGTACATCACAGATCCCGAGGTGCTCAGGACATTAATGAGCACGGATCCCAAGGCAAAATCTACATAGATTGTACTATTTTCTCTTATTTGTGGGAAGTTGATCTCGTTTTGCGTGCCAGAGGAGGTATCGGGAATATATGGTCAACTTTATGCTCATTTTTCTCAGAATTTTGAAAGGAACGCAGCGGTACAATCTGTTTCTGAGTTTGACAGGCATAACTCAGAAGTGTTTCCATAAAAATAAATTGGTAACCTTTGAAGACTTAATAAGATCGACCTTCCCATTAGAAGCGGCCCAAAGACGTATCCCAAGAAGGGTGAACTCCGTTATCAACACTTGTCTTCATTTTTTGGTTTGAATCTCTCTTTTATTTTCTTATGTGTTGTCTTAAAAGCATTTAAAAATAATCTTTTAAGCCATTTTTATGAATGTTACATGCAAATTTCAAATGCAAGTTTTTGGTTAAAACGATCCTGAAAATTTCAAATCAATTGAAGAATCCAAATCTGATGGAGGTTGGATGAAGGTCATGAATGATAAATTTGATCAAATTGAAAAGAATGAAACCTAAGAATTTGTTCCAAGACCTAAGAATAAGAATGTTATTGGAACAAATTGGGTATTCAGAAACAAACTAAACGAAGGACATGTTGTCAGAAATAAGGCCAGACTGGTATGCAAAGGATACACACAGATCGAGGGAATAGACTTTGAAGAAACGTTTTCCCCCGTGGCACGAATGGAAGCAATCAGACTATTCTTGGCCTATGCTTTTGCAGAAGATGTCAAAGTATATCAAATGGATGTAAAATCATCTTTTTTGAACGGAGACCTTGAACAAGAAGTATACATTGAACAACCAGATGGTTTTTCACTCTTAGACAATAAAGATTTTGTTTACTATATGGACTTAAACAAGCTCCCAGGGCTTGGTATTCAAGGTTGGACAAATATTTGCAACATCAAGGTTTCAGAAGAGGAAGTGTAGGCAACAATGTCTACCTAAAATTTGAGAATAAAAAGATGATAGTCGTGGAAGTATATGTTGATGACATCATTTTTGGGAGTAATGATGATAGAATGAATCATCAATTTTCCAAAGATATGCAAAAATAATTTGAAATGTCCATGCTTGGGGAATTGTCCTTTTTCCTTGGATTACAGATATCTCAATTAAATGATGGTATTTTCATACGTCAGTCTAAATATGTAAAAGAGATGATGAAGAAATTCAACATGGAAGATTCCAAGGCAGTTTGTACCCCTATGGTTACAGGGTGCAAATTGAGTAAAGAATATGAGACTAAGGAAGTTTATCAGAGGCTTTATAGACCCATGATCGATAGTCTACTATATGCAACTGCCTCAAGACCAGATATCATGCAAGCCATTGGAATTGTCGCAAGATTTCAGGTAGCACCCAAGGAAACACATGCTTAAGCATTCAAAACAATTTTCAGATATTTGAAAGGAACCATAAACCTTGGCTTATGGTATCCAAGAAGAAAAAATATAGACTTAGAAGCATACACTGATGCTGATTGGGCAAGAAGTATAAACAACAGGAGAAGTACTAGTGGAGCTACATTTTTCTTGAGAAATTTTCTTGTGTTGTGGATCAGCAAAAAACAACCATCAGTTGCATTATCCACAACATAAGTTGAATATATTGTAGTAGCTTATTGTTGTTCACAAGTGTTATGGATGAAACAGACCTTGAAATATCTGCAATTAAATATAGATCAACCGATACAAATACTATGCGATAACACAAGAACAGTCAGTATCTCCAAGAATCCTATTATGCACTGCAAAACTAAACACATTCCAATCAAGTATCATTTTGTGAGAGAGAATTAGCTAATACTGTTGTCAAAATAGAACATGTTGACACCAAAGAACAAATTGCAGACATATTTACAAAACCTCTTCCATGAAGTACATTTGAATATCTCAGGGAAAAACTAGGTGCGGTTCTCGATCCACAACATAATGAGAACCCAAACAAAGAGGCGTAAATTCATAAAGGCTTTGGCACTTTGCAGTTGGAACAAAAGAAATCTGCATGAATCACTACGCAAAGAATGATGGAATATGGTCACAGGAACAAGAGATCAATATGAAGAAGTAATGTAACATCTGTATCAGGAGAGCGATAAAAAATAATTATGAAGGAATATCATTGCATAATTACAGCAAAAAAATGAAGCATGAAGACGTGGGGAGTCATCCGTGAAAACAATTGAGGTAGAGGATGACGCAAAATAAAACAAAAGGAGAACTTACATTGCGCAAGTAATGGCACCCATTTTCCATTGATGTCAAAGGGGGAGAAATGCATGAAGCTGACAGAACATCTGGGACTAATGCATGAAGATGGATGTACATCAAGAGAAAAGAACTAGCATGAAGATAATTGATAAGATCGCGTGAAGATCTAGCAAACGTGAAAGAGTTTCAAGTAGATCACCTGGAGAATTGCCATGAAGATGACTGTACATATGGTCAGCATAGAAGTCAGAATACCAAAGAAATCAAGGGGATCACATACATAGGGGGGGGACTGCACCAAGTACAAATGAAGCATATAGTTCAGATAATATCATACACAACTTCATAGGGTGTTGACATCAATGTCAAAGGGGGAGATTGTTGAAATTTTGTTGTCAATGATGTCAACTAATGTCAAAGAGGATGTCAATTGATTTAGTTTGAGTCATTGTTGTCAACTAATGTCAAAGTGGATACAACATTCCTATGCCAGCTTAAATATGTATATGGAAGCCACTTTGAAGACATACATGTTCAATATGGTGAAGGACATGGATGCCAGTGTGAAGAAGTATATCTAGAAGTTGCATCCAGTATGAAGATGTGTGTCCAAGGATACATCATGCATTATTAGTATGAAGAAGCACATAAGGAAGGACATCATGTAGATCCAGTTCAAAGAAGCACATAAGAAATGTATCCTACTACATGTGGTACCAACACAAAAGTCAAGTTCACTAAGTCATACTCACTCAAGGTAGCGGCCAAAGAATTGGTTGGAAAAAGGTACATGTGCACAAGCAACCAAGGAGTTGGTTAAGCAAAGGCACAAGTATGAAAGCACGTTGAAAGAAGACTCATGAGTGCACAAGTAGTAAGAAATAGCTTATGACTGGACAGTCCTGAAAGCGTGCAATTCTTGCCAATCAAAAGATGATTTTAGTTAGTAAAGGGTGCACAAGTTCCAAGAAAGGCACAGCAGTTGAAGTTTGTTCATGCGCAAATCCCACAAGCATATGATATAGAAAGGGTGCAAAAACCACAAGGGATGATACTGCAAGGGTCAAAGTCCCATCAAGAAGAAGTCAAGTTATGTACAGATTCAACAAAGAATTGACACAGTAGTGTGAAATACCCACAAGGGATGGTACTACAAAGGTCAATGACTTATCAAGTTGAAGAAGAAGGATGTGTACATACCTCAAAGCAATAGTACATCAAGAGTGCAAGAAGTACACCACTAAGTTGTCAGTCCCACTAAATTGTGGATCATGAATGCGCAATACCTAGAAAGGATGACACATCAGCAATGCATATGATGATAGTGGAAAAAGAACAATCCGTGAAGTATGGAAGAAGGGATGCCACAACCAACGTGTGGACATAAAATCCGTGTAGGACATCTATAAATAGAGATGCAAGTTGGAGATTTGAAGTAACTGCTCAATGGCGAGATTGTAGAGCTTCAATTGGAAAATACAAATTTATATTCAGGGCATCAAGGGCTCGAGGACATAACAACATGATCTAGCGATGATCTGAGTTTGCACAGACAGAGGAATGCTGCAGAATGATGTTGTAGATCTGTGACGATTGCGAAAATAATGAAAGGAAAAAACATAGAAGTATGCGCAACTGCGTCAAATCTGAATGAAAAAATTACAGACAACACGCGTATAGTCGCAGATGCCATAAGGAAGAAGCACAGAAACATAACCAAAGTATATCAGAAGACACGCCGATGTTTAGCTAATGCATGAAGACTGAAGTGAAGTGTGCGATGTTGAGAATTCCATCTGATGCGCAATGACATAGCAACAGTAAGATCTCGTAAGTGCGTCATTATGAGGATGATCTATGACAAGTGCATTAAACCGAAAGGATGAATCATTTGATGCACAACATGTCACATATTGTCTAAAAGATTGTCACTTAAACTGAACGTACACATCAATAAGTGCACAGTTCCATCTGAAACTGATGGTTTATATCAGAGGAAAAAACTATCATTTGAAAGCTCAGTATCAGTTGGTGAGTGCAGTTGCGCAATAGTATATGGAGATAGCATATCTTGGCGCAGGCTGCGTGTTAATTTATCCAGAGATCACTACTCCCTATGGATGCCCTGAGATCTCAAGCAGTTTGAGTCTCTATAAATCAGAAATACAATAATGACTTAAGATACAAACACTATAGATCTCTTAACACTTCCACAATGAAAAACATAGCAATCACACAAATCAGTATTTACCCTAGAAACCCCAAACGGGGAAAACCAACAATCTATGGGGTTTTCTTCTATCTCAAGCCTAGAGCAAAGTAAGCAGAACACAAGTACGTACAAAATACCTCATAAGGAACAACTGAACCTGACAGGGTCAAAACCCTAGATATGCATGCACAGAGGAAATGTTCCCTGACTGTCAAATGGATTTGGATCTGTCTGCAGGTAACTCTATCGGTACTGTCTCTCTCACAGGAATGCTCTGATCTTCTCAGCCAAAGAAGAAGGCCAACTGCTGACTACGCCCCTCCTCTACATGGACAAGTGTGCCCTCCCTCAAGATGTTAGATGCTAGTATGGAATCATATCTCAACATATCTGAGCTATGATCGTCACAGTCCTTCCTCAATCGCTAAGACAAGGATACTATGAAAGTCTCGGCTGCTCAATCGGTCAACCCGAAGTAGAATGAGCTTCTTTCTCATCAAAGAATCCACCCTCCTTTCTCAGGAAATTCACCCACCTCTCAAACAGATCCATTTATGATTAATTTTCTCGGTATCTGCTGTCAGTGACCTCCTTCCTTCTTATAATATCTCACTGGAAAATTAAGTTTACCAAAATCCTAAAGTACTTGAGTGCATGCAAAACTTTTCACGCCCTCTAGATAACAACTTCCCTGGCTAACCTTTTAACACTCCCTCTTAACAAGGAACATATTCTGAACCACTCCCATCTTCTCCCTAAAGTGCTCAAACTTGTTTCTCATGAAGGAATTTGTGAGAATGTTTGCAACCTGCTCATCTGTAGATATGTACTGGAGCTCAATTGCTCCTCTCTAAACATGATCTCAAATGAAATGATATATTATCTCTATGTGTTTGGATCTATCATGAAATATTGGATTCTCCAAGAGTTTGATGCAACTCTGATTATCACAGTGAATCACTGTAGGCTTCAACTGCTGATCAAATAGGATCACCAACAGTTCTCGAATCCAACTGGCATCACAACTGGATAAACTAGCCGCCATATATTCTGCCTCTATAGAGCTCAGTGCTACAGAATTTTGTTTCCTACTGAACCACGACACTACTGTCAAACCCAAGTTGAAACAACAACCGGAGGTGCTTTTCTTGTCACATGCATTACCTGCCCAATCATAATTAGTAAAACCAACTAGTTGTACTCCACCCTTCCTCACATAATTCAACCCATACTCTGTTGTTCCATTGAAATACCTAAGAACATGATTTGTTGCCACACAGTGAACATATTTAAGATATACCATGTACTGACTCAAGGTATTGACAACAAAACTCAAATCTGGCTTGGTGTTGACCAAGTACATCAAGAATCCAATGAGTTGTCGGTACCTGGTGGGATCAACCAACTTAATATTAGAATCCACTTGCTTCTTCCAGTTGGTTTTCATCGGTTTAGTCATGGGCTTGCAATTTTGGATCTGAAATCTCTTCAGTATGTACATTGCATACTTTCCCTGACTTAGGAAGATATTCCCATCCTTCTGCCAGACCTCCATGCCTAAGAAGTAGTGCATCAATGCCATGTCTTTCATTTCAAAATCTGAAGCAAGATATTTCTTGCAACCATTGATAAGTTTTTCCTCCCCTGTAATGAATAAGTCATCTACATACAACACAAGAATAACATGATCCCCATTCAATACGATAAAGTAGATATTGGGATCAACTTCTCTCTTTTGAAAACCTAACTGATGCAAGTAAGTATATATCCTAGAATACCAAGTTCTAGGTGCTTGTTTCAAGCTGTATAGATATTTCTTTAGTGTACATACAAGAGACTCTCTCTCAAGTATCTCGAATCCATCTGGTTTCTCAATGTACACCTCCTCCTCTATGAGTCCATTGAGAAAAGTTGTCTTCACATCCATCTGGTGACTATTCCATCCTAGCTCTGCTACTATAGAGATCACAGTCCTAATGGAAGTCTATCGGGCCACAGGAGCAAACATCTCATCATAGTCAACTCCCTCTATCTATGAGAACCCTCTAGCCACAAATATGGCTATGCATTTCTCAATGCTTCCATCTGCAACATGTTTAATCTTATAGAGCCATCTGGAGGTGACAACTGACTTTCCCTCTGGTATGGGCACAATTTCCCAGACATTATTCTTCATTATGGAAGCATACTCTTCCAACATGGCATCTCTCCAATCCTGGCCACATGTTGCTTTCTCATATGAGGATGGATCTAACTCACTGATACTGCTCACCATATCCAAGTAACTATAGAACATCTGCGGTGCCTTCCTCTCTCTTACACTCTTCTTGGGATTTCCCACTGCCTAGGATTCCTTCAAGGTATCTTGAAGCCACTTGGGCTTCCTCTTCCCTGAAGTAACATCATGTGAGGATAAATCCTCATCCTCGTCCCAATCAACTATATGAGAATGAATGCCTCCAATAGAGGTACATGTAGTCGCCAACCCTGTAACCAGAGAGCCTGTAATCTGAGACCCTGATCCTAGTTTACCACCAAACTCAGATCCTATGCCAGTTCCTATTCTTGTTCCTGTGGAACCTGTTATCTGAGAATCTATCACCCTAGATACTTGGGACCCTATTGGTTGTGGAATATCACTCTGAATTGTGTCATCCATAGATGTAGCAACATGCTATTTTCCCTTCTCTGAATCACATGAATTCCAGAAAGCCCGATCCTCCTCAAATTTCACATCACACCTCACAACAGCTTTCTTGAGAGCATGAATGTAAATGCAATAGGATTTCGAATTCTCATCATATCCAACAAGAATTCCCCTCTCTGATGTAGGTTCTAGTTTTTTCCTTTTCTCTTAAGGAACATGCAAGTAGGCAAGGCATCCAAAAATCCTGAATTGCCCAACCTCGGGTTTCTTTCCAGAGAAAGCTTCTTCTGGAGTTTTGTTCCCCAATACCTTATGAGGACTCATGTTCTGTATATAAGCCATAGTGTTACATGCCTCAGCCCAAAGGAAAAATGGAAAACCCTGGTCATGCAACATAGATCTAGCGGCACCAACAATAGCCTTTTTTTCCTCTCAGCAACCCCATTCTGTTGAGGTGTATAGGGCACTGTTAACTGCCTCTTGATGCCCCTATGGATACAAAACTCATTGAAATATTTGGAGTTATATTCACCTCCATTATCTGATTTGAGGATCATGATATTCCTTTTAGTCTGATTTTCCACAAGTGCTTTGAATTCTTGAAACTTCGGCAATACTTCTTTAGATTCTTTACTCTTTAAAAAATAAATCCAGGTCTTCCTGAAATAGTCATCAATGAAGGATACATAGTACTTGTGTCCCTTCAAATATTTGGTACACATTGGAGCACATATGTCGAAATGAATCAAATTAAGTGCTCATGTAGATATATTGTCACTCTTGGGAAAAACTGTCTTGACGTACTTCTCGAGAGAACACCCTTTGCACACATCTTTGTGCTCTGTGCTAAACTCAGGTACTCTTGTCACAATCTCCCTCGATATCTTCAGAGCAGGATGATGTAGTTGTGCCATACTCCTCTGCCAAATCTCATAGGGACCACAATCATCATCCAGGCTACTATGACTCATGGCATGATGAAGTTGAAAGTTGATCCTGTAAATTTTTCCACTGTGGACTCCAATCCTCACAACAGAGGTATCACTGGATCCCTTGGGATGAAATAGAACATTTCCATCTCTAACATCACCCACAATCCCTGATATTTAATAGTAGAAACAATCAAGTTCTTCTTTAGACCTGGGACATATAGAACATCACGAACTCTCATAGACTCTCATGATTCTCTTTGGAAGGAGATAGTTCCTCGTCCTACTGCTTTGACAGTAGAATTGTCTCCAAGTACAATATCAAGATCTAGCCCATCCTCGGCAAGATTTGTAAAGTACCCACGAACACCTGTCATATGGCTTGAGGCTTCGATGTCTATATACCATACACTAGAAGTAGAAGCACTTAATGATTGGCATGTATTAAGAGCCAACTATCTGTCAATCTTGTCAGCATAGTGCTCATCTATATATGTTGAATGCCATGAGGTGCAAACAACCTGATCATCCCTCATACTTGTAGTCATGGTATTCTGATCTAAAAGCACAAATCTAACTTCTGCAACTGCAGATCTGATAGATTTGGTTATATTCTCCACATATTTGATACCCAATTGAGATCACCACATAGATATGGTGTACAAATCGCAAATCTGAGTGTGATTACTCTCCCTGACCCTTAACATGGCTCTGATACCATGTTAATTTATCTAGAGATCACTACTCCTCTGGATTCCCTGAGATCTCAAGCAGATTGAGTCTCTATAAATCAGAAAGACAATAATGACTTAAGATACAAACACTATAGATCTCTTAACACTTCCACAATGAAAAAAATAGCAATCGCACAACTTGTTATTTACTGTGGAAACCCCAAACGAGAAAACCAACAATCTGTGGGGATTTCTTCTATATCAATCCTAGATCAAAGTAAGCAGAATACAAGTATGTAAAAAATACATCAGAAGGAACAACCGAACCTGACAGGGTCAAAACCCTATATCTACATGCAACAAGTCGATGCATGCACAGAGGAAATGTGCCCTAACTATCAACTGGATCTGGATTTGTCTACAGGTAACTCTATCGGTACTGTCTCTCTCACATCACTGCTCTAATATTCTCAGCAAAAGAAGAAGGCCAATTGTTGAATGCACCCTCCTATGCATGGACAAGTGCGCCCTCCCTCAAGATGTTAGATTCTCATATGGAATTAGATCTCAACATATATCAGCTTTGATAGTCACAGTCCTTCCTCAATCGTCGAGACAAGGATACTTTGAAAGTCTCAGCTGCTCAATCGGTCAACCAGAAGCGGAACGAGCTTCTCTCTCCTCAAAGAATGCACCCTCCTTTCTCAGGAAAGTCGCCTACCTCTCAAACAGATCTATCTTTGATTAGTTTGCTCAATATCTACTGTCAATAACCTCCTTCCTTCTCATAATCTCACTAGAAAATTAGGTTTACCAAAAACCTAAAGTGAATTCATGAAAAATTCACTTTTGCATGCAGATGAGCATGCAAAAATTTTCATGCCCTCCAAAGAACAACTTCCCTGGTTAACCTCTTAACACTGCAGAATCAGCAAGCACATAGTACATGAAGTAAGACATTAGCATAAGTGTAGAATTCAAAGGAATGAGAAGTCAAGTGATGTATGCAGCACAATGACAGTGAATTGTCTACATACGAAGACAACACATAGCAAAACTAATATCAGAAGATCAGAAGTGTGTGTAGGTTAGAAGTTCAATAAGTCAGAATTACATCTTGAATATATGGCCGGCAAGGCGAAGCAAGGAGAAAGGGGTTTGCAGCCTCCTTCCAGTTGGTGTTGGAGAAACACAGGGAGTTGAAGCTTCCTTCAGGTCGGTGCCTATAAAACAAGGGGTCGGTGCCTCCTTCTAGTTGGTGCTGATAAATACAGGAAGTTGATGCTTCCTTGAATGTATTCTTTTCATTACAAAAGAGCATTATGTGGTTTTCTCCCAATTGAGTTTCCACGTCAAAGTTACTGTGTTCTCTATTCTTTGTCTTGGTGCATATATGGATGAATGATTTGTTTATGTTGGATGCATAACTAATGATCAAAGATTATTTAAGGCTAATTTGTTAAAGAAAGTAAAAACGACTGATAACTGCGCTAACACTGATTCACCCACCCTCTTAGTATTAAATCGATTCCAACACAATTGATCAAATTTATGGATCAATTGTAATCTCAATTTTTATTCGGTAAGCTCAAACTCAATGTGGTTATGTCATCTTCCATTACATTAGGCTTTAATTTTTTACAATAGGATTTCAATGTTGTTATGTCGGCTCAGTCATTCAATGCATTCACTATTTAAGTAAAAACCCCGAATTTATTGCTAGAATCCATCATGTTAGTGTGATCGTTGAATAGAGCTGATTTTCTCACCACATTGTTGTTATAGTTCTCATTATATGGGCGTTTTAATTCAATTTTAACTTGAACCCAACACTTGTACTATGACTTCTGAAAAGTGCATTGATGAATGGAAATCCTTGTTGACTTATGGACACTCGAGGCCCAAATCCTCTTTTCTTCTCTCAGCCATCGAAGGTAGGAAAATCCACAAGCATAATATGGAAGATAACGTTCCCATATTCCAATAGCTAAACACATTCTTATTGTATGGAAGTCACTACAGGAACTTCAGACTTTCGGTGGCGAACTGTGTTATGCATGCTTGTATGGAATTTTCTACTATGTTATGCATGCTCGTATGGAATTTTCTACAGGAACTTCATACTTTCAGTAACAAGATGTATTCTATTTGTGTGTAGGTTGCTACAGAATCTATCATCTTTTGGTAGCACCCTTGTTAAGGCCTTTGTTATGGTTTACATGAATCACATCAAATATGATCATCTTCAACACCTTGTCTAAAATCAATGATAACTAGAGACAATCTTGTCATTAGGCTATTGACATCAATGAAAAATCCGACAACTTCTGCCAACAAAATAAATTGCTTCATTTGTCATAAGCATGACCATTATGCATCACAATGTATGAAGAAGAAGGGTAAAGGGAAGCAACAACACCAGGTCGCATCGTCAACTAAAAATGAAATGAACGAGTTTGCCTCCAAGTTTGAGAAGGATTTCTCAATGTATCTTTCCTCTCTTCTAACATAGTTTCGAAGAACGTATGGTATGTGGACAATGGATCATCAAGGCATATGACATCATCCTAGGAACTATTTTCAAGTCTAAAGAATCACATATAAGAAGTTCAAGTCAAGATTGGTGATGATGTCAAGTATCCATTAGCAGGAGTTGGTATCGTTCCTTCCCAAATCTAGTGAAGTAACTCTTTACACTTTTATGATGTATTATTTTTTCAAGGCCTCAAGAATAGTTTGCTTTCAATTTCAATTTTCTTTAATGCTTTTGGATACAAGCACTTTAGGCTATAGGATTTATGATATGTTATGGACTATATTCTATGGTAAGGTAGCATAGTGTAAAGTAGGATAGGATTAGCATAGGATAAGATACGATACGATAGTGATGTAGAGTAGGGTATAGTTAGGATAGGGTAAGATAGTCTAAGCTATACTTAGGGTTATGATGGGCTAGGATTTTATATTTTAAGCTATAGGGGCTTTTTGAATTATGATATACAATTTAAATTAGGTTATGGAGTACGTTGAATAGTAAGGTAAGGTAGGATTAGGATAAGATAGGCTAATATAATAGGGTAATGTATAATACGATGTGTTATGGTATTATTAACAGACAATAAGATAAGTAAGAGTAGAGTAATGTATCATAGGATAAATTGGGATAGATGATAGGGTAGGGTTAGGATAGGATTAAGATAGGTTAGGTTAAAGGGTAGGTGTGGGAGGGTTTGATAGGGTAGAAAGGGGTGTAGTAGGTTATAGTCGGATGTCAAATATATGGTTTGGGGTTATGTTCTAACTAAACATTTTTACTGTACGATACTGTCTAGTAATCTTAGGCTAGGGATAGGTTAGGTAATGACGAGATAGAATATACTAGGTTAGATTATGCTAGGCTGGGTAGGGTGGGATAGGATAAGATAATGTACAATATCATCAGATACAATAACTAAGGGGAGGGTTTTATGGTTAGAGTGAGATAGGGTAGGTTAGAGTAGGCTCAGGTAAACTATGGTAGGATAAGTTTGGGTACGATACAGTAAACTAGGTCAAGTTAACAAACATTATGCTAGGGTCAATTAGGGTAGGGTAGAGTAGGATATAAGTAAAATATGATGAGTGCATGAGGGGAGGTAGGAATAAGGGGATATTGAAGCATGTGTAGTGGGGGGGGGTATATGGGTAGATATAGAAGTGGAGGTGGAGGAAATGACTAGAATAGCGATGGCATGAGAGGAGTTGTAGGAAGGGGTATGGGATGGAATTAGTTGAATATAATGTGTATTATGGGGAGGAAGAGAGAAGGATGGGGATAAGGGGGTGAAGGTGGAGGAGAGGGGTATGGATCCAAAACACATTACACAGTTTCACCCTTAAGAATTATGACCATATATGCATTATGTCTCCTCCTAAGATACTAACCCTTCAATCCACTATGACTTGTGACACAATATAACCCTTATTTCAAACACCCCCTTACACACTTTGAACCCTAAAAATAATGATCTTTGACAAACTATGCCCCTTAACACACAACCCTATGAAATATGACCTTGGACACACTATACCTCCTAACCCCTATGATCCTTGATACGATCACCCTCTCACTTATCTAACCCTAAATACACTTTGACCCAAGACACACCAACACATATTCATATGTAAACACACTCCAACCCTATAACACTAACATGTTAACACCACCTAACCACTATGACCCTTAACATAATCACTCCCTAAAACACTTTCACCCTAACAAATATGACCAAAAAAATATACCTACAATCTAGCACACCTATTATTATCACCCCCTAACACACTATTATCCCAAATTAACTAACCTCTAAATACATTATAACCCTTAACTACTATGACCCTAGACACTCTATATCGATGCTTAACACACTAAACCTTAACCCCTAATCATTATTACTCAAGGGACATTATACTCCTTAACCCCCATGAACCCTAACACAATCATATGACCTAATACACACTAAATAATATACCACAAATCCTACCCATTACGATTATGGACACATTATGTTCCCTAAGACACTATGACCTTATTCACTGTGATCCCAAACACACCATGACCTAACAAAATCACCTTGCAACACCCTATAATCCCTATAATAATCGCCTTCTAACACATTTTGTACTCTTCCCACTTTCACCCCAAATATAAGATACTCCCTAACACTATTACCCTTAACACAATCATATAACCTAATACACACTAAAACCTAATATAATATAAGTCCCATACACTATGATACTGACCATGTTATGACACCTAACACAATATGAACTTAATCATTATGATAAAACACAAAATCCCCTAGAACATTATAACCCTTAACCGCTTAGGCCCTAAGGACACTATGAACCCTAACCCAATAACCCCTTATCACACCTTAACCCTTATATAATCTAACCTCATACACATTATAACCCCTATTAACCCTATCATAATCGTGATTTAGAATGTTACGACCCATGGCACAATGCCATCCTAACACTTTAAACCTTAAACTTTCGATGACCATTTACATATAATGCAAGCTATTCCATATTATCCCTTACATAATCACCTCCTATAACATTATGACCCCCAACATAATAACTCCCTAACACACTTTGACCCCTAACTAGTATGGCCTTAGATAAATTGAAAGAATGAATGTTATCCTTCCCACCCAGGTTTAGTTCTCCAAGTGACATGTTGAGATCTTAAAGAGTGTATTGTTGTAACATCCTTGAGACTTGTGTTGAAAAATCCTCAAGCTTATGTAATCCTTATCCTTAATAACATCCTCAGAATGAAAGGAAGTGCTTAATTTCATGGGGAAATAATATATGCTATAACATATAACATATAGCATATGATACATGGGATAGCATATTATATGTTATACATGTTATATGCAAATGCGTGAGGATGTGTACCAATATAGTGGATCCCATCTACCCATTATTAGAAACTCACCCACAATAGAGGAGATAGAGGATTTGAATGATTTTTTTTTTAAGTGAGAGAGGGGCCATAAGAGAGGATATGAATCCCACCATGACAAAAGAGATCGTTTCTCAACCCCACTTGTAGAGAAATGGCACCCAACAAAAGTGTAATTCAATCCTCCATTTTATGTGAAAAAATGATTTATGGTATATTGTAGGGTAAAATAGGTCAATGGGTTTATTTCAAGTCACCCAAAAAAATTACAAGTCTATTTTATTATTTCATTTCTTCTCTAATTGAATCTACTTGCTTAATTTCCTTTTCATGGTAACATAATCCTTGAAAACATTGTATGAGCTCAACCCAACTTAATTTATGAAGCTAAGGATTCACAATGGCCCTATACATATTACAAAAATCCTTACTAATCTATGGTAAGATTTATTATATGTTTTTCTCGTCTCCTTGAAACAAAATAACCACACTTCTATGAGTCCTTGACTGGACAAATCCTTAAACCTTGGATCTAGCCTTGCAATCATGTCCATTATGGTTACCCATTTAGCATCAACATATAAGTCCTATAATTGTACCCTCTACCTCCTTCAAATATTTTGACCATATGGAGAGTCCATGCTTGTTTTTACAAACAAAACTAAACAAATTATGTGGCATTGTGAGTTCATTGTAAATACCAGATCTTAAGTTTACAAAGAGACCTAAGTAGCCACTAATGTCTAGGGTCAATATTTCACTTAAATTATAATGAGAGTGTATGCAAAGGTAATGGTATATGAAGATGTAGTCATTCTCGATAGCCCATAGTCACATGTCATTTCGTAAATAATTTTCTTATATACCTCAATACTATTATGTTCCCTCATTGATGATTAGTGGAAGGAGTTCCTATCCCAACCAATCCCTTGGGTTGACGAGGAAATTTCATGCACTTGGGGTTAATTCTGAATTTAAGGCATTAATTAGTTAGGAAGTTTAATTTTATTTTTATCCTGAGTTTGAAATGCACTTGGTAGAAGTAAGTTTTATTCATTAGAAATTTTTATTTTGGAATAAAGTGGATAATGCTCCACAAGTGTGCCTTAGAGGATAAGGTTGACTAAGAGGTAACTTCCAAGACAAGAAAAGATAAAGTAGTCAAAGCAAGGAAAGTAGGAAAATGAGAAGAAAACATAATAAAGTAGCAAATCTCAAGAAAAGCATAATAAAGCACAAAAGCAGGACAAAAGCATGACAAAGCATAAAAGTGGGACAAAGGCATAAAAGCAAGAAAAAATAAGACAAAGCATAAAAGCAGGGTAATGCAGAAAAGCATGGAAAAAGCAAGACAAAGCATAAAAGCATGATAAGGTAGAAAATCAAGAAAAAATAGGATAGAAAAGCAAAAGCAGGATAAAGCAAAAGCAGAAAGAAAAGCAAAGCGGAAAGCAAGGAAAAAGACAAAGCAGAAAGCAAAGAAACCTTATCCACTCCATGAGGGCGCCTTAGCCTATCTTAATTGCTCAAAAAATCACTTCAATCCATAAAAGAAGGATTCCAACTCCATTTCACATCTTTTGATCATTTGTGATCTGAATTGAGTGCAATTTTGTCTCATTGACCTAGGAGATGTGCCCCTAGTCCTAGCTAGGAGATGTGCCCCATGCTTATACTGAAAGGATAATGAAAACCAATATTCATCACCGATTCTATTGCAAGTCCTGAAGCCTGATACATTGGTTGGTATTCTCGTTGTGCAGTTCAACTCCTTCACTCAGTAGGAACAGTGTTGGAGGGTCGAAATGGGGGTTTTGGTTTCGACCTTTCTGAGAATTTATGGACATTGAGACCTAAAGTAGCATCATTTCCAGTAGGAAACACTTTTTTTACCATCTAAAAAGGTGCCCGGATGAGCAAGTTATGGCCATTTTACTAGATCTGGGGGTTCCAGCTGTGAAGAACTCGCCCTTGCTACTCTATATAGTTTGGTGAATGCGCCCACGAGTAGCTGTTGATTCTTGGTGCACCTCCCGTTATCTACCAGCATATCATTATCATCATATAGATCATATTCATTGTCAACATCCCCTCTTCTTACTCTTAGGTAACATTCTTCTTCCATTGATTGTAATGACTGACAATTAATGGCTCTTTGTGAAGATAGAGCCATGAGACTCCTGTTTATTGCTTAATCAGCTCAATGAGTATTTTTTTACTGTTTTTAATTTCATGTTTTATTTACATTAAATATCAGAATAATATTTTGAGAGCCTTAGAGGTTGTTTGAGTCCATAATTCTCAAGACTAGCTCTTTGTGCAATTTTACTAGACTAGTTTTTCAAGAAAATTACAATATACAGAGCTCTATGAAGCTATTTATATTTATATAAGTTGTTGTAGGTTGTCAATTTCTTGTAGAATCCATCCCAAGTAAAAAAATTAGAGGTTCGTGACTTTCTCTTGCTGTCTACTTTCATATTTATCAAGACCTACTCATTGGGCACTTTAATTTGACTAGTTTTGCAGTATGTTTAATTCAAAGCAATATGAATCCTTATTTTATGTTATATTAGTCATCTGAGGTTCCTAAGACACCAATGAAGCTCATGCAATTCTCTTCCTAAGAATTTGTAGACCTCTCAGTCTGTTTGGAAGATCCTGGAAATAAACTAGTTAAGTAGTTTTTCCTAACTATTTTTCTCCCTTTGCTTCCAAACTCTTCCAGAACCTCTCAAAACCTTTGTGAAACTTGTCCAACAGTATATTAGGATATTATTGTCTGATATCCATGCTTTGGTTTCCTTCAAGTGTAAGTGGAATTCTCTAGTATGTATATGTTGGCGTGCCCATGAAGCATTGGAGTAGACTTCAGCAGCAGTTGTTCTTGAAACATAAATGGCCCCAGTACCTTATGCATAGGAGTCTGAAGTTGGCCTTGGTTCTGATGTTTATGTTGTTGCACACTCCCAAGTAAATTTGGCAGATCCAAAAGTGTCCATCAATCAAACTCTAGGTGGGTTAATCACTAACCAATTCTAGTTCATTCCTCACTAGTTTTGACAACTAGTTACTACTTGCAAAATTTATGATTTGAAGTTTGGATTTTGAGATAATATCATCTGATATCAGATCAGGGATATTACAAATACTCTATTTTCAATACTTTATCCCATCATAAAAGGTCATTATTTTTATATTCATAAGCCCTAGTTTAATCCTCTCATTTTCCATTTTATCTATCAACATATTTTCCTCCAACAAATCTTGGAGCTTTCAATTTGTAACAATCCATTTTCCATCCAATAAAAGAATCCCTCAAAATTTACTTACTAATTTCTAGCCTTCTACCTATAGCTAGTCCTTACACCACAATAATGCCTACTTTTTTAGTTTTTTAATTTATTCCTAAAGCATATGAATAAACTCACTTATATTTTCCCAATAACTTTACATGTTTCGTCCTTGTCGAAATTCATTTTTCTATTTCATTAAGGCACATTTTGCATGCCTTTCAATGGTATAGAATATTCTTCAATTTTAAAATAGACATTAAACTACATCGGGGTATCATAATTGATCTCATATTCATAAATTTGCACTATCTAATTAGTTATCTTGCCAACTTTACCCCTCTTAAGTAATCATCGTAAACTAGCTATGGAGAACCTTTGAAAACACAATTATAATATGTAACAAATAAAAATTATATTATGTAATGAATAAAAAATATAATCAAGCATTATCCAACAATAAATTTGGTTATCGCAACTCTAAAAATGTTGAAGATATATAAAAACATGTTGGTAGTAATAAAAAAGAATCGTATATCATAACACTAATCATTTATTGAAACCATTGTTTGGTGAGAGCTACTAATTATAATATGCTATTAACTTCTCAATTAGCCAATAATCATAGAGCACTTTTGTGTTTGTTACCAATATTTGTGTTTATCATACTAAGACTCTACAATATATGTTGATTAAGTTGTCATTGATGGCAACAGTGTATAGTCATTGATGGCAACAGTGTATAGTCATTGATGCCAACATGTCTTGGTGTCCCTTGAGGAGCCCCTGAGGGTTAAGTAATTGTCAGTGTCTAAGGAGACCTTTTGATCTTGTCCAAGCCCAAGTTTGAAGCCCTTGGAGCCCTTGGGACAATGACAAAAGCCCTGAACACCCTGTAGAGTGTTTAAGTACCCCAAAGATGTTTTGCGTTTCCCCAATTGTTTCTTTGTTTCCCCAGTACCACAACTTATGCCCCAGTACGCTACAAAAGTGTTGAAGAAGTTGCAAGAGTCCAAATGAACCTTTCAGTGGTCATTTGTGTTTATTGAGGTCATGGTACCCCAGGAGAAGGTCTAGCAACCCCACAGGTGATGTCATGATGGATCTTGACCCTTGTAGGTCTCCTGGTGTGGTTGAGGTGGTTGAAGAAGCCTATGAAGCCCCTTGCTTGATGAAGAAGCCCTGAAGAAGTCCCTGGACCCACATTTGATGGCTTAATGGTCCTTGTCCCCTTAAAGGTGATGATGTGGTCATTAATGAATTGATGAAGACTTGGAACCCTTGATGAAGATCTTGATGCCCGTGTATCCCTTGTTGGGGTCATGGAACCCTTGGAGATGGTCATTATGCATGAGAAGGTCTGGCACCCACATAAATGGTGGCATGATGACCCTTGGACACTATATGATCATTAATGGTGCATTTGGAAATGATTTGGGTCTTGGAATCCATATATACGGTGGTTTGTAAGCCCATGATTGTTGGAGCCTTTGATATGATAGAATCCTTGGTCATGATTCCCTCATCACTTGGCGATGGAGTCCTATGTGATGGGCTTGAAGTCCATGGAAAGTATCTTGTTTAAATATTATATGATATCCTTGAAAGAGTCCTTGAAACCCTTACATGCGGTGCCTTGGGTCTTGAACCATGGTGATGTATGGTCCTATTTGTGGTTATATGGCTATTGGGATGTAGATGGAGGTAGATCCCACAGACGTGCCTTGATATGTTGAAGAAGACTTTGAAACTCTTGTAGTTAGTGGTATGGTCTTTGGCACCCTCATGTGTGGGGTCTTTGACGTCCTCGACACATTGAATAATTTAAGGGTATTAGACCAATAATTTGCAAATAAACCCATCATAGGGAGATAGTCCTCGTCAATCCATTTCCATTGATATGTGGAGCATCTTCTAACTCCTTATGGTTGAAGAGATATGAATTTTTGAAGTTGGTGTACCCCACCTTTTTGGGTGAGCCGACCTAACAAAAGAAAATTTAATTATTTGTAATTTTGAATTGCATGTCGGCCCTGTTTGAGGTAATAACTTTCCTCCACGACCTATATAAATAGAATATCAAACATTTCATTTTCTTATCAATTGGAATTTCGCAACTCTTGGAGAAAAGTGCGAAATTTTGTGGAGGAGAAATTTTTGGGTATCTTAACTAAAATTGGCATAACTTTCTCATACGGAATCAGAATTACAAAATTATTGGCTCGTTGGAAAGCTTGTTACAAGGACTATGTGATGACATGATATAGAGTCTCTTTTGGTTTGTCTATTGTTTCTTGACCTTATGATCTTCAAAAAGGTATGGCTCATGCTTCTGGGTTTCTCTTGTAATGGCACATGTCTCTCATGGATAGAGTTCATCTTTGATATTAGTATGTGAGCCTATATATTGGTATATATATTTGAAGTCATTATGGAGGATATGATGATGATGTTGCATAACTTTATGCTATGATATTATACACTTTATGATGATAATGCATGTGATAATGATGTACACTCTATGAAGTTGATGCACTCCTATACAATATGATGTACATGCATACCATAGTGTGATGATGCTCTCCTATGCATTATGATGTATACTTGATGTTGATGATGCATACACGGTGCACACTAAGATGATGATTATGCATATTTTATGACAATGATGCAAACCCTATGACGATGATGCATACCTATGATGATGATGCATGACGATGCATGCCTTATGTTCAGTGGAAGCAGAGAAGGATTATTTGTTCAGTGATTGTGTATGACGAGGTGTACAAGGATGTACATGAGCAGTGTATGGCAGTAAAATGACTTGTTGATATACAGGGATGATTTGGCAGTGATAAGAGTGCAGAGGTTATCAGCAGTAGATTCAGGGTTTGGTGTGTAGTTGGTTAGACTCAGATTGACTGAGTCGGATGATGTGAACAACAGATTGATTGGTGCAGACAGATTGATTGGTCAGTTGATGAGTAGTGTGGAACAATTATGGTGCAGTGGTCAGTGGATAGTTGATGAGCAGTGAACAGTTTATGAGCAGTGGTCAGTTGATGAGCAGTGACAGTGGTTGTGTAGTATGGTACAGATTGTGTAGTGTGGTACAAGTGTTGGATAGCAGGTCCGCAGGATCAGTGAAGTTTGTGGTTCAGTAGTTTCAGTTACTATCTTCATATCAGGGTGGCATGACGGGGCAAGGAAATCTAGGGAGCTAAGGCTTCCTTCAGGTTGTAGCCTGTAAACCAAGGGGTTGTAGCCTCCTTCCAGTTGTAGCTGGAGAATTGAAGTCTTTGTAACAAAGGGGGTTGTTGTCTCCTTCCAGTTGTTGCTGGTAAATTATTATTATAAAGGCTTCCGTGGTTTTTCCCCCAGGACTTGGGTTTCCACGTAAAAATATGGTGTACTGTGTTTTGCAATGCTTCCTATGTGATGATGATATGTGATGATGAGCTGTAGTTGTTAATAATGTTGATGATGATATAATGATAATGTGATAATTACGTACTCTGCATAATATTGAAAAAGCTGCCAATGATTGTTAAAATTGAAAAGATAATAAAAGCTACACACACTGTTCACCCCCCCCCCTCTCAGTGTGTTCAATGTGTCCAATAACTTTACATGTTTCGTCCTTGTCGAAATTCATTTTTCTATTTCATTAAGGCACGTTTTGCATGCCTTTCAATGGTATAGAATATTCTTCAATTTTAAAATAGACATTAAACTACATCGGGGTATCATAATTGATCTCATATTCATAAATTTGCACTAACTAATTAGTTATCTTGCCAACTCTACCCCTCTTAAGTAATCATCGTAAACTAGCTATGGAGAACCTTTGAAAACACAATTATAATATGTAACAAATAAAAATTATATTATGTAATGAATAAAAAATATAATCAAGCATTATCCAACAATAAATTTGGTTATCGCAACTCTAGAAATGTTGAAGATATATAAAAACATGTTGGTAGTAATAAAAAAGAATCGTATATCATAACACTAATCATGTATTGAAACCATTGTTTGGTGAGAGCTAATAATTATAATATGCTATTAACTTCTCAATTAGCCAATAATCATAGAGCACTTTTGTGTTTGTTACCAATATTTGTGTCTATCATACTAAGACTCTACAATATATATATATATATATATAGAGAGAGAGAGAGAGAGAGAGCGAGAGAGCTAGTATGCATGGAATTTCGAATTGGTGACTTAACATAAGTAGTGTCTTAACAGTACACTCATTCACCGTCTATTCTACGTCCCATGGGCATATGTTAACAGTACACCCATTCACAATCTATTCTACGTCCCATGGACATATGTTAACAGTACACCCATTCACCGTCTATATGCCCATGGGACGTAGAATAGATGGTGAATGGGTGTACTGTTAACATATGTCCATGGGACGTAGAATAGACGATGAATGGGTGTACTGTTAACATATGTCCATGGGACGTAGAATAGATTGTGAATGGGTGTACTGTTAATATATGCCCATATGGGACGTAGAATAGATTGCTTCCCTTTTCTAATTCTATATTGATCAACTAAATGTGCTTAAATTTGTACCAACAAAGATAGAGTTGATACTACCAAGGATTACCTTAAATTAGATATGTATGAATGGTTAGCAATCGATTCCAAAATGATGTTGGCGATCACAGTAAATTAGATATGTATCAATAATTCCTAGTGGTGGATCCAAATCATGCATACTAGCAAATTATCAAAAAAGAGAACTTGGTTATATAACATATACAATAGAGATGACGGCTTTGATGGACTCAACCTTTAAACAAAGACAAACAAAAAGGATTTTTCCATTTTTTATTCGATAAAATAAAAAATGCTCAAATAACTCTAAATTCATGAATTATGACCTCTTAAATTTAATCTAATGCATTTCATATAACAAGTTTAATGTATTAATCTTAGTATCTTCTCTATTATCTTAATGTGTTCTCTACAATTTTATTTCCACTTTATTTTTTAATACCATGGGTGATTTATGCTACTAAATTTATCTACATACAACATTTAAAAGTATTTCTATAGATTTCATATAAACTTGGCATCACACTAACTTGTAATGTAATTAGAGGACCAAAGTTATTGAATATTGATGAGAAAAGGATTTTAATAATGTGGATTATGGATTATTTTATTTAAAAGTATTTCTATAGATTTCATATAAACTTGGCATCACACTAACTTGTAATGTAATTAGAGGACCAAAGTTATTGAATATTGATAAGAAAAGGATTTTAATAATGTGGATTATGGATTATTTTATGGTCAATTGGATTTCACTTTTTGGATAAATATGATTATTTGATTTTTTTGTTTATTTTTTTAGACAAAGAACATAAAAATGATTTTCCATCTATTATCAAGAATGAGTAGTGCAATGAGATATCTTGTCTTCTACATTCTTTTATAAATATGATTATTTGATTTTTTTTTTGTTTATTTTTCTAGACAAAGAACATAAAAATGATTTTCCATCTATTATCAAGAATGAGTAGTGCAATGAGATATCTTGTCTTCTACATTCTTTTTTAGTTTGGTTGCTCAATAATTACATTTTTTTAGTTTGGTTGCTCAACAATTGCAAAGGTTTTTGTTTTTATATTTTTTTGTGGGTTTGATTGTGGCTTGTGAATGGATTATTATAAAATTGAGAAAGCTTTCACATTCTAAAATGGTAGAGATTATATTTTATTAAACTTTTGTGGTATTAAACATGAACATGGGATATTTAAGTCTCCTTAAAGGATTTAATTCTAATCATCTAATTTAATTTAGTTCCAACTAAATTCCTTAATTGATTATCACAATTGTCTTTTAATTAGGTTAGAATGTGAGGATAGACATCCAAATAATTCACCTTAGTCTTTTGCATTGACACATAATTATTTTTCTTAGGGAGTTCTAAAAACCTTATTATCGAGTGTAATGCACCTAGGGAGAATAATACGAGATACCTAGGGAGGTACCCAAAAGGATAATTTTATGTAATGAGGCCATCTGTATTAAATAAGGCCCATGTAATGTGAAAAACAATAATTATAATAAATCTTACTAGAAAGTTCATGATGTATCTAGAAGGTTTCACCTACTAGATAGTTCCTTCTCTAGATAGTACCTAGGAGGCTTGGTAGAAATTATATAAAGTAAAAGCAATGTAATAAAATGTCTTGGGCAGTACTGATGTAGCATTCATATCAAGCATGGCTTGTGCAGTAATTCCTTCCTTACAAGGTAATTGACAGTGTTTGGGTTAAAGATCACTACAAGTGGTATCATAGCTCTTTCTTAGGCCAAATAATTGGAAGATTTGTTTTTTCTTTTTGCGGAATTTTGAAGGAAAAAAAGGACGATGATATTCAGCGAAATTTATGGATCCTTGTGTAGAATATGAATAAACTAGTTACTTATTTGAATTCCTCTCACTAAGAAACCCGATTTTAAAAAAGAAAAAAATAACATCCAAATCAAAATCCAAGATTTACAGTTTTCCTAATGATGAACGCGTGAACTAAGGAGCTGATATCTTTTGATAAATTGACCAAATTTCCATCAAACCAATCCCATTAGATGTAGAATGACCATGGCATTTCATAATTGTGGTCATAATAAGAGATACTAAGCAATATTGAGGAAGTTATAATTATTTTAATTCGTCACCTCAAACGCAAATAATTTTCTTCAAAGCACTCTCTTATGTGAGTCATAGCCAACAAGATGCATTTTACAAGAAAATTGGACTATCCTAGTATTTAAAAATACCTAAAAGAGACAAATTCATTGGTCCCACATAGGTAGAGAGATGAGTTATTCATGAGTTTAATAGATGATGTTTAGATATGGTGGATGTTGCTTAAGCCTTACAAGGTGTGGGCACTTCTAGATGAAGTATATGAAAAATTATTTTTAGATAGGTGTACTCATGTGGTGAATAAATATAATAAGATCCACAAGGGTTTATTTTCATGTGACAATTTCCTATTACATGTTCATGGATGTATTCAATAGTTGGAGAAGACAATATGCCTTGAAAGCTTATGGTATGATCATTTCTTCATATTCATGTGTTCTTTATTGGGCAAATGTATTCTAGTTGTCTTTGAAGTTTAAGGCTTCTATATCATTGTTATAGATGAGTTATTCATGGATTTATTCCAATAAGTGGTGCTCTACACATGGCTTGGGTGGCCTCTTAGCTCTCTGTCGTCATACCCGTGGGTCACACATACAATTGTTAATAGACATCTCGATGATGGGATGAACTGAGCAATGTGGTATCATTGCACCTCGTATTCCATACTGGATTGATCTTTTGAGAATGGTTATGCTTCTCATTATGCATCAAAGTTGTGACTAGTCACTATGTGCATTCACTCAAGGATTTAGCCATCATGTGGGGCCTTTCCTTGGCAGCAATGGGTAGCTTCAACTCTTCGTTGGTGTCGAGCAACATCACCTTCAAGCATTGTCATTGTGACATCACTCACAGTGACTAGATACTCCTCCTGGACTCTCTTTGGAAATTTTCCAAGTATGAACAAGGGCAGTCTTGCTCGCACTTTGCATTTATGTATTGGTCTGGGTTCCAGGTCCACTCTATGCTTTGATTGGGATTAAAGGGAATCCTCCAAGTCTACACACTACAAGAATCCAGGGTCTGATGGAGCAAGTTAATAGTAATAATGGCAAAATTTTGAAGAAGATATCTCTTCATGCTCATGGTTGTTTGCAGGTTCATGTCACAGTTTTATCCATCAACGAGTGGCATCTCACAGCCATTCCAATAGGTGCATGCATACAAAGCTTCAGAAAGTTGTTAAAGTGTTGCGAATGAATAACTGACAACTGCAAGGAGTCGATGACAAAGGTCCTAACTAAATGGGAATTGTGGAGAAAGGATCGGGAAGCTTGAAACACCAAGGAGGTCAAGGTTCTTCAGAGAGGGCTCAATTTGAAAGACACAGGACCAAGATTTTAATGTTGGAGGTAAACAATGAAGCATAGAAAGAAAAATTAGAGGCAGCCCAAGTTTGGGAGCTCTATGCGAGGGTCACGCAGATCAAGCTAGAACAGAGGCCAGGATTCAAAGAATTATGGACTGGGGCCTCACATGAAGCCTTTTTGGGGTCACCAAGGATGGCAGCCATGGAGAAAGATGCGGTGGAGCAAACTCCAGGAGCCATAAAGTAAAACGAGCACTCCTTCATCCCTTCAGTAGTTAACGAAGGAATTCCCAGCATCTCCAAGCAAGTTTAGCATGCCAATCTCCTTTAAATGTTTTTCAAATTTCTATTTTTACTAGGCCAGTTTGTAAGGCTGTATACCAACCATTTTAGTAAGTTTTTGAGGGAAACTGTTTCAGCAGATAGGGATTGTCTTAAATTTCTTCAAAGTGCAGTAATGGACACTTCATCCTTTTTGTTGTGTGTACTCGGAGGCTGTGTGCTAAGGCTGCAGCCGTTGCCCTCTTTTTTTTTTAATATAATCTAGCAACTGTTTCTGTCAAAACAAAATATTTCTCGCTTAATCAGGTTGGCCTTATTTCTTATCCAGTTCATTTTTGGCATTTAAGAAGAAAAGGGATAGATATACACTCTTTCGATCTTGATATTTTCTAAAGATCATGAATTAAGGAAGAGATTAAAAAGCTTCACATGAAATGCTTATTGCAACACATACTAAGCTCGATTGTTATCTATATGATATATCAATAGCATCTATAAATATTTCTACATTTTTTCTAACTTTACATGGGAACATAAAAGCTATAAATGTACAAGGGTCAAACTTAGCTCTTGATTTTTATCAATTTTAACTACTGGTGCATAATCCTTATGGAAATATTAAGATGAAGAATTAATGCCTTATGCAATATTCTTCCCGAGAGAGGTAAAGTTCATAGTATTTATTTTACTAATCACAGTATAAATGTGCACCACCCAACCTGTTGTTGTTCCACCACTTATTGGGTGGGGCCCCAACAATGATCATGACCCGCCTTATATCAAGGGTTCATTGCTGCTACTTGAATTTATGGATATCTTTATTGTGGCCAACTAGCCACCAGACTTGTTTTTAGCTTCTTTCCTTTTTACCCTGGTCCATATGATTTTGCACTTGTTATTCTTCTCAGGGTCAGGCTTTTTTTGTTTTGTTAATCCCCCTGAGCACCTCTAGCTACTAGTGTTTGCTTGTGGCGGCTGCATGCACAGCCCACTTTTTTGTACAACATATCTGTACATCACTTTATTTTTCATAATAATTTAGAAGGAGCATTTTATTCAAAAAAATACAATATGAATGTGTCGCTCATAGGCCTCTCAAGATTTACAACGTTAACCAGTATTCATCAGTTGAACCGTCACACTGAAATAGTTGTTCCCCTTTCCAGAGCTATCATAAGGAACTTCCATAACTGGAAGGGAATTGAAAAGAACTATGAGAAAGGTGGACATCCAAGTTAACTAAAAACTTCCACCAAATTGTGTTTAAATTTTAGCACATCAGTGCAATGGATCAACTTAACTGTGGAAAGTTTAGAGCAACCCACAATGTAAAAAAAACACTGAAATACGCTGTTGACAAAGTTATAATACAACATTCCAATTGACAGTTTCTGAATATTTTCTTAGCCATCGGGAAGGCCTTCCTAAACATAGATATTCATAACTTGGTATAGATGTTGAATGACTACAATAAGCAACTGAAAGAATCACTCTAACAAGGGAAATAATTAAGTTATTGGCTGTGAAGTCCTTGATCTGCTTTTAAATGCCATGAGCTCTGAGGTAGCTGCCTCTTTGACAATATTAAAGTCAATTTTCCAATATCGCCCCCTATTGGAAGTTAAAATATGCTAAGTTAGCAGTGGAACACTTTGTTAAGCAGTATGAATGAGCTTTCACCACATGAGCAAAATACCAAATGGCTGTTTAAACTTTAAAGATTACAAATGATGCAAAGTAAAATAGTTTTACTCACCAGAAATGATTTCTGGACCAAATTGCAGCCGGATATGCAGGGCTTGATAAGCCATGCATAATTCTTGCAATAGCCCTGGGAGTAAATTCCATCTCCGTGTTGCTCTGTAAGAATACCTGAGTAAGGACACACAAGAACAAATCTGATTGGTCACACTTTAGCAACCTGAATAGATTCTTATTCAAACAGTAGATCTGATCATGCTAACTAGAAGATCATGAGAAAATCTGTATAAGCTCTAACTATTCACAATGGCAACCTTACCTTGATGTCTGCTCGCAAAAAGGGACTGCAATAAAACAGCAGTTCAGATGATTAGACCCACTTTATTCCCCTCTTCCAAACAGACAATTTCATACCAAAACAGACAACAGTAAAACTCATTGCATTAGTTATGCAGTATACTTGTAAATAAAATCTTGGACCAAAAGCAAGGCACCTTTTTTTCTTTGAAAAAACTGAACACAGCTCCCAAAAAACATCTAAAATCGGACAATATTGGATAGCAGATGTTTGTAGCTAAGAAAACATAAATGAAGAAAATGTAGAAAAAGAGTCCATTTTTAGGATTAACACTCCAAGCGATTATGAAGAACAGAAACAAATAACTTGTAAAATTTGAACACTAAAACAAGAGACAGTCTTCATATATTGCAAAATGCTGGTTTTGGTTCTGTAAAAAGTTAAAAACAGTAATGAATGTTGAAACACCTAAGGCTGAAAGAGTAGTTTATTGGTTTGTGAAAAAAAATTGCTGAGAGAAACAGTCTGCTACAAACACTTTTGTAAGTGTAGATACAAAACCCTGGTGCAAATTGAAACGAGAATAAACAAATCTATTACAGCTAAATCAAATTAGATAAAGCGGATTGCTCAGGCTTTACATTGTTTTGTTACCTCAAGTTTCTAAACTGCAAAAGATAAATATTAAAATCTATAAAATGTTCTAGCTAAATAGTCCTGTATGTATTCAAGACAAGTACAATAGGAAACCAATCTGTTATCAATTTCCTGCTTTGAGCGGGCACAGCCAATATCATTTGCATAGACTCCATCAGCCTGACTACTCCTGAAATCACTGTGGATGGTACAAGTTCAAAGGACTGGCAAAGAAGAAACGTTTCCCAAAATTAAATATGCCATGAAGCTGGAAGTCTGTTTAGGACTATTCCTATAGCCAAAGCAAACCATTTGGTCATGGAAGAGGGAGATCAAACTGGTGGGGATGATGAAATACATTTGTATACTTACATTTGACCTGAAATGGATCGATGTAATAATTGTTATCTTTCTCGATGCTATATAAAGTGGGGGAAAAAATCGAAGTTATGGTCTTCCCCAGGCCAGACCCTCATTTACCAATTTGGAGTCCTGAAACTTCCAGAGCTCGTTTCAGGCCTTCAACAGCATTTTTCTTGCGGGTCGAAACAAAGGAAAAAGCTCCTTAACCAATGCCAATGCTATAGAGCTCATCAAGAGCTTTCAAATGGTGTATCCCATTAAAAGAAACAAAGTTAGTATGAAGAAGTTACAAGAGATTCATAAGAGAATGGATCAAATGGAACCAACCAGCCAACCCTAATTCTGTAATAAAGAGAAATAAAAACAGCACTGGGGCACAAAGAGAGGTGCAACCCTAGAGAGAGAAAATTAATCAAAGAGAAATGCACTGGAAAAAGAAATAAACCCAATCACAAGAGTGCAATAGTTTATGGTGCCCACAGGCTAAATCACTTTTCTAATAAATGAAAGAATGATCACAAAACATGAAAATTTATAAATGATTTGTTTGTATATAGTATATACACAACTCGAGAGTAGGGTATTTCCCCCAAGAGGGGTTATAGAGCCACATTGACTAAGTCAGCCTCAACCAAACCTAGAAATATAATAAAGGAAAGCTGACTAGGTTGACCTTAGCCAATTTTAAAAATACATGCAATAATGATTACAATATGATGTTGATTGTGACCAAAAGTGAAGCTCACATCATTCTCAACACCCCTCAAACCAAACAGGGGGCCACAGAGAAAAGTGATGAAATACAAATGAGAGTGGTTTTATGGATATACCCAACTCAACATAGGGTCGACCATGGAAAAAATACAAATGAGAGGATACTCAACACAACATGGTAATAATAATAATCTAATTTAAGATCATGGCCTAGCAAAACACCAAATTGACATATGAAACCCCCTTGTTTCTAGGACCAGGGTTGCCAGAGCGTGGGAGCGGGAAGTGGGTGTGCATTTTTCAAAAAATGGTCAAGAGCGAAGCGTCTCGGGAGCGTTTATATATATATAGGGAGCGGGAAGCGGGTGTTCATTTTTCAAAAAATGGTTGGGAGCGAAGCGTCTCGGGAGCGTTTATATATATATATATTCAAAAAAACATGTAGAATGCCAAACTAGATGCAAAATTTATGAAACATGTATGTTTGTGCTACTTCCAATATATGAAATGCCATCTAAATTCCATAATTCATGATTCCATTATCTATGATTACATCCATACTACGTAGTATGGTAGTACACTAATTATTAATCATTCAAATTTCAAGCATCAACCATCTAGATGTTAACAATTACAAAGTTACGAATTGAAATACATTTTACAAATACAAATACAAACCATCTAGATTCTATCAATTACAAACATACAACCTTTAGAACCATATAATAGGGAAGTACATCATTAAATTATGGAAGTACATCATTAAGTACCAAATAGTTTTGTTTACAAAAATTGGCTATCTGCATGTGCCATGAAGCATAACTTATAAGTACCAGAAAGATAATTAAACTAAAATACGAAGACTAAAAGGTCTCAAAAGTTCGAAACACTAAACTGAGCTATGATTTAAATCCTATCTAGTAAAATGCAAAAACAATATATTTCTCGGTGTCCTAGTTCCTCTTTCCACCACCACGATTGCCTCGTGAGGGTACGCGTGGTGGTAGTGAAGATGAAGCATGTGTAACTGAGTGTGACTGTGAAGGTCCTTCTAATGATGGAGCGATAGTGAAGAGGCCTCGTCCATGGGACCTCGCATCGGATTGAGGTGGCATCTCAACACGCTCATCCTCATCCAAAAGAGCATCCTCCAACTCCTCCAAAACCAATGCTCCATCCCCCAAGTTGTCCTCCTCTGGATTGTAGGCCCACATCTTGTTTGATTTTTCTATAGTTGGATCCTACAAGTAATGCGACAACAATCGCAAGTTGTAATGCAAATAGACCAAGGTCTCTACTCGTTGTACATTCAACCTATTTCGTTTGACAATGTGGATGAAACTATATGTGCTCCAACACCTCTCTGCTGAAGAAGTGTTCACCACCTGTGAAAGCACCCGCATTGCCATAGTTTGTAGTTGTGGTGTACTAGTGCCATGCATGTCCCACCACTCAAGAGAAGGCAAATTCCCTCGATCTCGATTTGCATGGTTGTTGCCAAAGGCACCAGTGCAACTGATGTACTGGCTCAACTGTCGTCGAATGCTATCACACTCCCCAGCATCTGGGTACATTTTTTCCAATGCTTGCATAGAACCAGCTTGAACCTCTGGATCTTGGTGTGGTTTTCTCTTTGCCTCACCACCTGGTGCTGGGATTGAAAGATATGATATATGATAGTATTTAGGTGTAAGCACATATGCTAAGACATGTAGTGGAATATTCAGCTTCTCCCACCATTTTTCCACCTCTATACGGATGAAGTCATACAAATTCTCATCTCTAGGATGAACAATGTCCTTAATTTGTCCTAGCATAGTGTCCATTTGCTCATACACCTCCCCAATGACCGGTCGATCGGAATCTGCAAACCGAAGCATGTTATAAATTGGCTTGGTGAATTGTAAAACATACTTGACCTGTGTCCAGAAATAGCTATCAAGAACAGTGTCCTTTGCTGCATCCATGCCATCTCTATCAGTGCTAATGTCATCCCAGTCATCACTCATCACCATAGCACCCAAAGCTTGTCTTACCCTCAATAGGTGCCTGAAGGTGAGGAAATAGCTACCAAATCTAGTCTTTGCAAGCTTAAGTAATTGCAACTTAGAGTAAGTGCCATAAAAGGCATTGACCCTTGAATGCCCGGTGATAAATTTAATGAGTTTCTTCCCTTGTTTGTACAAATCATTTATCCATGCGCATTCTTTATGCTTGATAATATCATGCATTAAAAGGTTCAATGTGTGCACCAAACAACCAGACCAAAAGATGTGAGTATATTTCCGCTCAATGATTTTTCCTACTCCTTTACAATTCGTTGCATTATCAGTGATTACTTGAATCACATTAGTAGGACCAACCTCATCAATAGTTTTCAATAAGATGTTTGCTATGTTATGAGAAGAGGCCATGAGTGATGAGTCTTGCGCTCCAAGAAACACTGCACCACTAGACGAAACCCCAAGGATATTTATCAAATGTTGGTTTCTAACATTTGTCCAACCATCAGATACAATGGATACCCCAATATCTGCCCACCCATCTGTAAACCGTGTAAGAGCTCTTTTGACTTTTGCTTTTTCCTTGTCAAGTAACACAGTTCTAGCTTTTTCATACCCAGGGCTCTTGTATCTAGCAGGGGCTTTGTTAATGGCTTTAACCATGGCATGCCAATAAGGGGAGCGAAGAACATTGAATGGCACACCACATGCATAAAGAAACCTCACCACTTTTGCATCCACTTCCTCCCTGCCAGTAATATCAAGGAAATCTTCTATGGTCCTCTTACTTCCACTACCAGTGGAGGACCTTCCGCCAGGTGAAGGAGGAGATGAAAATGGGCTCCCAAAGCTAGAAGAAGCATCAAATTGAACCTTTTGTTTTTTAGCATTCATTCTTTGTGCAGTTTCCTCTATCTTAATGTAGTTTTCTCTCTCTAGTTGTGTTATCTTAGGGCAAATTGCAATACCAAGGGACCCTTTGTTATCATCACTGTCTAATAACCCACAAAGATGCCTCCTCACACAAGTGTATGAACCGCTATAAGGTTTTCCTGGACGACAACCATGTGGGCATAAAAACTTAGTGGTTCCACCACCTCTACCCTCCTCAACTTTTGTCACATACCTCCACAAGGGGGTTAATGAAGCTTTGCCACTATCAGCTTCATTATCATCCCCTTCACCACCCTCCTCTCCTTCATTCATTGGGTCACTATGAGAATGACCACTATCTTCTTCTTCATTCACATGCCTATTCCCAATCAACACCATGAGAACCAAAAATGGAAGCAAACACCAAAAGAAGAACATTTTCTCCAAGTTTTAGATGAACAACTTGCAATAGAATGAGGAGGAAGAGGGAATGGGAAAATGTAGGAGAAGAAAAAAATACATTAATAAACAAGACATTTTGTGAACAATATTCAACAAAAATACACATTGGGTGTACCTATTTTGATCTCCTTTGATTTGCAAGAAGATAGAACCCTTTGTTGTCTCCTCCAAGCTCTCCAACTTTGCTCCAACACCAAGCCAACACCAAGAGCTCCTTCCCTCTCCACTCCAACTGAAAGATGAAACAATGAGGAAGAAGAGGGAGAGATTGTTCCTTATCTCCCCTCTCTAACCCTAAAAACACCCTAGGCCCCACCCAAAGAGCAAAAAAACAAAAAAAAATAAAACGACTTTACCTTTCCATCGGTTTTCGGGTTCGACGGGCTGTCCACGAAAGCGCTCGAGGAGCTATGGGAAAGCGTGGGCGAAGCGACGGCGGAAGCGAGGTCGGTGCAATGGTGAAGCGCGGAGGGCAGAGCTCGAAGCGCTCGGAAGCGAAAATGCTTCGCATAGTGGCAGGGATCGTTTTTTTTTCATGCTAGAGCGAGCTTCCAAAAATCCGAAGCGATATTCCTTGGACGCTTCGGTCGCGCTTTCGCTTAGAGCGCGGTTTGCCTGTTCAGACCGTGGGGAGGGGGGATGCTTTGGCAACCCTGTGTGGGACAATGGACCCCCGCCATGCAGTTATTTTGTTGCATCATGTACAGAGGTGTACATGCCCTACCCCTTTTTGGATTTGAACCTATGACCTCCAACTAAGAAACATATGTTCTTAATTGTTAGGCCCATACCCAACTCAATATAAGGTCTACCCAAAGTAGGTTTATAAATACCTAGCTTAACAAAGATCGATCTTAGATGAAAATGAGTGAGTTCATAAATACTCAACACACTAAAGATCACCCTTAGCCGAAACAAAGACTACACCCATTTATTCAACATCCCTCCTTAATCCGAACAAAAGGCTACGGAGAAAAAGAATTAGATCATAAGATAAATCCTTGCTTACATATCTTCCACACCAATATGACTCCACAAGTCGATGAAGGTGGCCTCTGGTAGAGATTTTGTGGAGATCTCACAAGATAGTCCGTCGAGGGTACAAAAAAATGGCACAAGCTATCCCTAAGAATGAAGTTATGGAATGTAGTGGAGCAAGCCCAAATAGTTTTGTACAAGATGGCATCTAAACAAGTGTTGCAAACATAGCCGAGAAATCGCCGAGATGCCAAGAAATCACGAGGTTTACTGAAGTCCGATTTCTCGTTAAAAAATCGTTGAATTTTTCTGTTGATTTTTTTGTCGTGAAATTGCCGAGATATTGCTGAGAAATTCAACTGACCGGAAACAGGGATTTAGAAAAGCTGATTTTCACATTTTGTGGTCATTTGCAAATTACAGTGAGGAGGAGGAGAGCCAAGGAGGAGAGAATCATCTACCTGCAAGTGATATACTAAATATCAGTGAATAGCATGGGGATGACACACTGTGCCATATGGATTGAATAGAAAGAAAGTTTCTTTACTACCGAAGATCATTCATTGTTGAACATTAACACCAACAATCTATGAACAGATTATATTCTCTGATATGAATCACAGGAAAGATTTACCATCAACTACTATTGGTCGAAATGAACTTGGGAATAATAATGGACTAAGGTGTGTCAAACTTTGCCAACAAGGATGGCAAGCTTAAGAGTGGCAAGTCTTAGACAAGGAATTGAAAATGAACTCTAAACTAGGAAGAAACCTCCAAAGGATGATTTTATTTTTGCAAGAGAATGATATTTTGGTTTCTTCATTTCATGCAGCTAGATTCTTTATACCTTGTTAATGAATTGACTTGTAAAATTTGTTAACTTTTCACATAAACCAGATCTTATTGATATTTATTTCACTATTTTTTATCCGAGTCTTAATTTAACACATAAAACCAAATCAGGAATAGCAATATACTGATTTACAATAAATCACAGAGAAAGCCAAACACAAGATGTACCCTGGAATCCCCAATGGGGAAAACCAACAAACAGTTTGTCTTTATTGCAGATTTGTTAAACAACACTTACAGCAACGGACTTCCGGATATGACACATCGGATCTTAAACTCTCTACTCTCCCTTACTGCAACTTAGCCCAAATCCTCAACAATATCAACAAACCCTGGCTTGAGTGAATCCTTCACTCCCAAGCCTCTGAGAGACTTTCTCTCTCAGATCTAATCACTACTAATCCCTGCCTTGAGTTAATCTCTCACTCCCAAGCTACGTTGCGTGGGAGCACCCCCCCACCTCGCTCTGGAAGCTCGCTCCGAGCCAAAGCAATGCGGAAGCGCTCAAAAAGCACGCTTCGCTTTCACGCTCGATTCAGAGCGATTTTGGGAAGGGCGCTCCAATGTAAAAAAAATCGCTCCCTACCTCTGCTAGAGAGCGATGAGGGAACAACCGGGAGCGATCGCTCCATGGTCTCTCCCTCATCGCTCCCTAGCGCTCCCTAAAACGCTTTAAAAACGCTCCTCTTTTGGGGGGAGTTTGCTTGGACTATAAAGCACTCCCCCACTTCATTTCACTTCCTTGTTGCCATTTCATTCACCATTGCAAGGGTTTGAGGAGCTTGTAGTGCATTTGGAGATTTTTCAAGAAGATTGGACTCTTGGAGAGCTTGGAAGAGAGATTGAAGGGTGCCATTTGTGAAAGCTTGGAGGGGAGATTGAAGGCTTCCATAAGGTTCAAGGCTTCAAGCACCATTGGAGAGCCAAAGAGGTAGGCTCTAAACTCATCCCTTTTTTTTGGCTTGAAATTGAATGCTTGCTACTTGTATGTTTTCTTCTCCTACTCTTTCCCATTCCTTCTCCCTCATTCTATTGCAGGCAAAGGGTTATTCTTTGAATTTAAAGTTTGAAACTTTGAAAGTTTGAACCTCTACTGCTACAAGCATGATGATCATGGGTGTTCCAATGCGGCTTCTCTTTTTGGTTCCATTATTTGTTATGATGGTGGTGTTTGGAAACCGGAGGAGAAATGATGGAGATGATGAAGAAGTGGGTAGTGGCGCATATCATGGAGAGGAGGAAGAGGAGGGAGAGGGAGAGGATAGTGATGATGATGGAAGGAAAAACAGAGAGAACCACAAACCCTTGTGGAAATATGTCACAAAGCTTGGAGGAGGGAAAGGGGGTGGATCCACAAAATTTGCATGCCCCCATTGTAGAGTAACATTCACAGGTTCATATACCCGTATGAGAAAGCATTTATGTGGGGTTATGCCATGGGATGAAAATAGGACTATAGGATTCAAAACTTGTACTGAAGTGCCATCAAAAGATAGAGCCAAATATAAGAGGGAAGAGGAGGAAACACAATACCAAACAAAAAATCAAAGGTTGAACAGGAGACCTCAAGCTCACATAGAGGATTCAGTGCTCGAACCCCATCCACC
Organism: Larix kaempferi; assembly: GCA_027924585.1. Classification (NCBI taxonomy): domain Eukaryota; kingdom Viridiplantae; phylum Streptophyta; class Pinopsida; order Pinales; family Pinaceae; genus Larix; species Larix kaempferi. The sequence goes on from BSBM01000079.1 coordinate 4,293,324, forward strand.
CATGGTAGTGGATTCTCGACCATGCCTACAAGTTCAAGGCATAGAACAATATCAGATTTCCTCGACCAAGGTGGTAGGGATGACGTAGATGCAAAAGTGTTCCGATTTCTCTATGCATGTGGCATACAATTCAATGTTCTTCGCCCCCCCTATTGGCATGAAATCATAGAAGCCATTCGTTCTGCCCCTAAAGGATATAGGAGCCTTGGGTATGACAAAGCTAGAACTATAGGTCTTGACAAGGAAAAAGCCATGATCCAAACTGCTTTGGGGCAATTCACAAATGCTTGGAATGAATATGGGGTTTCCATTGTATCTGACGATTGGACAAATATAAAGGGAAAGTCATTGATAAACATTCTTGGGGTGTCTACTAGTGGTGCAATCTTCCTTTCATCCCATGACTACTCTGATCGCTTCAAGACCGGCCTCAATATTACAGAAGCCTTAATTAAAACCATTGAATCTATTGGGCCATACAATGTCATACAAGTCATTACCGATATGCTGCTAATTGTAAGGCAGCGGGAGCAATCATTGAGGATAGATACCCCAACATACTTTGGTTCGGGTGTTTGGTTCACACATTGGACCTTTTGATGCATGACATTATCAAGATGAAGGAACGTGATTATAAGTGGATTGGTTCATTGTACAAGAAAGGAAAGTTCATGATAAGATTCATTACCAATCATAGTAATACCCACCACATTTTCCGCAATCACTCAAAGTTGGAGATATTGAAGCTTGCGAAGACTAGATTTGCTAGCTATTACCTCACCTTCAAGCGTCTTTTGAAGGTAAGAGAGGCATTGGCTAGTATGGCATCAAGTGACTCATCGCAGGTTTTGAAAGATAGGGCTACATCCACATCTGACAGGCAATATTTTCAGGAGGTGGAGGACACCGTTCTTGATGGTCAGTTTTGGGCAAGTGTAAGGTATGTTTTGAATTTCACTAAGCCCATTTATCACATGATTCGGTTTGCAGATACTTATGAACCGGTAATTGGGGAGGTGTATGAGCAAATGGATAGCATGCTAGGCCAAATAAAAGATATTGTTGAGCCAAAAGATGCCATCTTGTATGATCATATTCGCAAACATGTGGTCAAAAGGTGGGATAATCTTAATGTCACACTCCATGCCTTAGCCTACGTCCTTACACAAAAATATTATTCTCCTTCTTCGTTGGCCAAACCAGCACCTGGGGGTGGGATCAAGAAAAAACCCCACACATATCCATAGGTATAAAATGGGTACATGCAAGCATTAGATAAGTTGGTCTTTGATGAAGAGGAAAGTGCCATATTGCGTGCTTAATTGAGCAAATATCTTAGTCAACATGGGGTGTTTGGTACTTTACACGCAAACAAAGATCGAGAAAGGATTCCTCTTATCGAGTGGTGGAATATGTATGGCTCTGCCGCCACACAGTTGCATAAATTGGCCATTAAAGTGCTTTCACAGGTGGTTAATAGTTCTTCTACAGAGAGGTGTTGGAGCACCTATAGCTATATCCACAATGTCAAAAGAAACAACCTAAATGAAAACCGGGCAGAAAGCTTGGTTTTTGCACACTACAACTTAAGGTTGTTGTCTCATTATTGTGAGCAGGCCAAAAGTGATAGAACATTTGTCACTTGGTGTTGATTTTTCCTAAGCAGCATCGAGAGCCATTCTCTTAGGAGAATGGAGACATCTGGTCAAGGACCAAGATGTCGAACCAGTCCAGCACTGGCGGAACTCAACCTTGAGTTGAGTAGCCATTCTATTGAATAGGGGCATCTGGTCAAGGACCAAGATGTGGAACCAATCCAACACTGGTGGAACTCAGCCTAGAGCTAAGTGGCCATTCTTTGAATGGAGGCACCTGGTCAATTACCAAGAAGATAAACCAATCTAGTACTGGGGAACTCGGCCTAGGGCTGAGGGCCATTCTCCGAGAGAATGGAGGCGCTTGGTCAGTTACCAAGTATTTGACCTTGGGTTAAATTATGCAGCCTAGGGCTGAGGCACCTGGTCAGTTACCAGGACATCACTATAAGTCCTAGACCAGGTCTGGGCATGTGAGGCACTCCTACCCTCGATCTGTGGGATTTGTGACCTTCTCCAAGGATTAGCTACCCTTGGTTAAGACACCTAGTACCCAATCTTGGTGACACAAGGAGTTTGAGATAAAAGCATTAATAATTCTCCCTATTTATGATGATGTACTTTGAGTGGGTATGAAGGACCCTTGGACCACTAAGGAGTCAAAGTGAAAACATAAAAAGGTCATTAGTACCTTAAAAGGTAAAAGTAAAAATTACATAAGGACCCTTGGACCACTAAGAAGTCAAAGTGAAAACATAAAAAGGTCATTAGTACCTTAAAGGTAAAAGTCAAAAAGGTAAAAGGATAAAACCTAATTTTATATTCCTAGCTTCAAGGACCACTTCAAGTGAGTGAAAGGATATAAAAGAAGTTCACTTAGCATTCATTTAACATACAAAAAATCATCAACGTTGAGCTGCTCCATAGAAGATTTTTTCGCTGGTTTTTTGGAAGTGAGAGAAGATCTTTGTTTTGTTTATGCCCTAGCATGGAGGCCTCTCTAGCTAGGGTATCTCCATCATTCTTCTACAACCAACAGCAGTAACCCTAAGCAGCTAGGGCATACCCATACTCTTCACGGCTAGTAGGAGTGGTAAGAAAGCAGGCCTAGGGCAGAATTTCGGGCAACTAAGCCTAGGCAACAGGCAAAGAAATTCGGGCAGAAGTTCAGGCAGAATTTTGCGCAGCTAAGCCTGGGCAGCAGGCAAATAAATTTGGGCAGAATTTCGGGAAGAATTTCGGGTAGCTAAGCCTGGGCAGCAGGCAAAGAAATTCGGGTAGAAATTCAAGAAGAAATTCGGGCAGCAGGCAAATAAATTCGGGCAGAAATTCAGGCAGCTGAACCTAGGCAGTAGGCACAGAAATTCAGGCAGCCAAGTCTAAGCAGCAGAAAGAGACAAATCTGGGCAGTTGCTCTAATATGAAATTCTCTGTGATATTTATCTTCTTATGAAAATTTTGGTCAAGATCTATTGAAATTGTTCAAGCTTGTTAGGGATTAAAAATTTATTGAAAAACAATTCATTTCAGAGATTGAAAACTCAGTCATCTCATTCAAGGGATGAATTATTAATGCTTTTGGGGTTTTTGCCCTTTAAAGGTTTCCCTGTGAAAAATCCTTGTGTTCAATGTGTGATGTTTTGATGTATCTACTACACTTGTCTATTGTTATCTTACAGTCTGCAAAATTTTAAAAGAATTCATGCTAATGCCAAAATTCAACACTTGGGACAACAACCCGAAGGAGGATAATTTGGAGGATGGACCCATGGTTTTAGAGCACTTGGAGGCTGAACTTTTGGACGATGATGATGTTATTGTTAACTGTGCACCAGTAGCGATGCCACCTCCCTCCAGTAGTAGTTTTCCACATCCACTTCCACTTCCAGCGATAGTCCCAGATGTACCGGTTTTTTCCTCTAGCTTCACAACCTCCATTGTTTCGTGGGGGTCGTGTAGCTATTGGACGTGGTTCACGACCACTTCCAGTTCCACCTACTGAGGATCAGGATCCTGATACTACTACTAGCAGTGCTCATAGAGCACGGGAAAAGAAATTAGAAGTTTCCCGTGGTAAAAGGAAATATTAGTACTTGTCTTTGGAGTTCTACCCTAGGCTTGCTTTCTTAGCAGGCCTAGGGCAAAAAATCATTTCATTTCACGGTTGAACACTTGAACTTGATCATTTTTTGTTCTCTGTTATAGTTTGGTAACTTGGTTACAAGAATTATGAGTTTGATGATTGATCATTGATCATTTGATGAGTCATGCCAAAATTACAAATGTTATATATTGAAAATGGTTGATGCTATGGTTGATGATTTGATGATTTGATCATGATGACAATGTTGTAAGCTATAGGTTATAACTTATAACCACTAGATGATTGATGTTATATGGTTTAATCCATGTTTTTATGTTTTTTGTAACTAATTCAACATTCTGCATGATTTTGTTCACATATATGCATTAAAATATATAAAAATATATATTATATAAAAAACGCTCCCAACCCGGAAGCTTTTGAAAATTTCGCTTTTCGCTTAGCTCCCGCTTCCCACTTCCTGCTCTCGCTCCCCGCTCCCGCTTCATCTGTTATCACTCATTGATCCTTGACCAACACAAGACATATGACTCACTCCTGCAACCGTGGTGCTATCCAACTCTCCATAGATTCTTTTATAACCCGCAACCTCATGCAAAACTATGGGACATCCTATCAATATAATGATCCCTCCAATACCATGGACTCTCCAAAACTGACCCTTAGATCTAAATCCCTTTAGATCTAATCCAATGGCTGGGACTTAATCTCTCGTTGATATCACTTAAGTCATAGATCAACGACTATGGATTAATCTCTCATTGAGATCACTTAAGTTACCCTTTTACATTTACAAAGTCTGTCTAGAGAGTCACTTTTCTGGACGACTTCTACATGTTAGACACCCCCATGTAGAAGTACTTGTCCGAGCTACAAAATCTAACAAACTTGACATGTTCCCAAAGAAACATTGTTGCATCAAAATTCACATCCTATAGTTGTTCTCATCTTCAGAACACACGCAAAGAAGCCAGTTTACCCGATAAGGATTGTTTTAGATGGGATGGGGAGGTTGAGAGGGAGAAGGAGGGGGGAAATTCCTTCTAGATCCAATTAGATTTTGAGTTGTTTCAATTACAATCCTTTGCATATGTAAGATCCCAACTTACTGCTGAAGTGTTTTTGTGTAGTAGATCTGATTGGTTTGTGTTATATTGGCTCAATTTAAGATTGGTTTTTTGCTATTTCCATATGTTTGCATGCATGTTCATAGGATGGACATAATAGCATAATCATGATGAAGATAATGTCATTACATTCAACTGAGGTTTTCATAACTAGCAATTGTATTAAACTGATATAAAATTTAAAAGAGATCATAAAGACATGCCTGGAATAGAAATGGCAGATCTGCTATGTAAAGATTCCTCAAGGCATGAGAATGATTTACTAATGTTGTAGGCAATGATTAGCAATTGCCATCTTTATTTCCAATGTTGTAGATGACCCAAAAGACAATGCTCGTGTGGCACCAATGAACTACAAAGTGGGATAGTAACATAGAATAATGTGCAATCAGAAAAGGGAAGATGCCCTTGCTGAGTAGAAATTCTAATTTCTTCAAATTTTATTTAATTCTTCTTCTTTGATTTATTTAATAACGTAATATGGTGATTGCTAATGCAAGGTCTATGGTAGAAAAATCTTGGCTCTGATACCCTAGAGCATAAAATATTTTCCATGTGCATCTTAAGTCAGCATGTAATGTGACTGCAACTAAAGATTGTTAGAGAAAATCCACTCAGAGAATTGCAATCAGTTAGCACAAAAATTATTGAATGACCTTGTATGAGTCCACTATAATCTTTGACATCACATCAAGCAGTTAGAACGTGAGAAAAATGAGTCTTGATTCTATAATCCTTTGTTTCTATTATCTAACATCTATTAATTAAGACTCTAGAGAGTAAATTTTTCAACATTATCATTATAGGAGGCATTGATCATGGGGCAATTGAGTTGGACAATGCATGTCTAGCATCTAACTGACTATTCAAGACCGAGGTTCCCTTTTCTTTCCAAATCAAGACTAATGATTTTCTCAAGATCAAGATAGTGATAGGAACATCATAGAGGCTTCCCATTCATGATTCATGATTCCTGACACATGATTCTCGAATCTGGTGTCAATTTACAGTTTAGACTTTTCCACGTGCTATCATCCATGCTTCCGACAAGCATCAATATCATGAGACATATGTTGTAACTCATATGATATCTATGAATTTTAGAGTTATAATGATAGTTTGCACTATATGGATATTCATATTTTCATATTAATGAATTCTTTCTTCTTTTATCAGAAGTTGTATATTTAAAAATAAAAATAAATTCTGTGAGGTTTTGTCGAGTCTGAGTCGAACTCTTAAAATCCGACCGCACCAAATTTTGCTCTAAGCTGATTTTTTAACGTTGTTACAAATAATTAGAGAAAACAATTTAGGATGTTGGTGCACAACATATGTACTATATAACATATATAATATATGCTTGCATGTTTGTGTGTGTCATACACCACCAAAGTAGGATAAACCTTGATTTGGAAAATGGTGTCCCTGGACCTATGAACCTTAGCAACCTTGCTTCCATGGGACTTAAACATAATGCATGTGTACACATATACGTATATGTGACACCGCCAAAATTTAATGAACCTTGATTTTGAAAATAATGTCCCCACACCTTTGAACCCTAGAAACCTTGCTTCCTTGGGACTATAAACATTTCTAGAACACCACTAAGAAAACTACAATCTTATCATTAAATTGTTGCAATGGAAATTAAGTATTGGAAAATACATATGTAGAATTAGCAACCAGACAAAAGTAGGACACTGCATTTCATGAAAAGAATGGACAAGCATATAAAGAATCTGAAAACAAATCCTTCTAATATTTATAAATTCAAAACATACTTAATGGCCCTAAAGATATACCCTATGGTCTGATGATTTCTGATATTTATAAATTATATATCCTACTCCCCAACCCCAAAATGTCGCATGAAAAACAACACCTCGTGTTTTCCATAAAACAGCAATGAGAGGGATCACCAATATTGAACATACATACATATGTACATACGCATATGGTGAACATGCATACATATGAATCTGTGCAAAAGGAATTAACTGAGAAAATGATAATGCTCACTTCCTAGCTTTCAGACTTTGACATATTCCAATAAAGAAAGCAAACATTCCTGAATTTCTTAAATTTCTTTAGTTTTTTAAATGCAATCAACTTGAAAATTTGAAATCAAGCATATGTTTGTACAATTCATCACAGGATAAAGTACCAATGACCTTACCATCTCTCTTGAATCGTATTTGGCAAGCTTGCATCGATATAATTTTCAGAGTTGAAATATTCATCTGTTATCCTTTGCAAGCATGATTGCTGAAGTGAAACCCTGCCGTTATCATACTGTTTTGAATCTTTTATAGCATGCATTGCTGCACTATACATCGCATCTAGCTTCTGCACCTGATCAACTCCGAGTATGCCATGTTAGACCCAGGTGTGAAAGAAAACAAAATGTCTCATAAATGTTCATGTGATTTAGAACAACGAATATTACAATGAGGTAGCAACTACCTTAGATACTTCAACCTCAGCTAACCATGACACAATCTGCTCTTTAAGGGAGCAGAAATTTTCTGGCACTTTATAAATAATATAGCAGAATGTGGGATCCTTAAGCTCATATGTGATCTCCCCTAGAAACTGAGGTATAAACATGATAATTAGCAAACGTGCACATCCTCAAAAATAGAAAGGTATATGTAAATAAATGATCTTTGTCCATATCATTTCAGGAAAGATTAGAAAATTAGACATATAGTATAAAAAAGTGATATGCCCAATACCTGTTCAAAAGCTTTAATTGTAAATTAACCTCAGCCTTAATAGAAATCCTATTAAATCTGACTATCATTCTATAAGAGTCTACATAAAATTCAGGACAAGTCAAATGTTACATGCAAAACATCTGCTTTTGAGAAAATATACAATGTTGAAGGCCTAATATATGAGATACACAACATTGTCACTGATCATCTTCTACTGCTGTACAAAAATTTTGAAGATGCTTAAATAGTCAATTCTCTTTGTTTTTGGGAGCCAATCTTCAACAGTCACTGATATATTAGACTTCCGATAAATTAACCATGCTAACTACAACAAGAGTTAAAACTTAGAAGTCTATAATTTTAAAGATATGAAAATGCTCTTCATAATGTTCCAAGATGGACAACCCATTATCTGTCATAGAAAATAATTGAAGCCAACTTCAGGAGTTTATTTGATATAACATGTAATGGTGAGTCGCACTTTAATGATGTCAATAGAGGCTGCTAAAGTTTAAAAGTTAATGCAAGCCCAATTAATATTAGTCTACCATAGCATCCCTCCAAACCTCCTAGTCGGCTGCCTCCTGAAAACAGGAAGGCTCAAACTCTGATGATGTTGCTCATCAATGCCATGTAGTTTGGAAACTTCTTCGGAGGTGGCTCCTCCTCTGCATCTGAAGGTTGTTGCCCTGAATTGGAAGTCGCTGGTGACCCCTAACACAACCTTTGCAGCTTCCTACTCCTCATCCTCTGTCACTAGAATAAGCTCATGCAACTTCCTGGATGCAAAGTCTTCCTCAAAATTTACATCCCTGGTTACAATTGTCTTTGTTTCCCTTGGAATATAAATCTTGTGGGCCTCTGAATTCTCACTGTAGCCAACAAACAAAACCTTCCTACAGGATGGTTCCAACTTGATCTTCTTCTCTAGTGGTATATGGATGTAAATTGGATAGCCAAAGATACAAAAAATGAATCACCTCTAGCTTCACACCAGTGAATGCCTCTCCTGATGTCTTGTCACCCAAAATCCTATGGGGACACCTATTCCGGAGTAGACTGCTATATTGCATGTTTCTGCCCATAGAAACATCAGCAAATCCTGGTCATATATCATGGCCCCATGGGCTTAGCAACCCCTATGATGGATCGGTTCTTCTGCTCTGCAACCCCATTCTGCTGTGAACTGTACGGAATAGTGAACTCCTTAATTCCTATGTCCTTGCAGAAATCCTCAAAATCATTGAAGGTATACTCACACCCATTGTCCGATCTCAAAACTTTGATCTTCTTCCCTGTCAGGTTCTCCATAACAGCTTTGAACTACTGAAACCTGCTAAAGACTTCATCCATAGTCTTTAAAAAGTAGATTCAAGTTTTGCAAGAGAAGTCATCAATGAAGGAAACATAGTACATGCTTCATGTGATTGATGCTACTGGCATTGATCCACACACATCTAAATGCATCAGATCTAAGATCCCCTTTGGCCTGTGCTCACTACTTAGGAAAGTAGTTGTGGCATGCTTGCTAAGAAGGCACCCTCTGCTTACACCCTGCTGCTCAATGTTGAATTCTAGAAGGCCTATGACAATCTCCCTCAGAATAGGCAATGGTCGATAATATAGGTTCCACATCCTCTTGTGCCATAACTTACACAAGTCATTTGTGCTATGCACTAGGGCTCGAACAAATTCACCCTGTAGCCTGTATAAATTGCAATCCCTAACCCCAATCACTTAAGTTGATCCTAGACTAGACTCCTTCAATCTTATGAGGACTTACTACTCTTGAACTCTCCTGCATAGCCCTTATCTTCCAAGACAAAAACTGAAAGCAAATTCTTCTTGACCTAGAACAAATAACACATCATCAAAGTCTAAAGAGATACCTAACTAGAGTTGAAAAGGAATGGTACAAACCCTTGCTACTAGATACTTAGCATCATCACCAAGCTTGACCTAAACACAAGAGACATGCTATGTTAGACTTGAAAATACTTCCTAATTTGATGTCATATGCCTAGATGCTCCACAGTCCACATATCACGCGTCCTTTGGAACTATGGTGGAAGAAAGGCAAGAAACCTTTCTCGAATATGGAGGCAAACTTGTTCATTTGAGTTTCAGCAAAGGTTGCTTCCTGATTCTGTTATTGCTTCCCTTTACCCTTTTTCTTCTCTAGACACTACGATGCATAATGGTCATTCTTATGACATAAGAAAGAAGCACTTGATTTTACTCAGTCCTTCTTCCCTAGCTGTGAGGTTGACTCCTGACTCTTCATCTTACCCTTGTTGGGTTCGTTACCCCTGTTGTCCGCCAGATTGCACACCAGCAGCGGAAATCTTTCGAAAGCTGTCTCTTCACTACAAGTGAGAGAGGTGTGGCCTTGGGGGCAAGCAATGAGCCAGGTACTGTCACCTGACTCCCAACTCCTCCGTTTAGGCTAACTCTTAACGAAGCCAAGGGGGGTAGTCCCTACAAAAGAGTTGTCTAAGGCTCTTGTGTGTTTAAAATGTCTTTTGAGTGGGGTGATGTGGATGAGTGTTGCTTTAGGAGTTTTTTGTGATGAGACCAAGAAATATGAAAAAATAAACAACAGATAACCAGCAATCCACGTTGCGAAACAAGATAACAAGATGGCAAAATGATTCAAGACTTGATTAATTTCTAAAGCATTCACAATATGAAATAAACACAAGGATAAATGATCCTAATCAATATATATGCTTTTAAACAACCAGTGCCTTATGGAGTCAAGAAAAATAAAGATTGTGATGCTGAAAGTGTGGGTCTTGAAGAAATGTCGTTTGTGAGATCGTTGTGCAGATTATCTTTGTAAATTGAAGATTTTAATGGTCTTGATTATTAGGCTAAAACCAAGGATATTCAAGAAGTGGAACCTTAACCGAGAAAAACACTGGCAACCTTTTAGATGATAGGTCAAGAGCACCCAGATTTAGAGAACAAGTGTTCTTACGGCTTGACTGCCCTCGAGTCTGACAGTGGATTCCCGGCACCACCTGTTTCAGGAAGTACTCAGTGATTTTGTCTTGGTTGGGGTTTTGGGTAAAGTTTTAATTAATGTTATCACTTATAAATTTAACAAGTCTTCCACCTTTCAGAGTACTAGCCCAACCGTTTCCGGTTGGCAGAGCATACAAGTGTTGGACGATCAACCAAGAGTAAATTTATTAAAAGGGAAGTGTGGATTGAAAAGTTTTATTATTAGAGCACTTTGTTCAACTCTCCGACAGAGAGCACTCTTGACTTGATCTTATGACCACAATTCAAGAGACTTCCTAATTTAAAATGCCTAATGCAGAAGAAGATGCAAGCCTAACAATGCTCTCCGATAAAGAGTGCTCTTGACTTGGATTTGGCCAAGTTCAAGAGACTTTGTTCGTTTTAAGAAGCAAAAAAGCAGTTGTGATAACAGGATACTTCAACTTGTAATACTTAAATCATGTGATAGCTCAAAATAAATGTGAAATATTGCTAACAATGCTACTTGCAAAATAAAATGAAACTTTACTTAGTGTTCTACCAAACAAATTTATTCTAAAGGTGGGATCAACCTCCAAACAAGGTCAACCACTGGAAACCGTCAGTCCTGGAAACCTTCCAGCTAGTTAGATGTCCACAAGAAGCTGATGGGGGAACGAGAAGCTACCACAAAACTATGTGGCCTTTGGGATGCAATCCCAAAGTTAGCTTACTCTAGTCAAGGCTTGGAAAAGAAATTATTCTAAGTACAGGAAACAAATTTCAATCTAAGAACTGAAAATGAAACTAATCTAAGCATGCATGAACAAATTTCCCCAAATGGGGAAGGAGAAACTAAGTGTGGGAGGCACTATCCCACCTAGCCTTTTTATTACTTGGGTTACAATTGCCTTTGGGAATTAAACCCTCAAAAGGTCTTTTCAAGGGGAAGGAGAAACTAAGTGTGGGAGGCACTATCCCACCTAGCCTTTTTATTACTTGGGTTACAATTGCCTTTGGGAATTAAACCCTCAAAAGGTCTTTTCAAGGAAATAAACCACTATGAATCAAGCTTAGGATGGCCCTTTATGGCTTATACAAAAAGGAGGTTGGTTCTATAAATCTTTGGTTTTGTCTTCTCCTTAGCTTTTTGCACTTCTTCAATTCTTTTTTGCCTTGTTTGTTATGGATCTTTCCTTTAGACACCTACACAACAAAGCTTAGTCACCCGTCATTGTTAATCAAATCAAAATAAAATTTGAAACCTAACTAACAATTGCAAGCCTTAGATCCAAAATGCCAACTAGAATGCTAACTTCTATGAGATCTAATGCAAAAACTCAAAGTTAAACTATATGCAAACTACAAAGGTGTACAAGGATTTAATTATAAGATCTAAAACAAAACTAGTAAATTGAAATTAAACTAAGATCTAACAATGCAACCTACCAACAACTAACAACTAACTACTACTAACAATTTTATTTGTTGTTTTGATGTGGTTTTAGGGCGCTTTTCTAAGGTGGACGAAAGGAGATGAAGGAGGCTAACGAGAGGAGAGAAGAGGAGGAACTTGAAAGGGGGACGAGAGGGATGGTGTAGGAACAAAACAAGAGGAGGAAAGCCCTCAAATGAGGTAAGACGAGAGCAAGGAGGATGGATCTCAAAGAGAGGAAGGTGAAGGGTAAGGGAGCTAGTCAAAAAGAGAGCAAAGAGAGGATAGAGGAGACAAAAACGAAAGGGGAAGAGGCCCAAAAAAGAGGTAGGACGAGAGCTAGAAGGAGGTAGGGCTAGACTAGGGCAAGAAAAGAATGGGCTAGCAAGTCAAGGCAAAGGGATTCAAGGAGAAAAAGGAAGGTTTGAAGAAGAAAACCCTTGGGATGTAGTAACCAAAAATTGATAAAATATTTTGATGGATGGACTTTAGAACAACTTCTCAAGGTCAAGCTTGAATCATTGGTTTAACTTTTGGAGAGCCCTGAAATGCTAAACATGTTAGAAAAATGTTTGTGAAGGAGAGAGAGATGCATCCGAGCTCAAGCTCCTCTTCACTTCTATATATCTGCACAATACATATAACTCACAAGAATACTTGATCAAACTTAGTATGTCAAATAAAATGGGATAAGAAGATGCATAAATATTGCCAACTACAGTTTGCACTTCTAAATCACATGAAATACAACATAAATGAACAACTAGTACCTTCAAATGTTCATCATATGGTCTTAAAAAAGACTTCTAAGCAAAAGAATGACCAAATACAACAAATATGAGCAAATATAATAGCACAATATCACCTTATCATGTGTAGACAATCCTCATGAACAAGTAAAGCACTCCATGTAGACCTCCAAAGTCGTTATTTTATTTCAAGATAGCAATTGCTATGAGCTAGTACAAAATTGCCAGAGTAATGGTGCACAAAAATTCCATGAGATAATAACCCAAAATGGTAGAACCAACAGCCTAAACCCTAGGTCGAACTTGGCTTGAGAGAGGACAAAAACCAATAGACATGAAGTCAAATTCCAATCTAAACCAAGCTTGGAGAGCTAACTCGATGGACAACTCGAACTGTTGGTAGGTGTGAATGGCAAGGTGGCAAACTCGACTTTGATAATGCATGGGAAGTATCACCCATCAAATGGGCGTGTTACAACTAGGATCCACGTGAGGGTTTAGGTGAGGTGCATGAGCTTCATGAGGGAGGCGAGTGGGTTGGTGGGTGACAAGTGGAGTGATAAGTGTAGTTTAGATGGGAGCCAAGCCAGAGTAATCACATAGATCAAGGAAGGCGCCTACCTTAGGCTAACCAACCCATACACCAAATGACACCTCACTAAATCGACTTTTGAAGGAAGAAGGGCGAATTAGCTTAAGTGGAGAATCTTCTGGTGACTGGATAACTAACTAAAGCCACTTGGAGTTGATTGGAATCTTCATAAATGTCTATTGCCATGTCATTTAGCCTTTAATTTTATTCATTTCTGATTATTTTGGAGAGATTTGGATATCTCCAAAATATTCAAATTTATTAATTTAATTAATAATTTCTCTGTAAATGGCCTTTTAGAGAAAATATTAATTATGAAGCTGAATTGACATCCGAAAGTTGGGTTTAGCTGGTCCATGGGTCATGTGTGATTTTTGGCTTATGAAACGAGCCATCAATCACTAAATTCGGACCCCGGATGACTGACATATTACAGAGTCAAATTTCTCCATTTAAACTATAGAGAAATTTAATTAAAATTTAAAAAATAATAAAAAAATTAAAAACCCCAAATCCAACGCGTCCGGTAAAAATTTTTCGAAATTTTTTCTGGGGGTCCTAGAGACTTAGGACATGACCAAAACCTATTCTAATAGTCTCTAGTAGGTTTATATATATTAGTTGGACTCTAATAACCCCCCACGGCTCAAATTTTCAAAATCGAGCATTCCAGCTTTGGAGGAAGCGGGAGAAAACCTCATCGATTGACAAGGGAAAAAACTCCCTGGAATACCTTAGTTGCTTAATCAAGTCATGGGGAACCGAGCCACTCAAACCCTACTAGCACACTTTGTTATAAACCCCCATGGAGCCATGGTCATGTCGACTCAAAAACAAAACTGGCTAGACCCAAATATCTGAAACCCAGATACTCTGGAAGTGAACACTAATGTGTTCCAACACTGGCGGCTCAATAAGGTTTCAACTATTGTACAGATACAGTTGATAACAACCCCTACCCTTCTTTGTTTGACCAATTAGGGCATGGTCGGTACCACCTCCTTGACTGCTAGCCTTGGACTCCTTCTGAGTTTCATCCTAGGTACAATCATCCCACAATCTTTCCCAGGAGGAAAGGTTTTCTCAAGGACAAACAACCTAGACTAATGTTTCCCATTAAGGTGGAAACCTAAGTTGCCAGGGTACCCGTAGTCAGGGGTAGGGTACACGTACTCGTACCGGGTACTTGGGTACTTGTAAGGTACATCTCCTGTCATACCCTGGCATACCCCATACTCGCTCCACGTACCCGAGATGCCATTAAAAAAAACGGGTACTTATAGGCAAAATAGTACACCGTACCCCGTGTTTGGGTACTCCGTACCCAATATTTGGGTACTCCGGGGGTACGACCGACTCAATAAAATGCAATCCTTTGGGGAAAATGTAATGACCCCCAACCAAATCTGAACTAATTTTTTGCTAACTGTGTATGGAGTTTGGTTCAAGACTTATGTCAAACACTTTGCAACACTGTTCAAATTCCACTGTATTGTCCATATTTGGTAGACTGATTTTGCATTGATTTACAATGAATGTTTTTATAGTTTTATGTTCAACACTCATGGAACATAATTTAACTACCAAATGTGCACATAAAAATTATACATATGTATTTAATACTGACAAATACACTCACATCAATCGAGGAATATATTTGCAATTTATAATAGCCTGTAACAACAGTACAAATAGGTGTTTAAAATAAGATTTCAAGTGTACTTTCAGGTTTGAGGTGTTTGTTACAACTGCTTGGTACAATGATTTATCAAATTTTATGTAACTTTCAGTATTCCAATTTTTATCTACTGAGTCTATGATTTATCAAATTTTATGTTTTAAATTTTCAATGTGAATGTTCATTGTTCAATGAATCATTGAATTTAGAATTATGAATCAGTACCCTCGACGTACCCAAGTACCCTGTTTCAAACACACACACAGTACCCTCGACGTACCTAAGTACCCTGTTTCAAAAAGTGGCGTCCCCGTCCCCGTACCCGTCCCCGTCCCCGTACCCAAGTTTCCTGGCAACTTAGGTGGGAACCCATTCATTGCCTTGTTTGTGAAAATCCTCACAGCAGATCTAAGAGATGATGTATACCTCACAAGAAGTAATTGATTAAGCACGAAAATAGAAGAAGAGTGGTCAATGCAGTATAATGAGCAACAGAATAATAATACAGTAGAACTCGGATAGAAGCAAAAATACTTCACAAACACTAATTAATTAATCACAATATGGAAAAATAAGTAGTACAATGCATGAGGATTCGAATGCCAAGGTGGCAATTCGAATTAGCCTTCATGGAGTGATCAAAAGATCACTGGAGTGTCATCGGAGCACAACTAGTAGTCTATCTCATCATCGGTGGAGTCATCAATGCACAAGTAACTGTCAACCGTCAGTCAAACTGAGTCTAACTGAGTGTGGTAGGTGTAACTGGTTGTAACTAGCACATGGAGACACTAAATGAATGAAGGAGGCTTAGTGGAGGGCGCATGAGGAGCTAACTGGAGTCAGAATGGGCAATCAAGTCTCACTGGAGGTCCATCGGAGTGATACAATCACTTGAGAGTCAGTCTAGCCTTAAATCAAGGAAAGAACTGAAGATAACTGAATGGTAGGTAAGGAAGGGTGCCTTTCTCATGCAGTAGGTGAAAGGAGGGCGCACTAAGCTCTAGGAGGGCTGAAACTGAGTGGAAAGAAGCTCCGGAGGCTAGCTAACTAAGGGCTAGGTGTTGGGACTGATGACTGGGATGCATGCAAATGCATGCAAACCCTAAAAGTGCATGCATGACTGAAAATGCAAATAATGAAAATGTTGGTAGGACTAGGATGGAGTTTAGGAATATCCTAACATTGTTGACTAACTCTTTGTCTTCAACCTTCTCCCCAACTGGTGCAAGTTGGTCACAAATCTACCTAACCAACAACGAGTAACTGGTAAGTTGGTAACGATGTCTAATCTAGTCATCTCAACATAAATCAATTTGTTAAGCAATATCATCTTCATGTTAATATTCTCACCCTGGTAAAGGATAACTAGGGCATCAAACATGTCCTTCGTCGTCGTCTTCTTAGATATGTGATGGATCAAATGATCCTCTATAGCATCCATGATCATCCACTTGGCTCTCACTTCTTTCTTCGTGTAAGTTGCCAAAAGCTGTGGATCTATCAATGAGGTTACCACATCCTTGGTGATATTCCAAAGGTCATTCTCTTCTATTAGAAGAGTTAATCTAACTTTCCATGATAGGAAATTCGAGGCACCATCCAATATGTCCTTGAACCTGAGGCTAGTTGATGCAATCTCTAATCTAGAAACAAAGTCCTACTCTTCTAATCTTAAGAATCGGAGTTGCTCTAAAACCATGTCAATTTTCCTAAGCATAGGTGAATGTCGTCCTTATGTTCTCAACTAATAAACTTTAATTTGCAGAAAGTAAATTCTTCACATAGCAGTATTCAGTATTCACACATATAGTAGGAAAATGAACAACGAAAACATAAACACAGTACACACAATTTACTCCTTCAAATCAGCTTTTCATTAATAAATCAAAGTCTACAAGGAAACCTCCACAGCTACCAAGGTCCAAAACATGCAGTTGTATGGTACACTCAAACTGAGCAAAAACTATACACTTATTGAGGAAACCTGCCCTCTAGAAACTAAAAAATTAGCCACTGCTTGCTACCATGTTATGCGGTTGTCCATACAAATGTAAGGACCTATTCCCTACGGCTGTAACGACCAGTTTTGTATGACGTTATGGACCTTTGTATGGACTTTCACTTTATTAATAAAGTGAATTACAAAATAGATTTGGCTTGGACAACTTCACACACATTTCACACTAAACCTGTGCGAAGCTTTATGTCCGAACTATAGACATCAACACATAACGCTCTTCATCCCATGTAGAATGTTCTCCTAGAAATGGCTTCTCCATGAGGGCCAATGAAGGGCATCCACCAACTGCCAAGAGATATCCAACATCTAAAGGAGGAACACCAAGCCAACAATCAATTGAGGTCAAGCATCCACTAAACAAGCTATCTCGATTATGCAACTCCATGACATGTCATCTCTCATGTGCCAATCCACCCCAAACCATTATCAGGCTAAACATACACCATGTACCCCAAATCTCATGAAGCAACAGAAACATGGTGTAAAAGCTTTTGGAGTACCCCAAAAAACTAACAAAGATTCTACACAAAAAACTTCAAAATTAGATAGAAGTTTCGTCACCCAATTTGTCCTTCGTAAAATATGCAAAAATAAATTGGCCCAAGAAAATGCTTTGATACTATTTGTTATGTTCCTTAATGTTGAAGATGAGTAACAAACAATGTATCCAAGAATGATAGAAATTCCCCTTTACTGCATTAAACCCATAAAACCCTTAACGTATGGAAACACCATACGATAATCCTTTTATGGAAGGATAAACTCTTGTTCACTTGCCTTTTCAAGGGGGCAACCTCCATATGAGTAATGCTTCAATACAATTACAATACTCAACACACCCATAAGGAGGACTCCATCATATTTATAATTACCTAGCACACCCAAACTCTAACCAATATTGGCCTCTACATTAGTGAATGAGACGTCATGAAAACTACCTACTAGGCCTTATATAATAATAACTAACATAGTGGACCTTGTTACTCCTCATATTTTATAAAGGTCGCACTTGTTGGAGGTCTTTCCAAAGCAGATGATTGTGAATACTTGTTTTAGATTGTGGATCCTAATTTGCCATGATCGGTTGCACATGGCTTAGAGTTCCCTGAAGCACATTTATCAGTATATATTTTTCATTTTTTGCATCGTAGTTGTTACCCCTCAAGATTGCACGAGGTTTAAGCAAGGGGTAAAGATGTTGATGACCCAAATAAAGTCCAATGTATGGCTTGTTTAACCAATTGTGTAACGTATCATCAATGTATCAGTTGTCCATGGTTATGTTGTAAGAATGATGTATTGAGATGTTTCTTCTATGTAAAAGGCAAGTTATAATCCATAATTAGCTCGACTATGGTGGTTGTACTGAGGCCAGTGACACTTGAGTGTTATTTTTACTGAAGAAAATTTACATCTTTATGTTGTAAATTTTCGAATGTTTTTTCACTCGCAAAAACCTCCAAAGCGAGAGCATGACTTAGGTGGATCCACCATATGTCCTTGAGCACCTAAGCCCTAGAGTCAATGTTATGTATCACATCCCATGTATTGAGTCACCATGGACATTTATTTAATGCCAGTTCGAGTCTAGAATCTTAGGAATCCTTCTTGCTCATGGTTAAATGATAATTAAAGTGGGTTTGTTGTTATATCTAAGTTAAAAGCGTTAGAAGTAACTCTCCCTAGCTCTAACTTTTGGTTTAATTATCTAATTTCTAATTAATTTATAACTCAAAGTTTCTCCCTTCTCGTGTGAGACCCTCAACATATTTTTATGCAATCTTATGTACCCCTATGCAGTCCACCTAGACACCTTTCTAGGCTAGCACCCCCTTGTTTAACCTCTCCATTTTATGTTTGACCCTCCTAGCCTCGTAAACCCAAATGTTCACTTCCTAAGGAAAAATCGTCCCTCCTCATCTCACACGAATGAGACAAACTCCTTATTTCCTCACACATATTCCTTATTTTCTCACTTCGTCGATTCAATTTGACCTTATTTGCCTCGTTTGGACCCTCTCCCAACTGTTGGAAGATTGTTGGATGAATTTTAGGAGTGTTTTGGCCCACACATGCCAACTTCTAAAATCTTCTATAAGAACACTCCATGTTCGTATTAGATTTGACAAAATATTTCTACAATATAAAAATATTGATGATTGAATAAATGATTTACAATGCTCTCATGACAGTATATCTTTATAAGCATTAATTACTCATGAGAGTGAATAGGTGTGACCTATGACTCTTCATTAAATGTTAAATAATTTATTTATTTAGTTACTATTATTATTATTAGTAGTAGTAGTAGTATTACATTGTTATGTACATTTGTTTCATCACCACCCTCTTAAGGAATGCTTTGTCCTCAAAGCATAATAAATTGGATTCTCTGTAGCTAAGCATGTTCTCTTGCGGCATCATACTTGTCCTTGTCTGATTTTGGGGGTTTGACTTGGTCCTTCTTCCAAGTGTTGGCAAGGTTTCATTGTAATAGATGTATCATCCCTTGAAGTTGTTTGACTTGGTTGTTTAGTGTACAACCTTAAGGGCTCTTGGGTACATACTTGCCTTGCTTCTGTTGTTGTGTATTCGTATGGGATTTCTGTACTTTTGTCATTAATGGTAATTCACCTTTCTTAAGAGAAGACCCTTCAATACCATATAGATTATAATGTAGGCATTTCCGGTTAAACTCCATAAACTGTTCTTCAAGGTTGGTGGTATAAGTGTCAAATTGTATCAGCCATTCTGCACCTAGCACCATATCCATCCCATCAAGTGGTAGTGCATAGAACCCTGATTGTAGTTCTAGTTCTTGTGTATTTGAACATGTATTTTATAACATCATCTTATGTTGTCGACTTGATGTCCATCACCAACCTTAACAAAAAGGTCCTTGGTGGGGCACGCAAAAAGGTTTAACTATTTAGCGACATGGATGTCTATACAGTTATGAGTAGTGCCAAAATCTATGAGGATTTTTAGTTCCCTACTTTTTACAATTCCTTTGAGCCTCAATGTCTGAGGCTGCAAATTTTTTATCTTAGTTTGTAGGTGGAATTGTCATTTTTCATGCCTCTTTTCTTAAAACCTTAATTTCATCAATCTTCCTAAGATGAGGTGGGGCATATTTTGCGGGTATTTCTTTTGTTTTGTTTGTTTGAGTAATATTTCCCCCTTGCAACACATCATCATCATCATCATTACTATTTGGTAGTATGCATGAAATAGATGATAGCGATACCTTTTGAGATGTTTTGTCATTTTACGAATCTAAGTTGTATGCTAGAGTGATTTCATTTTCAAAGTTCGATACTTCAACTTGCTTCCCATCCACTATCATATAGTAGTGTATTGACATGTCTTCACATCTATGACCAAGAATCCAATTCTTATCGCATCGATGGCAATTGTTTTCCTTCCTTTTATCCTTTTCTCTTCCCGAATATTGATTTTGAGTGTTGTTGTAGTGATTTGATGCACAATAACTAGTTGTCTTTTTCTAGACTTCAGGGGCCACCTCATATCGAGTATTAAACTTATTTTCAATCATCTTCCCCAAGCTTCTGGCTTCCACCAAATTCGTAGGTTTTGATAGTCTTACCTCACTACGGATAATGGGTTTTAATCTTAAGACATACAAATTTAATAATTGATCATCTGTAAGATCTGGAAATCTGGTAGCCAAGACTTGTCGTTCATGTGTATACTTATTCACTATTCCTGTTTGTAGTAAATGGGTAAACCTGTTAAAGGTGTCATCTTCTTCATCGTCATGAAATCTCTTAAGAAAAACGTCGATGAACATTTTCCAGTTAATGGATAGGCCACTAGTTTTTTTAGACCACCAAGTGAACCAATCATAAGCATCACCTTCTAAATATAAAGATGTCATCGTTATCTTCTCTAACTCATTAACATGTGAGTTTATAGAAAAAATTCCTTCAATTTATTAATCCACATGATAGCCTTTCGATCATTCAACCCATCGTATTTAGGGATGTCAATTTTGATCCTATTTAAATAATTTGTGTTATATGAGTCTCTCTAATAACTTGTGTTTTAGTATTTTGGGCTTGGTGGCAATCTTTGGTAGGCTAAGGGTTGTGCATATACGGAGTATACTCGTTTGGTTAATTGGTAATTTTTTCATTACGATCATTGAGTATCATTGATGTTTAATCATTATCATCATTCCTCAATCTTAATAGGGTTTTCCATCGAGCGTAGGACTCTTTTGTTATCTTGTTAATAATCATTGTATATGTTTTTGTTATCTTATTAAGACTATCTCTCAATGTTTTGGACTTCTCTTTTATCATTCTATCAATTCTTCCTCCTAACTCTCTTTGTCCATCTCCCAGCACTTTTTGGCCTTTCTCAACATTTATGAGATTGTGCCTCACGCTATTAACTTCATCCCTACAACAATTAACCTTGGCATGTAATTCTTCACTATTCACCATCTTGGGTTTTTCTTTTTTTTGTAGAACCCGCTTTTTAACTTTACTTTATATATAATGTATAAGAAGATTTCAATTTAACTTTTTCTTAAATTAATGATTTAACTTGATTTTAACCAAAGGTTAAGAAACTTTAATAAAGTCAGCTTAATAAACTTTCTAACCAAACTTTGATAAACTTATAAGGTAGTAAGCCCACCTTAGTGTGAAAAATTATGTATGGATTTTAATAAAATGAATGTACAGACAACAATTGAGGTGGTGGTTTGTGGGTCTAGCTCAAGCAGTTGGGAGGAATGATTGTTGTCCTCCCCACCCAGGTTCAAATCTCGTAAGTGACACGTTGAGCTATTAATGAGCATATTGTTGTAATGGCCTTGAGCCCTATGTTGACAAAGCCTCGAGCTTCTGCAAATCCGGTTTACCCTGGGTACCATCCTCGAAATGAGGGAAAGTACCCAGTGGGTTTTCCTGAAATATGCATTCAAAGGAGGGAAAAAAACCGATTGAGGTGGTGCAACCGTACGGTCCAATACGAATTAAAGGGTACGTAAAAGTTACATGATAAATGTGGGCATAAAGAACAAATCGTGGTTTGTACGAAATTGACAAGATTGGCATCTATGTTAATTTTATTAATTGTAGCATTGTACAATTTGTGGTATGCGTCGTACTATTTGTATGATTTGTAGTGTCGTACGAGTGTAATTTGGCAGGGGAATGTATGATGGATGTGACAGTGTCAACGCTTAATCCAAAATGGATCAATATATAATTTTTCATCTATTTTGGTGCTTTCTAGGTGGAAAGGTTAGATGAAATGGCTTGTAGGGCCCATTTAAGGGGCAAGTCTTAGTTAGCAGGTTTGGGGTCCAAAACCTTCTAGGGCCTATTTGAGGGCTTAAACAATGTTTTTTGAGGTCAAAAGTTTATCACTAGTGTGATGCCCCTTGACGTTGTTCTACACTCTGAGGTCGTTCCAACTATCCAAAAATTGCCTCAATCGAACTCCATATGAGGAAGTTATGCCACCCACAAGCTAACCTATCCAGTTGACCACTATGGTACCGAGTGGATTCCATGTCAACTCTCATTACCGACACATGTGGAACTAGTCACATGTGGACTTTCAAAAACATTCTAGAAGGTCCAAAACCCAAACCCTAATCAGAAATTAAGGCATGCAAAATCCCTAAAATTAAACACATATGATTATCGAGCTATGTTAAATACGAGGTCGTTAGGAGAAGAAGATGATCCATTCTTATGATGTTATTGTATTGTTCCATAGTTGAGCAACATCACAAGAGTGGATATTAGAGTAGAGTAGGAGATCCTCTAGCCGCAAAGTCATAGGTAATTCCATAGAGAGTGCCTTTTCCTTTGTATTTGCATAGTCCTCATTTTTTGCTAGGTTTTTCCCCATAGTGAGTTATCCCAAGGTAAATCTTGTGTTGATTGTGTGGATTGTGTATTTCTTTACTCTAGCTATTTTTCTTTAGTTCCTGTTTATTTAACATTAATTGGACATAAGCTAACAAAAAAAACTAAGTTGTAAGATCCATTACGACGAACTGTTCCAGTGGAATATCCATGGCAGTTTATAGATCATATTGGTATAAGAGCAGTTTTCTTTGGGGTTTTGTGGGAAATCGCAAGATCCAGTGGCGGAAAAAAAAAAGTCTTCAAAACCCTAGCCATGGTGAACAAAGTCTGGTGAAGAAGCAGCGGGCGAATATTAGAAGCAATTTACAAGACTGGAAATACAAGTTGTCGACTTCAACCGCAACATATCAATCCTCATGGCAGCTCTGGAGATCAAGTTTGGACTTTTTGGTGATTTGGGAGTCTCTAACTCAAAGATCGGATCAAAGGGGAAAGGGGAAGATTAAGAAAACCCAAAAAAGGAGCGAAGGAAAGAGCCTAAGAAAGAGCAGTGAAGTTCCAATGCCATTACCCCTGCCCAACTTTATTTAAGATGGAAACGAAAGTCGATATCAAGCCATACCAAGGTGAGATCAATGCTTTAAAGTTGAATCATTGGTTGCAGCAATTAGAGGTATATTTTAGTATCCACAACATAGATGAGGAGTAGAAGATTTCATTTGCCCAACTGAAATTAGAGGACCAAGCATTAACCTAGTGGGAAAGCCACACAGAGACACTTAAGTTGGAGGGTGATCTGCCAGTAACTAAATGGGAGGATTTCAAAACCCTCATTAAGTCACAGTTCTACACTATCGGGTATCTAAAGGACCAATGGATCCATTGGGATTACTTCGGGTGAACGCAAGGGCAAAGTGTGCAAGAGTACACCACCAAATTCAGGAAGATGGCTATCATGTTGGGTATCTCACCCAAGAATCCAGACGCACTCCTCAAGTATCTAGGGGATCTACATAGTCACTTATGGAAGCAAGTGATGCTCTTCAAGCCCAAGACAATTGATGAGGCATGTGTGCAACCACAGTACCTAGAAAATATAAGCCACATGAAAGGACAGCCAAGCGATTCTAAACAGAACGAGCACCAAGATGCTTCCAAGGAGGGAAAGAAGTGGAAGGGAAAAGATAGCAAGGATCCAAAAAACCACTATAACCATTGTAGCATCGATGGTCACACTAAAGACAAATGTTGGAAGCAACATCCAAAGCTGAACCCTAAGAACCACAAGAAGGATGCTAAGAACAAGAATCTTCTAGCCACGGATTCAAGGAAAGAGATAGAAATCAACTCAGATGTGGATCAGAAGACTCTTTGCACTTCAGTGTAGAAAGAGGTGAATCTGAGTAGCCTTCATCACAATGAAGAGAACAAGATGTAAAAACTCTTCCATATCAAGATCCAGGTCAAAAAGACCAAGGTTGATGCTTTATTCATTTCCGGTTCACATGCAAATCTCATAACAGAAGATCTAGTAAGTAAGCTTGGATTGGAAGTACATGATCATCCTAGCCCCTAGCCATTGGACTAGGTAAATAAGGATACAGAACCTAGGGTCAAAAAATAGTGCAAGATTAAATTTGCCACAAGTGCAGATTATATTGATGAAGTGGAGGTAGACATAGTACCCCTTGATGTCTATGGTGTAGTGTTTGGAAGCTGCTACATGTATAAGAGGGATGTGATCTTCATGAGGAGAGCAAACCAATACCAAACCAATACCACTTTATCAAGGATGGAAATCTTTCATCATCAACACGCACAAAGGTAAATTGAAGATCTCTCTAGTAAGTGACAACCAACCGAACAAGTTGACCAGTTCAAATAGAAATTTTGTGTTGCTTTTCTTAAGACATAATCAGTAAGAACTTGAATCGGTAAAAGTAAAGGCATCTCAGGAGGGATGTACCAAATAGCAGAAACACCAATTAGAGAACTTTTTGCAGGCATACAAAGAAGTGTTCTAAGAGCCTAGAGGGATACCTCCTACGAGGGAAGTGGAGCATAAGATACAACTACTACCGAATTCTCCATTACGAACATCGAACTCCACAAATAGTTTGTTCTAGAAGCAGAAGAAGAGAAGAAGCAATTGTTGTTGGAGCAATCCGATAAAGTACCTGACCTTGTGGGTCACCTATTGTCATAGTACCAAAGAAGGATGGGACCTGGAGGATATGTATTAACTACAGAGCTCTTAATAACATCACTGTCAAGAATCGATACAATCTACCCAAGATCGATAATTTGCTAAATCAGTTGCAGCATGCCAAGTACTTTACCAAGTTGGATCTCAAATCAAGATACCACCAGGTACAAGTAAAGGAAGAAGACACCTTGAAAACTGCCTTCAAGAATAGGCAAGGTCTACATAAATCATTTTGGTTTGTGTAATGCCCCAACCACATTTATGTGTTTCATGAATGATGTATTGATCCCTTTTATAGATTCATTTGTGATAGTGTAATTAGATGATATATTGGTTTATAGTGCTACTTGGGAAGAGCATATCTCACATCTCAAGTAGGTGTCGGATACCTTGAAGAAACATCAACTGCTAGCAAACATTAAGACTTGTGAATTTGCTCAATAGTTTTTGGTGTATTTAGTGTATGTGATTGGTGGAGGACAACTTAACATTGATCCTGCAAAGATGGAGACCATCACTAAGTGGCCTACTCCTGCAAATGTCACTAAATTTAGTAGCTTTTTCAAGACAACACAATACCTTTAGAATTTCATAGCTTCCTTTTCAATTGTGCCTACACCTCTCCACACCATCACAGCCAGCAACAAGGGTTTCCAGTGGGAAGGAATCAACAGAAAGACTTTGAGGAGCTCAAGCGAAAGATCAATGAAGCACTAGTTCTCACATTGCCTAACTTGCAGAAGCCTTTCAAATTGGAGATAGATGTAAGTGGGAAGGCTATTGGAGCAATTTTGATGCAAGGAGCGAGGCAAGCATGTTATAATTCTGAAATGTTCCATGGAGGCATCCTAAACTACCTTACATATGATAAGGAACATTATGCCTCGATTCACGCTATTAAGAAGTGGAAGCACTATCTGATGGGCAAGGAGACCATCATTCACACTGATCACCAGTTACTATGGTATTTGCAGGCCCAACATAAGTTATAGCAAACACAACAATACAAGTGGATGGGATTTTTACAACAATTCCATTTAATCATCAAATATAAAAAGAGAAGTACAAACAAGTTGCTAGACATGCTCTTAAGGCCACCTACAGCCAAGATCACAACTTTGAGTACTCTTAAGCATATGGAGCCTTTCACCCATGATGCATACAAGGAGGAATACACGGAATATAGGACTTCAAGGAGGTATTTTAGTAGCTACAAGGCCAATCTCATGTAGAAGCAGGTGACAACAAGGTTGGTTGTCATCTCTAGGATGGGTTACTCTACAAGTTGGATAAGCTTTGTGTTCCTAAAGGTGAGAGATAGCAACTCATAAGAGAGGCTCACGCCTCCAAAGTTGAAAAGCATTTTGGTGTTGGGAAGACAATTGCCAACTTACAAAGGTATGTTTATTGGACTAGAAAGCAAGAAGATGTGGCTCGATTTATTAGAGGATGCATACTTTGTTGTACAAGCAATACTAGTAATAGGAAACAAGGTCTATACCATCCCTTGCCTGTTCTTACGAGACCATGGGAGAGCATCTCCATAGATTTTGTGAGTTGTTTGTCAACCACTAGGAAGGGACATGATTATTTATTTCTGGTAGTTGAAAGATACAACAAGATGTGCATTCTTATGCCTTGTGTTACGCCTTAGAGTGCCTGATGCATCTTTTCCAGACATACTAGACTGAGAGGTTTCATTTTTTTATTGTAAAGGCCAACTTTTGGGGACTATATTACGTAGTGTTGATTTTGGGGCTAAATACTTGTGATTAAGTCATGGAAGATCCTCTTGGTTTTCATTCCAGGAAGTGTTGGCTTGGTGGCATTGTTAATTGCCTCTTGATGGGCAAAAGTCATCCATCTTGTTGGGCCATATAAGCGTTGGGCTGGTGTCCGATGCTTCTTGGGGTGGGCCCATTAGGACACATGACCACACTCAATTTTTGCTTTGTAGAGGTGATTGTGTGTGTAAGGGTTGTCATACCTAATTTAGCACACCTCATTTTGCCCATTTGGAACTATTATTTTGATAGAAAACCCCTCTTAGTCTTCCAGACCAATGATGTCATTCCTTAAAGAAGAAGCCTAAATGGTTACAAAGGAGGTTGTTGAGGGACAAGCAACTGTTGTGGTTAGTTGGGGCATTACATCCTCCTTTTGGTTCACCCTGCACTTGGTAGAGCCCAATTTCACAATTTTATTATTATTTTATGTCATTGTGTGGTTTAGTCCCCAAGTTTTTGGGTGCACTTGCCCAAATTTTTATATTTTGTAATTAATTTGTAGGCTCAAATTTGTAAAAGCTTGAGGGTTGTTTCATATATAAATAACATAAATAAGACATCCTCACCTCATTTGTAAATCATGGATGTTACGTGGTACCAGTAACAGCACACCTGCAGATGTGCCCCAGGGAGAGAGGGTCATTTTTCTGACCAAGAGGGGTGTTTAGCCAACTTTTTCTGAGTGGGGGTTATGGCCAGACCCTCTGGCTTCTCCTTTGGAAGTACTATGGCTTAGTGGAATTGCTGACTACCTCATGAGAGGGCTTAAAGCCCTAAGGTTGGTGTCTAGGGCTTCAAAGAGTGGGTCACTGGGTCACATGACCTCAACCTTGACTTATCATTCCGATGGTAGATCTTTCAGTATTGAGGCATATGTCTCTCCACGCCAATGACCTCTCTCCTTGGGCTCCTCTTGACGATGGCGTCATCCTCCAAGCCAGGCTGCAGTGCTTGATTACGAGGGGGCGTTGAGGGATTTTCACTAGTGTTGGGGTTAGATGGGGCATGACGACCCCACCCCTCCTCCCCATTCCAGCCTTCAGAACGGAGTGATATGCTTATTTTTAGATATTTAGTCATATATGGGTAAATTCTGGGGAAAATGCCCCAAATTACCCACAGATTTGATTATTTTATATTATTTTATATTTAATTTTAAGTTGACATTTTATAATTTCAAATTGACATTTTAAAGGCATGTCGGCTTGGATATTTTTATATTTTTTAATAAAGTGAGTGAGAAAGTATAAATACACTTCTCCTCACTTCATTTTAAAAAAACAACGTATGGGATAAAGCTCTTATAATGATTTTTGCCCTCACTAAGGCTCTTTGATTGATGCGCACCTCTTGAGGAAGGGTTCTGCTTGTGGTTTGGAGCAATTTTCTTGGAGTATCTTGTGTTCATGCTTATTGCTAAGGTGATGCTAGAGTTGTTGGTTTAACACATGCACAAGGAGGTATCCATGTTCTCTTTTGATGTCTCTTTGTTAATTGTTGGAGAATGATACTTTTTTAGGGTTGAATGGTAACCATTAATGCTGCATTTTGTCTCAACTAGATCATTTTCTAACTTTAGTCACCATAGCATTGTTAGGACCTCCCCCCCAAAGGAGTCATTTCTTAAGCTTGAGCTTTAAGTCTTCAAGTTTTGTTACAACTTGGTCTCCTTTAACAAACCTTCAAGGTTGTTGAGGAAGGCCCTATTTGCCAAACTTGCCAAGTACCATCTCAAGAAGGAAAGCCTCTTTCCTTCATGCCCTAGGGTTAGGCTAGAATCCTTTAAAACCCTAAGTTGCCCTATTTTCTATTTTTTTTAACCTTAATTTGTATATTTGTAAATGCTAGATTAGCTCTCTTATTAGTCAGTTAAGCTAGTCTTATCTTTATTATTTTATAAGCATTGTCTTTATCTTAATTTCTAAACCTAAAAGCTAATTTTTATCCAAGAAAAAACCCTAAAACTTGACCTAAAAGCCATTTTTGTAGACCTAAACCCTATCTGCAGAAATTTTATTTGCCCTCACAGCCTCCCTTTTCTTTTTTTCCTACCCTCGATCTCCTTCTTGCCTAGCTCGCCTTCTCTTTCTCTCCCATTCTAGACCTTCACTCTCCTCTTCCAAGACCTCTGTTACCGTTCAAACTAGCAGGCTATGCTTGCAAGTGAAAGGCAATTACATAAGAAACTTGGACTGCTGTCACCTTTGTCCAATCTCCTAACTTTTTCGAGATCCAATGTTGTCCCAAGGGGAGAGCCCTTTAATGTACCGACCAACTAGATGCCAAATTCCTCCCAAACACTTTAAAGCATAGATAGGTCGAGGATTTCATGCCCGAAATTTTAAGGCCACGAGAATTTAGGGCCAAAATTTTGGGGTCGCGAGAATTTGGGGCCGAGATTTTATGGCAGCGAGAATTTAGGCAACGAGAATTTAGGGGCGAGAATTTAGGGCAGCTAGAATTTAGGGGCGGGATTTTAGGACCGCGAGAATTTAGGGGCGAGATTTTAGGGCCAAAATTTTGGGGTCGTGATAATTTACGGCCGCAAGAATTTAGGGTCGAAATTTTAGGGAGGCCAAAAAATGAAAAAAAAAATAGGGTTTTTGTTATAAAATTGCAGACCTAATTCTAACCCTAATTCTGCCATGAAAATGCAAAATTACACATGAAAAGGCAAGTTTAACCTAGCAATAATATTTACAAAAATTCAAACTAGGTTTTGATGCAGAGAAAATAGACAAACTTAGGGGTTTAATGGATGTTACCCCAAACCCTAACCTTCCTCTTGGAAGTAATTCTCCTTGCTACTAGATTAGGGCTTCTTGAAACAACCTCTAGGGTTGGTTTCAAGAGTATAAACTAGGGCAAAGTTGGAGCTCCAAGGCCAAACTTTGTAAAAACCTCCTCTTATGAGCGTTTTTAGTATGCAATGAGGATAGAATAGCAGGAAAAAACTTTATTCAAAGAGAATGTAGCCCTAGGGCTACCATTCAATCATTCAAGATGCAAAATTGACCTACCATTCATCAAGCAAACCATAAAAATGTAAAAGACTTACTTGAACATGAGTTATTCCAACCATTCTAGCATCCTGAAAGCATTAGCAAGACAAAGAAAGCATCCAACTTCATCCAAGAGCAAGAAGAATCATCTCTCCAAGAGGTGCACATCACTTCATAAGGCCCTTCTAGGGTAAAAGAGTAGCATAATGAATTTTATACCATAAGTTATGTGTAAAAATTAAGTGAGCAAATTGTATTTATATGATCTCAAACTCACGTTTTACGAAATAACCAAGCCTACATGCTTTAAAATGTCAATTTAAAATTAAAACATGTCAACTTAAAATTATAAAATAATCAAATATGCGAGTAACTTGGGGCATTTTCCCTAGAGTTTACCCAAAAATGACTAAAATAGCTAAAAATGAGCAAATCACTCTAAACTGAAGGCTGGAGTAGCGAGGGCGGAGCGTCATGCCCCATCTAACCCCAACAATGGCGAAAATATATCAACGCGCCCCCCATATCAAGCAATGTAGGATGGTACAAGGATGACATCATCATGACTAGGAGCCCAAGAAGAGAGGGCGTTGTAGTGCAAAGAGACCAAGAGGGTGTGTATGGTGACCTGGAAGAGAGACATAAGCCTTAGTGTTGAGATAAACGCCATCGGAATGATAAAACAGGTGGGGGGTCATGTGACCCAGTGACCCACCCCTGGGAGCTCCGGACACCTACCTCAGGGCTTCAAGCCCTTTCATGAGGCAGTCAGCAATGCCACTAAGCCATAGTACTCCCAAGAGAGGAACCAAAAGGGCCTGGCCATAACCTCCACTCAGAAAGTGCTGGAAGACACCCTTCCTAGTCAAAAAAAATGACTCTCTCTCCTTGGAGCACATCTGAAGATGCGCTCGTCTTGGTACCACGTAACAACCTCGCACCCCCTTCTCCTTTCTTCTATTGGTTGCCCACTCCCTCCGTTGTGTTGTCTTTCTCTCCTCTCCATTCTCCCATCTCCTCCCATTTTCCTTGTTTCTCCCCTCTTGTCCTCCATCCATCCTTCTTTTCTTCCTTTCTCCTTCTTCTTTCCTTCCTCCCCAACAGTGGTGAAAATCTCTCAACGCCCCCCCATATCAAGCAATGTAGGCTGGTACAAGGATGACGTCATCATGACTAGGAGCCCAAGGAGAGAGGGCGCTGCAGTGCAAAGGGACCAGGAGGGTGTGGACGGTGACCTAGAAGAGAGACATAAGCCTCAGTGTTGAGATAAACGCCACCGAAATGATAAAACAGGTGGGGGGTCATGTGACCCAGTGACCCACCCCTCGGAGCTCCGGACACCAACCTCAGGGCTTCAAGCCTTTTCATGAGGCAGTCAACAATGCCACTAAGCCATAGTACTCCCAAGAGAGGAACCAAAAGGGCCTGGCCATAACCTCCACTCAGAAAATGCTGAAAGACACCCTTCCTAGTCAAAAAAAATGACTCTCTCTCCCTGGAGCACAGCTGAACGTGCGTTGGTCCTGGTACCACGTAACAACTTCGCAAGCTCTTCTCCTTTCTTCTGCTGGCTGCCCACTCCCTTCGTTGTCCTCTCTTTCTCTCCTCTCCATTCTCCCATCTCCTCCCATTTTCCTTGTTTCTCCCCTCTTGTCCTCCATCCATCCTTCTTTCCTTCCCTTCTCCTTCTTCTTTCCTTCCTCCCCTTTCCTTTTACCTTCGGTTCCCCTCCTTTCTTCCTCACTCCCCCCATTTCTTTCCATTTTTCCCTTCCTCCCATCTTCCTACCTTCGTTGTCCCTCCTTCTTATTCCTCTAACCTTCCCTTCTCTCCTTCGTTACCCCTCTTCTCTTCCTCGACCTCCCTTTTTCTTTCCCTTGCCTCTCCCTTGTCTTCCTCCCTTCGCACTCATCCTCATCCTCCTCCACTAATCCTCTACCTTTCCTCCTATTTCCCCTTCCCCAAGCTTTCTCTTGGCCTCAGTTATCACCCTTTTGGGTCTACCCAAAGCTATAAAATAGAAAATATTATATTATTTAATTATATTTAATATTATGAAAAGGTGTCCATGTAAAGACACAACCTAATACGAAAGGTTGCCTTAATAGCCTATATAGGACAAGTCATTTCTCATTGTAAACACATCATTATTTTTCAATATCATATATTTATATTTATATACTCTTCTATATTCAAGCTTCCAAAATTACAGCGTAACATTGGTATCAGACCCAATAACCAACCATACTTCATAATTGTTTCCAATGGAGAAGGAAATACGTGAAATTCGAAACCTATTTAAAGAGCTAATACTATACAAGACAAGTCATTTCTCATTGTAAACACATCATTATTTTTCAATATCATATATTTTATATTTATATACTCTTCTATATTCAAGCTTCCAAAATTACAGCATAACATTGGTATCAAAGTCAATAACCAACCATACTTCATAATTGTTTCCAATGGAGAAGGAGATACGTCAAATTCGAAACCTATTTAAAGAGCTAATAGAGAATTTCCAGCATGCCAATGAGAGAGAAAGCATATTTATAGCAAAAGAAAGAGAATTATTATCCAAAGTTAAAAACGAAGACGAACATATGTCTGATCCTGAATAGGATTGTGACATGGAGGAATATCAATGCACTGTGACTTTGAGCACTGTTTTCGATCAGGCTGAGAAGGAACTACAAGTTGTGGATTCTCCAACACAATCCAATAGTGAAAATGATACTGGAAGTGAAGATGTGGCCAATGGCCCAAAATTAGAAGACAATGAAGCAAGTGACAGTGATTTTAATGAAGAAAGGAGGAGGCATGACCAAGAATTTGAAACCTATCAGGATCAAGCTTATGAACGGGATGTTATTGCAAAAGAAGGCAGTACAAAGAAGCAAAAACGTGCAAAATTAGTTAATGGTACCACTGATAGTGAATTGTGTAAGGACAATGGGACTTATTAGGCCATTGTTCACGAAGACTATTCAGATAACAATAACAACACAGTGTCCCTACCTATCGAAGAATTCCCAAATTTTGGACAATGATCCTCTGGCAACATGTCATGAGAAATGCGATCATCATCTCTCCATAATGTTTTCTAACGAAGACTATAAAAATGTTTCCAATGAGGAAGATGTCATATTTGAAGGTTTGGCACTGTTTATGTTATTAGTGATAAAATCAAAAATCTTGAAGACATCAATATCAAAGAAGAATCTTCAGAATTCCCTAACGAACCTATTCTAGAAGAAGAAGTTGTTGGGCCCTGGAATTGCCCCTTTTTTACCACACTTATTACATCATTTTGCCTTGTTACACCCTATTTCCATGAACCATATATGTCTTTCTTCTAGATCAATCCAGAATCCTGACAAGGTATAATTCATTATTGCTTCATTGATTTAATGCCTAAGATTGTTATGGTTATGAATTCTAGCCTTTGATTTATGCTAACTTGTGTTGATTTCATTAAGTCAAAATCAAAGCACAGTTGTATCAGCCGCAATGCCCTGGGAAAGAATCACATGTGGTGCCAGCTATTACTCTTCAGATTTAGTTCCTCACATTAATAAGGAACAGTGCACCTCTCCACGTGAAGCTGTAATAGGACTTCGCTGAAACAGAGCATTGCTGCAACAGATAGGACGCCTCCCAATTGGTTAATCTGTTGATCCATTGACTGCTAGAGTAACAACATCCTTCATGTCCAACGGCCTCATTCAATACGACTGTAATAGTTTAGTTGTAACTTCGCAGCATAAAGATCAAAGATCTTCATTGCTACGCGAAATTAGTGGATCATGAATTGTATTTTGCATGTATAAATATGGGAAGGCTTTCAGAGTCTGGGGTTGGTTAATTATCATTTTGTACGGGCTGTAACAGAGAGCTGAGACTGTGGATTACCATCTTTAATATAAAGAGCAGAGTTCTTTATATTTCTGTGTCTTAATTTGTGATAGTTCACAGCGTCTCTGTTAGAAGGCCAGGGCTCGCCTTCTCACAGAGATTGCCGAGATAAGTAGGTAGTTTAGTTTCTTTCCTGTTGTGTGGTGTGGAATTGCATTTGGCATGATTACTGTTAGCTGCAACAAAGAGTTTATAATCGCATTCTTCTTTGGTAATTTATGATTGCATCCTGAATCGTTGTAACTGTGTGGTGTGACAGTCGACTGGGTAGGTTAGTTTAATTGATGCATGGTGTGTTAGAATTAGTTGTTACAGCCAAGCTCAGCTTCAATTCCTTTCAGTCATTTATGCTTTCTAGGATTTCCAATATTAATCAAATTAGAATTCAAGCTTATTTTTAGTTTCTGGTTGTTGTTGTATCTTTCCTAAATTCATTAGATTAGACAGATGGTGATTGAGTTACAGTAGCTGCTAGATGAATCAATTTGGTAGAGATTGAATATTAAAGTTTGATAATTATAGGATTCAACTTGTTGCAAAAGTAAGTCTAGTTCATTTTATCTTTAGATCAGTAACTGTTGGATTGATAATTGTAGGAGGTAATTGTATTTTGAATTCCTAGGTGTATAAGTTAGATTAGTTTCATTCATGGAATGAGTTTGGCTGAGCAGATAGGTAGGATAGTTCATCTCCATTTTACTCAATCGGCTACTTGAAATGTTTATGCATAGACTGTGCGTATTGCCATTGAAATAAAAGACTTCCCTGGGTTGACAATTTATATTGAGCATCCTGTGTGTTGGTTGTAATTAATTAGCATATAGGGTGACCAACATTTTGGCGTCGTTGCCGGGGATGGTAATTTATAGGCATAGATAGTAGTTGATTTCTTTGATTTCATTTTGGTTTAACTATTTATAGCATGCATGAATACAAGAAAAACAAATCGGGAACCCAATCTAAATACTAACATTGCAGATGGAAGAGGTTGAGGTCGTAATACAGGTCTGGGAAGACAAACATTTATCGACGATATAATTGCTAAAGTTGATTCTTCTACCAGACCACCACGGACGTCTACAGGAAGAGGAAATTATGTTCCTCCCAATCTTGAGAATTCGGTATCAATTGTGGAGAACGCAACGTGACCTTCTACTCCCATTGCAGAGAATAACCCTCCTGAAGACGAAGGAAGTGCCTGTGGATGCATCAGATAGAGAGGAGATCTATCATATTAACGGGACCAGAGTTACTGAAGAAGTGTGGTTGGAGACTTGCCAAGAAGCAGAGGAAGAGAGAAGGCGAGAAGAAGAAAGGAGGGAAGCAGAAGAAGCGAAAGCAGAGGAAGAAAGAACAAAGAAATCCATTGAATTTTGGACCAACATGGCCAATAGAGAACGTGAAGGGTGTTACCAACTAAGTTCTACTTAGTTGGACTATCAAGTGAGCGGGCAAAGTTGAACATGTTACATGTTTGTTTACGATGATTTGAAGTCCAGCAGGCCTTTTAAAGGCCCCCTTTTTTTATTTTTTCCACGTGTCCATGGTCTTGCGGGGTTTGTAATAAAGTGTACTAGCATGGTGTTTTGTAAAGGACTTGGTTCCCTAGGACTTTTTGGTGAAGTCAGGTATTCCAAGGAGTTTTTTCACCTATTAATTATGTCTTGCACTAGTGCATAACATAATTTTTGGGTTTTTCTCCTGCTCCTCCAAAGCTGGAATGCCTGGTGAGGTTAACGGGCCTTAGGGGATTGTTAAAGTCCATGGGTCAATGTATATGAACATGCTAGACATTGTTTTTGAGTCATATGGACATGTGCTAAGTCCCCCTAGGTTGTTTTTTAATTTTCGACGAAGTTTATTTTTTTCGTAAATTGGGCCATTTTTTTAAAGTTTCAATTAAAATTTTTGTAAATGGCATAGAAATGTCATCTAGGGGTCTTTTTTGCCTTGGGGGTGCTCGTTTTCCAACTCAGAGTACCCGCCTTACCCCTAAACCCACTTTCTATAGTCTTAGACCCATTTATTTTTCACTTATGGCTAAAAAATCAAAAAAAGTGAAAAATTGAGAGAAAAATGCAAAAAAGTCAAAAAATCATAAAAAATTAACTTCCGAATTTTATGGGATTGGAAGTCAGAGTTATTTTAGCTATGTTTTAAGAGTTGTAAGAGCTGATTTTGGAAATATTCCAGGCAGCTATATTAGTGGGATTACTTCCTCACTTGAGAGGGGGCATATTTCCCAAAATTGGGCCCCTTCAATCATGGAATTTGCAGCTATGTTTATGCATTGTCACATGGCTGATTTTTAGATGATTTGGGGCTGATTTTGGCAGCCCATTACATGGGAGTGGGCGGCCCCATTTTCTCCACGAGTTATGCCACTCATTCCACCCATTCCTCTCCATCTTTGGCTATATGTACATGGCTGCCCACTCTTTTTTTCTCTAGTTGGAGAGTGAACAGAAATATGTTGTAAGCTTATGCTATTTTGTTTATAAATAAAAAGACTTCGGAGGTCCATATGTGTGATACTTTTGTGAGTGGTTTCACGGTCTCTTGATGTGGAGTAATTTGTAGCAAGTTCAACTTTTGTGCATGTAATTTCCAGCCATCAACTAGCCTGCTTGAAGGATTGGTAACGATTTTGTGGGAAGGAACAATTAATCTTATTTGTTTTAATTTGTTCTTGCATTTGTCATATTGGTTAGAGATTCAAAGTTTATATGTTTCATTTGTTTATGCTCATACTATTTTGATTTCTAACTATGTGCATTTCTAATTTGATGGTTTTTCTGTGAGTTTTGTTTGCTACAGGTTGACAGGTGTGAAGAAGAGCTTGTTTGCTCTCCATTTCTTCTTCTGTGCACATTTTAGTGGATCTCACCCTCGGTTTCCCACTTTCAAGCTTCCAAAGTCTTTGGTTTCAAGGGCCATTCTATCTCTTCTCTCTTCCTCAGCTTATAAATTTAAAAGTTTTCTTGGCTACCGGTTACTTGTGGAAATATTTCTGATTTATATATGCTCATGTCCATATTTTTAATAGATCAGAAATCACTTCATGAAGGTTTGGTCTAGATTGTTACAAAGCTCATATCTTTGACTGTTAGATTTCTTCCTTCATTTAGCATCATACTCTTTTCAAACTTGAAAAAAATTGCTAAATTTTTCAGAGTTTTGTTGAGTAGTTTTAGTTCTGGTTTTAAAGTACATCTAGCTGTTAGTAGAGCTTAATAATTTGCAGCCCTTAAAAGCTTGCAAAGATCCCAAAGATCCCAAGTAAACGAGCCCCATTGCTTGTTTTACTTGGTTAAATTTTGTCATTTTTTACTAGTTTTAACACTTGGATTTTTTGGGGTTTTTGGGGAGGTGTTCCAAACACACTCTTAAAGTGTTTTGGGGCATCTTATATTAATGTTTGCTTGCTAGTTTGCAGCAAAATACGAACAGGTAGGAGGAAGTGCTACCGAAATTTCAAGGATCCAGGCAATTCAAAGGACCAAAACTGAATTTTTGTAAAACCGATTAATTTTTTCCTTCAAAATTATAAGCCACCAAGTCACTTTAAATAGACTGGGGGCACTTCTCTGTCCATTGTAAAAGATTATTAAACGAGAGCAAGTGGGCTAACCAACGCCCACACCACATCCCCCCAGGGGTGGCCTGTGTCATCTCTTTTCGTGGTGTGATTTTTAAAGTAGTTTTATTTCTTTTATTTTCGGCATTTAATAAAATTAACTAGGATTAAAATTTATCTTGTTGGTCCGTTCCACTGGCGGGCCACAAGTTCACTCAAGACATAGATTTTTCTCATTTTTTTTGCAATTTCAAAAATGCCCCTTTGCTTTCCCGAAGTAGGGTTTCAGGATAAGGGCTTGCTCGAGTACTGGCCTGAAAAGAGACTCTTGGGTTTCTAAAAAGATAAAATTTGGGTTCTTAAAAAACTTTTAAAAAATTTCCAAGATCTTCTCTTGTATGCTCTGTGGCCAACTTGCAACCTAGTCTGATCATGTTGGTACGCATCAGAAAGAAGAAGATGACTAGTAATAGGTTCTAACACCGCCCCAATAAACAAACCTTCTTGTGAAAATCCGGCACAACGCGAATATTTTGTTGTCGTGGGCAAATTTTTCAAAGGACTTGGGGCAAAACTGGGTAGTGACCTCTTGGAAACTGTTAGGCTTGCTCTCGTTGGTACAGCATCTGAACACCTCCTTGAGACTCCGATCCAGCCCAAGTCTGAGTGAGAAACCACACATCAGAATTCCGGACATGTTCCCCGTACCTTTGCGTATATTGGGAACCCACCAGTCCTAATAAAAAGATCACTACCACATTAAATTTAAAATAAACCAAGAACAATTGCACAATATTTCTTTTTTAGCTCATGCATCTATTTTGACTCCATTATAAGGCACTGGTTTATATTGTTTCATTTCAATTTGTTGATGAATGTTGTAAATGATGTATTGATGAATGATGTTTTGCTTTATATAAATGGTATGCTGCATTATCTTGGTTTCAAAAAATATTTCTGACCCCTAGATTAGACACCATAGTTTGTTTTCATTTTTAGGGTCCACCCCCCTTGGCTTCGCTAGGAAATCCTAGACGGAGGAATCGAGTTTTCAGGTGACAGCACTTGACTCTGACTTGACCCCAAGGCCACACCAGCAGCGTGAAGACTTCTGCTGCGTTTTCCCAGGTGTGGAACCAGGCGACAACAAAGGGGAGAATGAACGCCAGGGCAATCGTGAAGAGGAAGTGGAAGATAATCAGCCTAGTGACACTGTGGTCACACTTGAATTCCCTATCCTCCAGACACCAGGGGTGGCTCCTATGTAAAACATCACCATCAATTCTCCCGAATTTCCATGGTAAGTACTCTGAAGATCCTGATGAATTTCTCTTTGAGTTTGACATCCTCCGTCACAGTTATGACTATACCTCCAGTGCTCAGAAGCTAAAACTATTCTCAACCACCTTGAAAGGAAATGCTCTGCGTTGGTTCATGAGTCTAGGTCGTGAGACCATCACTACTTGGGATCAAATGAAACAAACCTTTCTTTCTAAATATCACGAGTATTGTAGAACTAGAGATAGAAAGGAAGAGCTGTTTAAAATGGTTCAGAAGGAAGAAGAGAGCCTTGAAGATTTTGTTGAGAGGTTGTTGTACAATTTACAAAGATCGAGTCATACACAGATAGGAAAATATGTACTTAAGATCATCTTGCTGAGAGGGATTAGAGAAGATTGCTTAGATATGCTGAAAAGGGGACATTTCAAAAGAGCCCTTTGACGAGATCATCGATCTATGTCGAAGATATTCGAGGGGATCCTCTAGAACCAACAAGCGGAATAAAGATCGAGATCAGGATGTCTTCACTAGGACATAGAAGTCAGCTAGTGGAGGAGCCACCTGAGCAAAAATAGGCAATCTACTGGAGAATTTCAACACTGATATGATGAGCTCCATTTCCTCAGAATTAGATGTCTTGAGAGCTAAACAAAGGCAAGCGGTAGAAGATCTTACACTTGGAGTATTCTGTCCCAAATGTGGAAAAAAACACCCACTGAATGAATGCCCGCTGGACAAGGCAGAGATATGTATGATATGTGAATTGGAGCACGATACCAAGGAATGTCCTTCATTACCCAAAGTCAAAGCAGTCCTGCAGGCATCCACTTCAGATGTGGAACAGGCTTACTTCATTGCACAGAAGAAACCTTGGCAGCCTCGAAATCAAGGTATGCATCCAGATCCATCATTTTTTTTTAATAATATGAATGGTATGAGTAACATGAATAACTTGAATACACAATTCCCTTCACATTATTCGAACAACCAATGGCATCCATCGCAAAATCCTAACTCTTGGACACCATGGTCACAACAATCGAACCAGCAAGCTCCCTGGAATCCCAACTGGAGAAATTCTTGCCAAGGAAATAATTTTCCTCACCACCAGACTCCTTACCAACAGTATCCTCCTCAACAATATCCTCACCAACAATATCAGCAGCCACAGCTGCAATTCCAAAACAACGCCGCACCTATGAATTCACCACTTCGACCACAACTACCTGCACAACCTAACCCAAATCCAAAGAATAAAGCAGTTCATCAATTTGAGACTGCCAACATGCCTACGTATTCCATCTCCCAAATTCCCTGCAATGACATACAATTACAATCAGGGAGGGTAATGGAACCGATCATCACTGAGGATGTTCCATCCCCAGTGACTGAAACTGGAGTGAATCAGCACTATGAGAATATGGTTAACTCAGCAATCCCCATCATCGAGGATGCTGACATTACTACTGAAACAGTAGTTGAAACTCAGGAAGTAACACATGATGAAGCACAGCCTACACAATCGATAAGAGAACCGCCATATCCTAAACGATTGGCCCTGCAGAAAACAGTCGAACAACCTCGATTCAATCTCTTAGGAGAATTGAAGAATTTGTATGTCAAAATCCCACTGTTACAAGCCCTCCATGACGTGCCTATTTATGCCAAGACTATTAGAGATCTATGTGTCAAGAAACCAGGAAGAAAGCCTAGGGATCCTCCCACTGTCCATGTATTGGGAAAACTTTCCGAATTAATAATGGGAAAGACTCCTGTAGGAAAATATGATGACCCTGGAAATCCTATTGTTACAGTTCACATAGGAAACACACAAATCCCCAACGTATTGGTAGACTTAGGCGAGGCTATTAATGTTATGACCATAGAAACTGTGAAGAAACTTGGGCTCACTAATCTTCGGCCAACCCCTACCATTTTAGAACTTGCTGACAGATCAACAATCAAGCCTGAGGGAATCATGGACAACCTAGTAATCTCTGTTGACTCGTGGGAATACCCTGCGGACTTCTTGGTGTTACAATCGAAGTCTCAGTTGGGGGGACACCCGCTGATCCTAGGAAAACCTTAGTTAGCCACAGCAAATGCCTGTATCAGTTGTCGATCAAGATCCATGACTATCTCAGACGATACTGAAATCAAAAGCCTGACTTTATACCCTCCAACCCGACCAAGCACAGAAGTTGAAACTCCACGTTAGGTGGATTTGGAGGAGGAGGAAGGTGTTCAACCATTATTAACAATAGGGAGAGCCTTAACCTTTAAGGATGAAACAGAGGACGATACCATTAACAGTTTCATCAGTGAGCCCACATCCGTCAATAAACATGTTTACCAGATTCTTGACAGTACTTTAGATGAGAAAGAACAAGAAAATCTTACGAAAGAAACTCTAGTCAGTGATGCCAGTGTAATTCCAGTACTTAAAAATTCAAAGAGTGTCCTAGTAGAAATTGAACTAGGGAAAACATTGAACATCAATCTGAACCTTGCGCCCAATGAGCTGGAACAGCTGATCACTTTGCTAAATAAACACAAAGGAGCTTTCGCTTGAGAGTACACAGACATGAAGGGTATTCCTTCTAATCTGTGTACCCATCACATTTATATTAAGAGCGACTCTAGACGAGTGTGTCAACCACAACGAAGAATGAACCCAAACCTAAGGGATGTAGTGAAAGAGGAAATCCAAAAACTTTTGGAAGCAGGATTTAAATACCCAATTTCAGACAGCGAATGGCTTTCTCCACTCATGATTGTGCCAAAAAAGAATGGGAAATGGAGGGTCTATGTGGATTACGGAGAATTGAACAAAGCAACGCAGAAAGACCACTTTCGCCTACCTTTTATTGATCAGGTCCTTGATACCTTGTCTGGGAAGAAGTATTTTTCCTTTCTGGATGGCTTTAGTGGCTATAACCAAGTCTAGATTGCTCCAGAAGACCAAGATAAAACCACTTTCACCTGTCCCTGGAGCATTTTTGCATACAGGATACTTCCTTTCATGTTGTGCAATGCACCAACCACATTTCAAAGAGCAGTAATTGGAATCTTTTCAGAGATGGTAAATGACTGCATGGAATTTTTTATGCATGACTTTACTCCATACGGTAGTAGTTACGAAGAAGCATTGAAAAATTTAGAAAAGGTTTTGAAACGTTGTGAACAAAGCCAACTCTCTTTAAGCACTGAAAAGTGCCATATGATGATGAGCAAGGGCATAGTTCTGGGGCACTTCATCTCTTCTGATGGTATCCAAGTAGACCCATCCAAAATTAAGGTAATTGAAAATATACCAACTCCTAGAACACAAAAAGATGTACGTAGCTTCTTGGGGCATGTTGGCTATTACAGAAGATTCATAGAAAAATTTTCCAAACTAGCTTCTCCTTTGTTCACCTTGTTGATGAAGGATGCACAGTTTGTTTGGAATGATGCATGCCAAACAGCATTTACTGAACTTAAGAAAAGGATGTCTACAGCACCCATCTTACGAGGGCCCAACTGGGCCTTGCCTTTTCATATCTCTTCAGATGTTTCAGACACTGCCATTGGAGCAGTTTTAGGACAGCAGGAAGGTCATGCCCCATATGCAATTTATTACGTTAGCAAGAACTTATCCCTTGCTGAACTAAACTATACTGTCACAGAGAAAGAATTCCTTGCCATAGTTTATGCCATCAACAAATTTAGACACTACATTACTGGCTATCCCACTTTTGTGCACACTGACCATCTAGCCATCAAATACTTAATGAATAAACCAATTACGAATGCTAGAGTTACTAGATGGCTGCTACTGTTACAGGAATTTGACATTACAATTATTGATAGACCAGGGAAGGAAAATGTTGTTGCAGACTTTTTATCACGACTTAATAATAGTGATGACAATTTACCAGTCGAAGATTCCTTCACTGATGAACATTTGTTTGCAGTATCAGCTCATTCCCCATGGTATGCAAATATTGCTAACTTTTTGGCTACAGGTAAGCTTCCAGCACATCTGTCGAAGAGAGAAAAAAGAAAGATTATACAACAGAGTGCTAGGTATTGTTGGATTGATGGACATTTTTTCTACATAGGACTTGACTTAGAAATCAGAAGATGTGTAAGAGAAAATGAAATTTTTAGTATCCTGAAAGCTTGCCATGATGAGCCCTGTGGGGGACACTTTGCTGACAAAAGGACAAGTCATAAAGTTTTAAGGATGATATTTCTAGCCTACGTTGTTTAGGGATGTGAAGAAGTATGTTCAGGCATGTGATAGCTGCCAAAGGATGGGCCAGCCCAACAGACTAGATGAAATGCCTCTTCAGCCACAGCTCGTGGTTGAACCTTTTGATAGATGGGCTCTAGATTTCGTAGGGCCTATCAACCCTCCCTCAAAACAAAAAGTTCACATCTTGGTTTGCACAGATTACATGACCAAATGGGTGGAAGATGTAGCCTTAATCAAAGCTAATGATCAGGTTGTGATTGATTTCCTATATGAAGAGATTTTTACTCGGTTTGGAGTAACCAAGGAAATCGTTACACATGGTGGACCACAGTTCGTGTCTCACAAATTGGAAGCCCTGTTACAGAAGTTTCACATTCAGCACAAAATAACCTCACCATATCATCCACAGCCAATGGCCAAGTGGAAAGTACAAATAAGGTCATCAAGGCTATTTTAACAAAAACAATGAAAAGCCACCGTAAAGATTGGGCTAAGAGACTTCCAGAGGCACTATGGGCCTATCACACTACATGGCGCAACACCACTGGTTTTTCCCCATATGAATTGGTGTATGGCAAGAATGTTGTTTTCCCAATTGAATTTGAAATCAGAACTTTGAAGATAGTTGTAGAAGCAAACCTTGACTTATCAGAAGCTCAGAGGAACCGACTGAATCAGCTTAATGAATTGGATGAGAAGCGCACAGCCTCAGTGCATCATACAGCTTTAATCCAACAGCAACACTCTAAATGGCATGATAGATTTATAAAGAGGAAAGTCTTCCGAGAAGGAGACTGGGCTCTGTTGTATGATTCACGGTTTAAGAGGGATTTCAAAGGCAAATTGCGTACCTGTTGGTTGGAACCAAAGAAACCGGATTCGCTCTAACCCCTCCCCGTGTCCCGAATCGGTCGAATCAGACACGATTCGACATGAATTCATGTCCGATTCGACTTTCCTTCGAATCCGGATTTGGGACACGATTTTAAATCGAATCGGACACGAATTTAAAGCTGTCCTGACTGTC
The DNA here is from genome assembly GCA_027924585.1 of Larix kaempferi. NCBI lineage: Eukaryota > Viridiplantae > Streptophyta > Pinopsida > Pinales > Pinaceae > Larix > Larix kaempferi. The sequence continues at coordinate 4,337,225 of BSBM01000079.1, forward strand.
GGACACGAATCGGAAAAACAGGACACGTTATGCACGGAAAAAAGGCGTCCGGGTTTGTTTAAAAACATAATTTTGCCTTTCTTTTTGTCATTTGCAAGGAAGCATTTGGTTGAGAGTGAGTTGTATGTGCAGGTGAAGGAGATTTGAAGGCTATCCATTGTTTCCAAGCGATTCCAAGTGCATTCCGGTGGATTTGTGGAGAGGATTGCAAGCTCAACCATCACACAAGAAAATGAATGTCTCAATCAGCTAGGGCAGGAGGTAGGTGGCAAAGGAGAGGGAGAAATGCACCATCTAGGGCCTCCCCTCCTATTCCACCAAGCACAAGCAATTCTCCTCCTCCATCAAGTGCTCCATCGGCTGCTAGTGGAGCTCATTCTATGGCTCCATTTAACCCTGTTTTAGCAAGACAACAAGCCCAAGAAAAAAAATACCCTTTGTGGAAGTATGTGACAAGGAAAGATGGACCTGGGGCAAAGCTTGGTGGGGGAGGCAATGTGTCTTGGAGATGCAATTTTTACAAGCATGAGTTCATGAGCACATATTTCCGGGTTAAGGGCCATTTGTTGGCCCTTCCTTCTTGTGGGATTTCTTCATGCAAAGCGGTGACTGTTCACCAAAGGAGGGATATGGAAAGAGAGGATCATGTTGGCTTAGGGAAGGTGGCAGCAGCAAGCAAGAAAAAAGAGGATGATCATCTTCCATTTTTGAGGAAGTCCTCTAGCACCAAGCCTCCATTTTCACCTAGCATTCATGGGCGTGGGCGTGGGGATACTTATCAAACAAGAAAGAGGCAATCTACAGGTGGTCCAATGGGTAGGATTTTCCAAAAAGAGGCACGAAAAGAGGTAGACCTTACTATTGCATTTTTCTTCTACCTCAACTTCATCTCATTCAATGTTGCACGGTCACCATTGTATTTTGAGACGGTTAAAACTATCTTGGAAGGAGCTCCAAATGGTTATGTGCCTCCTGGTTCAGAGAAGCTTAGAACCACATTGTTGGTTAAAGCAAAGGAGGTAGATAAAATTCTTGAGCCAATTAGATCAACATGGCCCTCATCCGATGTGAGTATTGTTTCTGATGGATGGACGGATCCCGCATGCCATCCACTCATCAATTTCATGGTATCTTCCCAAAATGGACCGTTGTTCTTGAAAGCGGTGGATGCTCTTGGGGAATACAAGGATGCACAATTTATGGGTGATTTATTCATCAAAACCATTGAAGAAGTAGGTGTTGAGTCGTGTGTACAAATCATCACGGACAATGCACCTGTTTGCAAGGCTGCTGACATGATTGTGGAAGCTAAATATCCACAGGTATGTTCATTTTGGACACCTTTCATTTCTAATTTGCTCATTGTTTGAATTTGGTCATTGCAATGTTAGTGTTGTAGAGTCATTGATACATGCTTTTATTGCTCTTACAGGTTTTTTGGACACCCTGCATTGTCCATTCCTCGAATTTAGCACTGAAATCCATTGCTTCGGATGTGGCATGGATTGACAACCTTATTGAGGATGCACGCCATATCCGTAACTTTGTACAAAACCACACAAATGCCCTCACCATCTACAAACAGTACACACAGCTTTCATTGCTGAAGATTGCAGATACTCGGTTTGCTTCCTCATTCATCATGCTCAAGAGGTTGAGGGAGGTCAAAACCGCTCTTGGGTCCATGGTGATTTCAGAGTTTTGGGCTTTTTGGAGAAAGACGGATCAGGCTGCTTCACAAAAGGTGAAGGACATGGTGTTAAATGATGGTTGGTGGGACATGGTGGATCTTACCATTAAGATCATGGAGCCAATCATTTCTTTGTTGCGGTTTGCAGACACGGACCAGCCCATCCTAGCAGAGGTTTATGAGGGGTGGGATTCCATGATTGAGTCCATGAGGTCCATTGTCATGGAGAATGAGTGCCCCAATATGGGACATCGGCAGAGAACTTATGGACCATTATTCGGGATATTCTTATCTCCAGGTGGGATAAGAATTGAACACCTTTGCATTGCTTGGCCCACTCCTTGAACCCCAAGTTCTACACTCAGGAGTGGCTCACTGGTCAGGAGTGGCTCACTGGTGGATCGGGGGCCTCACACAGAGTCCCTCCTCACATGGATGCAGAGATTGCAAATGGGAGGAAGATAGCACTTAGACGGCTATTTCAGGATAGAGACATGCTTGAGGAGGTGGAGGATGGCTTTGTAGATTTTTCCATTGGCACTGGGAGATTTGGAGGCTATGATGTGCTTAGAGATAGGGAGGGTAAGAAACCCTATGCTTGGTGGGCAACTCATGGGGCAACATCCCCTATTCTACAGAAGTTAGCCTTCAGGGTCATCTCTCAAGTTACATCATCCTCTTGTTGTGAGAAGAATTGGAGCACATATGGGAACTTGTACAATGTGAAGAAGAGCAGGCTTGAGCAGTCCATGGCAGAGTCAATGGTGTATGTGCACTCCAACCTTCGTCTTATTTACAAGAAGAGGGAGGAGTGGGTGAAGGGAAAGACAAAGATATGGGATGTCTTTCCTGATGATATGGGTTTGGACAGCAGTATTGAGTTGGCATTAGAAAACATGGATCTTAATGATCCAGTGCTAGAGCCGGTCACTTTTGATGATAGTGATCGTATAGAGGGGTCATCCTCCACAGCAGCAGATGCAGATCGTCAGATGGGAAGAGAGGAGGAGGAGGGGGAGGAGGATGAAGATGAGGATCAGGGCAGTGGCAGTGATGAGTATGTTGATTCAGGCATGGAGGAGGACTACTGACATATGGGATTCTCCCATCTTGATCCACCCCTTTTTGTATTTACTATTAGTCTATTTGGTATTTGCCAGTGCCTAGTGGCATTCCGACATATATGTATACATTTTGATTTTGATGACTTAATGAGAAATATGGTTCCGACATGCATCTATGTGTCTGATGTCTCATTGTGATTTGTGAATGACAAATGTGAAATGTGTTGTGATTTGTGAATGACAATGTGTAATCATAATCATTAAGGTGTTTTTATTCTAATTTCTATTGAATATTTGTAAATGTTCTAGTTTCTAAATATTTTTGGATCTATCTGTCTATATTTTTAAATTTTAATATATTTTTAAAAAATATATATATGTATATAAAACGTGTCCTACGTATCCTGATTCCGAGGGTCACCGTGTCCATGTCGGACTCTTGTATTTTCGTGTCCTACGTGTCTCGTGTCCCTGTGTCAGGTGACTTAGGTTGGAACCTTATCAGATAGATCGAGTATTTGATAATGGAACAGTTCGGTTGATCACCATTGATGAAAACAAGACACCATTAGTTGCCAATGGTCATCGGCTGCGACTGTATCACAAACCGATCTCGAAGAATGCCTTCATTTCACATGTTGCAGCTGCTCCAGATTATCAGTTAACGCCAGGGCAAGGATTTTTCTCAACCCCTATGAATTTTTAAAACTGCAATTTCCACACATAATTTGTACATAAATAATTTGTTTTCTTTCTGTTATTTTATTTATTTTTCCTTTACGCTTGATCAGGTTTGTTTTGAAGAATTGTGTATAAGAATTGATTTGAGGAATAGCGATCATGAATGGGCCAGACGATTGCAGGTACCTTATCTTGCTTTCCTGATCGAATAAGCTCTTTCAAGAAGATGGATGATTCGTTAGCCTTCAGCAGCCAGCTGAAAATTCGCCTGTTACTCCATTCTGCCCAGCTGTGACTCCATACCCTGCTCATTTTTCCTTTTTCACGCAGCTGTGACTCTACTACTTTTTCCCATTCTGCCAATTTTCGCAACTGTAACTCCGCTATTTTTCGTTCATTTCACCTTTTTCACGCAGCTGCGACTCCGCTATTTTAATCCATTTCGCTTTTTTCAACAGCTGTGACTCCGTTATTTTTCGTTCATTTCGTCTTTTCCACACAACTGCGACTCCGCTATTTTCATCCATTTTGCCTTTTTTCAGCAGTTGTGACTCCGTTATTTTCATCCATTTCGCCTTTTTTCAGCAGCTACGACTCCGCTATTTTCATCCATTTTGCCTTTTTCCAACCGCTGTGACTCTGCTACTTTCATCCATTTCGCCTTTTTCCAGCAGTTGTGACTCCGCTATTTTTCCACTTCCCTTTTCATGCAGCTGTGACTCCGTTATTCTCACCCATTTCGCCTTTTTCCAGCAGCTGTGACTCTGCTATATTCCGTCAAACTCTGCTAAAATTTTCATATGACTCCGCCGTATTTTGTCGGACTCTACTAGTTTCTACAATTGCGACTTATCTTCGCCAGCTTGTGTTAAGCTTGCTCTACAATCATCATGCACTCTTATTGATTGACATCAACTGTCCAATCGACGATAGCCAACTCATGGAGGCACATGCGTATTTACCAGCGATGCGACTGTGAGATATAATACTGTGGCAGAATGACGGCTTAAGCATTAATCTTAAAGGTACGGATTCTAACTATAATCATGATTGGGCATATACTGACGTTGCAAGCAATAATGGTTATATTTTTCGTTTATCCCTGTCAGTTATCCGCAACCAATCAACTGAACCAAAACCACGTTTAAGCTATTACTCGTACTTATGATTATGACCGTCATTCTACCTGACTTGTGCAATAATCCTGCCAAGGATTTTATTCCAAAACTAACTATGCCACCTTTCCAAAATGCTCAATTCAAACTTCAACTATCCATCAACCGTGTCTGCACGCAATCAGCTCGATGTTTAAAACTGTAATTGGTGCATTCGCTAGAATATTTCGCAGAAGCTCAGCAGTATGGGTATCCCTGTGAGATACGAGCCTCTAACAATAGAATCTTTGTACCAGAACAGAGAAGTCTTTGTAATCCTTCAGGAAGCAGGGTGGATAGATTATTTTCAACGCCTGAATGGTTTTCACGAGGAAACGGCCCTTGAATTTGCTCAAAATCTTACTTACACCCATTCAGAGGTTCGAGGTGTAAGGATAAATGTTTCAAAGGCAATCCCGGCGGAGGTAACGGGATTGCCCAAGAGCGGGCAGCGCTGGTTTAGTCGAAAGCGCCATCATCCAACTGCAACTGAAGATTTTCTGGCAGCAGGAGAAAATGTTCGACCACGGGGCAGAGGAACAACGTTGGAGACCCTTCCAAGTCCTTGGGATCAAGTTGCACTCTTTCTGAATAAATACATCACATGTGAGGGGAGGTACAGTGTTGTTTACATTATGAGTTTTTCCTCCTATCACATTTACGACATCGCAGGCTGTTAAATATGCCATACTATCTTTTTAAATCTCTGCAACGCATGGCTTACTATGCTAAAGGTGCTCAACACCCCTTATCATCCCTCACAAATCATGGGCTAATTAATCTATTAGTCTTACAGACTCTTGCAAACCACAATTTGACATGGGAACAATTTCTGGTTCGTCAAGGGGTACCCCGCGAACTTTCTTTAAAAATAGTGGATGAGGACTGGAATTCCTCAAGCTTAGTTGGGGGGAGGGTTGGAACACCAGAAGTTCGATTGGAGGATGGAGAGGGGATAGATGTAGAGGAGGTTGAAACGGGAGCAGCTAAAACTGAAATAGCAGAAGAGGAACATCAAATAAAAGCAGTGGAAGGAAGCGGCATAGAAGTTCTGAATGTTGAATCCTCCCCCGAAATAAGAACTTTGATTCAAGAGGAGGGATTTGGCCCTGTTCCTGAAGTAATAAGAGTTTCCTTGTTTCAAAGGAGAAAAGGAAGGTTAATGAGCAAGGGCCAGACGTCCAGCCCAGCGAAAAAGAGAAGAATTGAAATTGTTACTGCAGCAGAAGCAGGTCACTCGGTCGGGGTAAATCTTGGAATTCCCATCTTGAAACCTCGATCACCTGCTGATACACAAGAACTTGTTGTAGAAGAACCTCAATTAGAAAATCTTCTTTTTGAAAATGAGTTGTTAAAGGAGGAGGTGCAAATGCTTCGCGAAGAATTGGAGAGATGGAAGGAAGCAGGCAAAGATGTGAATACAATGGTGGAAGCGACAGACCAACTGGAAAATTTATCTTCCGTTTTGGGGAATGAAGGGAAAGAAATGATATGCCCAGAATGTGGAGATATATTTAATTTGGCAGGGCAAAAAGTTACAGTGTTGGACTTAGTGGTACAAAGAGCTGCAAGGGTAAAACAATCAGAGGAACCATTCCTGGGCTCAGCCTCATCGCTTTTGAGGACACTGAATCAACCTCAGCAGAATAAAAAGAATTGAGAAACAGGACATGTTACACAAGAACCAACGTCCTCGAAAAGTTGTTGGAAATACAATTTAGATGGAAGATGTTGAGATTGAGATATAAATGAAGGATGTGTTACATAAGAACCAACATTATTGAAGAATTTGTTGAATTTCAACACAGACTGAAGTTGTTGAGGATAGGGGGATGCTGTTACACAAGAACCAGCGTTTTCAACGATTAACTCTCCAAGCTAAATTATAGATAGAGGCTACTACAATATTGATGGAAGGAGAAACGGTTACGATGAATTCACTGTTATAGAGACTCAAGTTTAATTCTTGCTCATTGGATGGGCGACAAAACAATAAAGGGATAATTACACACTGGTTAAGCAGAGGAGAAAAAAACAGTGGTAGGGACGTTGGTTTGTTCTTAATGAAATCTTGGGTGCGGGCCAAGAACCTATTATCCCCTTCAAATCGTCTACATAATATGAACGAGGATCAGATTCAGATTCGGACTAGTCGACTGTTGCATGAGGACATGCAATTGGATAGTTGGGGGGAGATGTTGGGCCCTGGAATTGCCCCTTTTTTACCACACTTATTACATCATTTTGCCTTGTTACACCCTATTTCCATGAACCATATATATGCCTTTCTTCCAGATCAATCCAGAATCCTGACAAGGTATAATTCATTATTGCTTCATTTATTTAATGCCTAAGATTGTTATGGTTATGAATTCTAGCCTTTGATTTATGCTAACTTGTGTTGATTTCATTAAGTCAAGATCAAAGCACAATTGTATCAGCCGCAATGCCTTGGGAAAGAATCACACGTGGTGCCAGCTGTTACTCTTCAGATTTAGTTCCCCACATTAATAAGGAACAGCGCACCTCTCCACGTGAAGCTGTAACAGGACTTCGCTGAAACAGAGCATTGCTGCAACAGACAGGACGCCTCCCAATTGGTTAATCCATTGACTACCAGAGTAACAACATCTCATGTCCAACGGCCTCATTCAATACGACTGTAACAGTTCAGTTGTAACTCTACAGCATGAAGATCAGAGATATTCATTGCTGCGCGAAATCAGTGGATCGTGAATTGTATTTTGCATGTATAAATATGGGAAGGCTTTCTGAGTCTGGGGTTGATTAATTATCATTTTGTACAGGCTGTAACATAGAGCTGAGATTATGGATTACCATCTTTAATACAAAGAGCAGAGTTCTTCATATTTATGTGTCTTAATTTGTGGTAGTTCACGGGGTCTCTCTTAGAAGGCCAGGGCCCGCCTTCTCACAGAGATTGCCGAGATAAGTAAGTAGTTTAGTTTCTTTCCTGTTGTGTGGTGTGGAATTGCATTAGGCGTGATTATTGTTAGCTGCAACAGAGAGTTTATAATCGCATTCTTCTTTGGTAATTTATGATTGCATCCTGAATAGCTGTAACTATGTGGTGTGACAGTCGACTGGGTAGGTTAGTTTAATTGATGCATGGTGTGTTAGAATTAGCTGTTACAGCCAAGCTCAGCTTCAATTCCTTTCAGTCATTTATGCTTTCTAGGATTTCCAATATTAATCAAATTAGAATTCAAGCTTATTTTTAGTTTCTGGTTGTTGTTGTATCTTTCCCGAATTCATTAGATTAGACAGATGGTGATTGAGTTACAGTAGCTGCTAGATGAATCAGTTTGGTACAGATTGAATATTAAAGTTTGATAATTATAGGATTCAACTTCTTGCAAAAGTAAGTCTAGTTCATTTATCTTTAGATCAGTAACTGCTGGATTGATAATTGTAAGAGGTAATTGTATTTTGAATTCCTAGGTGTACAAGTTAGATTAGTTTCATTCATGGAATGAGTTTGGCTGAGCAGATAGGTAGGATAGTTCATCTCCATTTTACTCAATCAGCTACTTGAAATGTTTATGCATAGACTGTGCGTATTGCCATTGAAATAAAAGACTTTCCTGGGTTGACAATTTATATTGAGCATTTTGTTTGTTGGTTGTAATTAATTAGCATATAGGGTGACCAACAGAAGCATCACACCCTTCTATTGTCGAGTATCAAAAGGCCGCTAAAAAAGTTGTCTGGAAAATTCAATCTGTACAGCAATCCCGACGAGAGGAAGGGCTTCGTGCTAACCCCCAAGATTCTCTCGAGATTGATGAGATGAGGCCGAAACTTAACAAATAAAAATGTTGAGACAGAACAGGACGAGGCAAATGAACAAAATTTTGAAGTTTCTATTGTTCTCAATTGTGTCGCGAAGACAGATAGGATTATCACAAGCAGCTCCAGCTGCATTAGGATGCTTGCCGATCTCGACATCCCCTCAGTTTCGGTTTCTAACGGTCCTCAAGAGTGTTATGACGGAAGTAAAGAGAGTGGCATGCTAGCCAAAGTTCTATCCAAGGAAAACAATAATATCGATGCTATTCTTAACCAGGCCCTCCTTGTTCAGATAGGAATAAATAATGATAGCAAAAGGGAAATGACCCACGCTACAGACAAGTACACATGGCAACGACAAAACCCTTATCCATTAGATGCAAACAACGGGGAAATCGCAGGGAGTAAACAACAAAAAGAAAACTCAATTGTTGAAGCTCCTTTTCATTCACTGCCTAGGCTGTCAATGGCGAAGGAAGGGGAAGCTGTTGAGTTCAATGAATTGTATATCAACGCTACGGAGGGCTGTGACCATGCATTTGATGCCATTCAGTCATCCTTGTTGCCTTCAATGACAAGACCAGGAAGATTATCAGCAACAGAGAAAAATAAAGTCGGGGTTGTGAATTCATTATGTCGGCTTATTCAGAAACAGTATAATCTTGCAATTACTGTTTCCATGGGCAACCTCATGGATGCAGTGAGCAATATATTAGTCTATGATGACCTTGAAGAGGCTAAAGTTCTTGGTTGGGATAATGAGCGCTATAGAGTGATCACCGTGGATCGCATTCTGCTTACAAAAAACAGTACGACGACTACTAGAATTACTGGGCGATGAATTTCGAAACATCCTGCATCCATCTCAAGACAATTCTTCTTTCGCCTATTTCCGTCGAGAGAACAGTCACACCCTTCCAAACCACCATTCGAAGTGGAACCGATACAAGTGGAATAAAAAATAACAAGTGAATTGATGTTAACCCATTATTTCGTGGAACAAGGCAGTAAGTTCATAAGTAATTTAAAAGATGATTATTAAATTATTTCTTTAATTTTAGTTTAAGTTATGACCCATTCTTCGAGAATAGGTATATGTATCGATAATAGGTATATGTAAGTATAAATTTATAAAAAAAAAGTGAACAAAGAGACAAGGTTTAAGGTGCAAATGAAAAAAAAGGAGAAAAGAATATTAATATATATATAATCATATTATAAAAAAGGGAAAAATATTAAAAGAGCAGCAAACAAGGAGCAGTTAAAAATTTATGGAAAAAATATTGACCTGGAAGGATTATGAATCATTCGTGAAATTCTATTAAGATGGAACTTTAAGAACAATGTGGAGACACTTTTTTTAAGATGGAAGTTTAAGAACAATGTGGAGACACTTTTTTTAAGATGGAAGTTTAAGAACAATGTGGAGACATTTTTTTTTAAGCTTTGAGGACAAAGCTTCCCTAAAGACGGTGGCAATGTTATGAATATAAAATATAAAATATTATATTATTTAATTATATTTAATATTATGAAAAGGTGTCCATGTAAAGACGCAACCAAATACTAAAGGTTGCCTTAATAGCCTGTAAGGATTAAATATAAAATCATATATTTATATTTATATACTCTTGTATATCAAGCTTCCACAATTATAGCGTAACATTCATCCATGAACGTTTTGACATCTATTGATATTTTGCATTATATGGACATGACTTTATTGAACATCAACAAAAAATGCTTTTCTTAATTCAAAATATGTGTATATCTTTATTTTTTTGTATTTGCCATTTTTTCTGATCCAATTCAACTCTTTTGCTCTTTTGCCTTCCCAATTTTTTGTTGATTCCAACTCTGGTAACAATAGTATTTAGTATACCATAATTCTTTTTCTTTTTTCAATATTATTTTAATGCATATTGCTAAGGTTCTGCCCCCGATGTATCCAAGCCATATCCAGGCTGTATCCAGGAACTAGGCTATATCCAGCCTGTATCTATATCGGATACAAGAAACAGAGTATCTTGAGCAGTGTTACAAATATCAGCGATATATCGCCGACATCGCGATACGATCTCCCCGCCGATAATATTGGAAAATATCGGGCCGATGTTTAGGGTGATTTTTTATGCAGAAAAATCGCGATAATATCGTGAGTCGATGTTTTGACATCGCCAGTCCGCTCGCGGGGTATAAAAAACTCAGAAATACGTTTTTTTCTTTGTTTTAACTTTTTCATTCTGTTCGTGGTCGCCAGACGTTCATAGCTTGTTCGTGCCATCGTGGTCGCCATTCAAACTTCACATTGAGAGCCCCATGATTGCCGTTCGTGGTCGCCGTTCATGGTCGCCTGTTCGTGGGCAAAAGAACCCTGTGGTCGCCGTTCACGCCAAGAGCTAGGGCAAAAGAACCCCGTGGTCGTCGTTCACGCTGAGACAATGAGAAGGCCCGAGTTAAAACAATATTTGGAGTCCGGACAGGCTCGAGCTACTGCTGGAGAAGGCCCGAGTTGATGTTGGAGTTGTCTACGAGCTGAGCGACTGTGCGTGACAAAGCCCGAGGTTTAGGTAAGTCCCGTCCCTCTCAAACTGCTGTGCGTCTGCATGCTTAAGCCTTAAACTTTAAAGTTTAAAAAAATTAAACCCTGGGGCCTAAAGTTTAAACGCCTTAAGTTTTCTGATTTCTCCATATTCTGGCCACAAACTTGTCTACACAAACGAAAGCACTGAGAAGGCTTAAGCCTTACCTTACTAATAACTTAAACACACTTGCAATGCATAAAATGATAAATCTATAGGTTATGGGGCCTAAGAATCCGATTTTTCAAATGGAAGTAGTAAAGAGTCAAGACTAAAGATTTGATTTTTCCTATTTCATATATTTAAATTTTAAACTCCAAACAGGAAACCGCCACTGTAATTTACTAATTACTAATTACTAAATTAGAATTTAGAATTAGAATTTAGAAATTAGGACCCTTGCTAAATTAGGAATTTGGGAAATTTCAAATTAGGACAGCAATTTAGGTGTTAAGTTGATTAACAGTTAACACAGGTTGAGGTGACAGAGCCACTGTAAGTTACAGTGGCTCTCTGTTATGCAATTTAGCATTGCTAATATGCAGAGCAACAACATGCAGTCATGCACATTGCAATTTTTTTGAAAATTCTGAGGTTTAATAAGTTAATAAATTATTAATTATTAATTAATTTTCATGTTTTAATTTTCTGTTTATCATTTTAATTTTTATGCTAAAAATCATTTTTTTATGTTGCAGGTTCAAACTTTCAAAGTTCCAAACTAGTTTACAAAGTTGCAAACATGTCGAAGATTTGGATCCATTCTGGGAGTACGCAGAGCCTGTTGATCAACATAATCGACAAAGGCTAAAATGCAATTTGTGTGGGAAGGAGATGACGGGGGGGTAAGTAGGCTCAAATACCACCTCGCACAACTTTCAGGGCATGAGGTGGATATTTGCAAAAACTCCACGCCTGAAATTATTCATAGGGCCAAACACGCAATTGAAAGCATTGGCAAGAAGAAAGATGAAAGGGAAGATCTCATGCAGGAACTTGGAATGAGAATGTCATTAGGATCCGGGACAACTGGACACACTTTAAGGGGAGTGGGGAGTGAGACATTTTCCTCATCTTCCGCCATGCCTTCAAAAACATCTAACTTCTTTGTTCCGAGATCCGGGCTTGGTGGACAACCAAGTATAAAGTCAATGTACAAGATAAATGAGAAAAAGGAAGCAGACAAACTTGTGAGTCGATGCCTTTTATGGAGTGATTTACCATTCCACTTTGCGAGGAACCCATTTACGTTCCTATGTTTGATGTCGTTGCTATTGTTGGGCCAGGGTATAAGCCCCCCACTTATGAGGAGATGAAAGGGACCCTCCTTGATAATGAAAAGGTTGATTGCACTACTAGGTTAGAGGAACTTCGAGGTTCATGGGAGGTCACGGGATGCACAGTGATGTCAGATGGTTAAACTGATACGAAGGGTAGCACCCTTCTCAATTTCTTGGTTCATTGTCCCAGGGGCATAATGTTTATAAAATCCGTGGATGCATCTGCACATATCAAAGATGCAGCATTACTATGTGAGTTGTTGGATGGGTTCATCCAGGAGATAGGACTGCAGCATGTTGTCCAAGTTATATTGAACAATGCTGCGAATTATGTGGCAGCTGGCAGGATGCTTATGGACAGGTATCCTTCTTTGTTTTGGACCCCTTGTGCTGCACACTGTATCGACTTGATCTTAGAGGATGTGGGAAAAATTGAGTTTATCAGGGATGTCATTGATCCAGCAAGAAGCATCACCAAATTTATATACAATCACGCTTCTGTGCTTAGCTTGATGAGGTAGTTTACTCATGACAGGGAGTTGGTTCGTCCCGCCATCACTCGCTTTGCCACTTGTTTCATCTCTCTTCAGTCTCTCCTTACTTCTAAGTGGGACTTGCAGAATATGTTCCTTTCAGCTGAGTGGTGTGCTTTATTGATTAGCACTAAAGCGGAGGGACTTGCCATATCCAGACTAGTGTCATACCGGGAGAGCTTCTGGGATGGGGTGAAGGAGGTGTGTGCCATCTGTGAACCTTTGGTAAAGGTTCTTCGCTTGGTTGATGGAGACAAGCCCGCAATGGGCTACCTATATGAGGCCATGGATAGGGCCAAAGAGGCCATTCGTGCCTACTGTGAGGAGAGGGGAGAGGATGGGCAAGCGAAGCAACAATTGATATGGGCGGTGATTGATCAGTGATGGAACAACACACTTCATCGCCCCATTCATGCTGCAGGGCTATTCCTCAACCCCGCATTCTCTTACTCCTGTGGCTTCCAGTTCGATGGAGATGTAATGGATGGGTTCTTGGAATGTGTCCATAGGATGGTGCCAAGTGAAGATGATCGTTCAGAGATTTCCAAAGAGTTGGAAATCTATAAGAGGGCCGTGGGAACATTTGGGTTTGTTATGGCTATCAAGGATAGGAAGAACATAATGCTTAGTAAGCTTCACCTTGTTTCAAGTTCAACTTTCAAGAATGAAAATTCAATTTATTTATTTCTTTGTTTTAAATTTTAAATTTTCAATGTCTTCTCTTATGTTTCTAACTTTCTCCAATTCATTGTAGATCATTGGTGGGAAACCTATGGCGCACGAGTACCCCATCTCCAAAGTCTTGTTGTTCGGATCCTTATCCAGACATGCAGCTCTTCTGGTTGTGAGCGCAACTGGAGTGTATTTGAAAAAATACACACCAAGAAGCGCAACAGCTTAGAGAATTTGAAATTAAATTCGAAATTCATTATCTATTGTAATTTATGTCCCATGGGTAATTATAATTTATGTATTCTAAATTCTAATTTAATAAAATTATTGTCCTCATACAGGTTAGATACCCTGAATGATCTAGTGTACGTCTCCTACAATCTCAGGTTGTGGGTGAAGCAACTTCAGAAAAAACCTGCTGTGGAGGCCATTTCATTGGATGACATTGACACCACTACTACGTGGAGAGTGGAGAATGAGGAACCTGTTATGGAGGCAGCCCCTGATTGGTTAGAGGATGATCACGATACACAGGATCCCCAGAGTGAGATATGGGAGGATGAGGGGTTTGGCTTTGAGAGTGTGCCACCACCGGAGCCACTAGTAGCACAGCCACCAGTAGGTTGCCCAGTTGCAGAGCCACCAGTTGCACGGCCACAGTCTCAACCAGAGGGACCCAGATATAGGGGCAGTGGTAGCAGTAGCAGTGGTAGAGGACTTGATGAGGGTGACCTAGTACCTCATCATTCTTCTAGTTCTTCTAGAGTACATCAATTAACAAGCACTTCTAGAGGCAGAGGACGTGGCCAGAGTCCACGACGACCCCTACGAGCACCTGGGCTTTCTAGCTCTAGAGGCAAAGCCATTACTACAGCGATTACCTTTACCCATAGAAGGGGTAGAGGGAATCCATAGTTTACCTTATTTAGTTGATTTCATTGCATATGACAGTTGACTCTATGAGATACATTGATTGTATTTTTTTTATGATTCATGAGTCGGGGACTCAAGATCCAGGACACGATTCATTTTTGATGTGTGATGTCTAGACTCTAGACTCTAGCGATACGTCTTATTATTTATACATCTTATATATCAGTTTTCTTTCCATATGCATGTGGCAATGTGTTGAAAGTTTTAAACTTTATTTGATGTTCTTGTTGCTTTAGATGTTTAGAAAATTGAAAAAAAATGAAGGACACGATTCATTTTTTATGTGTGATGTCTAGCAATACGTCTTATATATCAGTTTTCTTTCCATATGCATGTGGCAATGTGTTTATTTGATGTTCTTGTTGCTTTAGATGTTTAGAAAATTGAAAAAAAATGAATTTTTTTGTATTTTTTTAAGTTTGCCGATATATTGCCGATGTTTCATTTTCGCCAATAAATCCAATAATTTCTTTTTGGACCCTCGGCGATATATTCGCCGACACGATATTTGTAACATTGATCTTGAGCGCTAGATTCTACCTCAGATTCACATAATTTCATATTTGTTTCTGAAGCATCTTGAATTTCTTGGAATTAATTAAATAATCTCATCAATGATCATGTGTACACACACAAACATAAATGCAGAGGAAGTAACCATAAGCTTAGTGCACCAAGTAAGAAGTTTCTTATTCCAATGTAGTAATGCTCACAAAAGTTACCTGCAGCTTTTCAAGTTCTTTCAACATATTGGCAACCTCCATTCCAGTATCGTTAGAAAACGTAGGTATGTCAAAAATATAGCGCCCTTGCTTAGATTGAATCCTAAAGTAATTTCCACCATGTTTCAGAGCATAAGAAAATTATTAAATACATATTTTAGAAAAGTTCAGGAAACTTGAAGATCATGTGATCTTAGACGTAAAGTATCACTATAAGTAGTATAAGGAAAACTTACCTCTTAAGAAGAGCATCAATCAACATGCTTCTATTTGCCAGCAAGGACGGAGAACTCTGTTCATGAACCACAGTGCTCAAAATCTCAATTTGGTAACCCACTTCTCTTCATCATCTAAACTATGTCAAAAGTAATCTCAATTTGGTAACCCACCTTTCTTCCTTATCTAGACAATATCAGAGGTATAGATATGTAAACGTTCAAACATTTGCAAATTAAGAGTGATGCACATGAATCACATGCATTTACCCATCCCTTTAAACACACAAAGATATGACAAATATGTACACAGTTGCACACACTTCAAAGATTGAAAATAGGCATACGCATCTGGATTGTACAAATTGAATCAAAATTAATCCACAGATGGTTCTAGAAAGCATACTTTGTGAAAACACAGAGAGCAGGTTGCATTTAACTGTGGAAGCACACGCAAATATTGCACCTCTTCAATTTCCAAATATGACAATATCGTGGCCATCACCTGCATTAAACAAAAACTTCAAAATGAAATCTTGGTGGGGAAGGAACATAAGATGTATCTGATAAAGGAACATAAGTTTGGAAGAGTGATTATCAAACATGGTAAAACGCAGTACCAAGTTCATGTAAATCCCAACTCTCACATGCATGTATTCCAATTCTTTTATGTTAAAAAAAAAAGAAAAAATAGGTAGAGCCAGACATCCATATTGTACTAGTTCTTATATGTCAATAACTTCAGTTATTCTTATGGCTAATAACATTATTAATCACAACAGAGACTGTCTCATGATGAATAGCATTTCCTTTGCTTTTGTCTTATTCCATTAGATGCTTTCCTAGAGACCAGATGCCAATAGACAAGCCTATGCCAATCTGTTAAGTAAACCTCATGGGTTGAAACTTGAATCAATAGCATAGCCTTTTAGAAGTGATTATTGTTATGTCATAATATTTATAACTTCAAAAACTAATAACTTGTGCAGTGTTCTTTCCAAAAAAAGTTCAAAAACAAAGTTCAACAAACACTTGAAACACAAGGTAATAACTTGTAAGTTTAAATAGTTATACTCAACAAAAATCTAAACTAGAGCTTGGAGAACGAAAAATTGCTGTTCAGAATTGAGATGAACACCATGTGTTGAATAAAACATACAGCCAACATATGAAAGATCAATAGCAAAGTGAATTGGCACTTTATCACTTCACCACATAAATATGGGCAGAGCTGAAATGTGCCCTTGGGCTGAACATTTAGGTGCAGAAGTAAGGATATCAAAGTGTGAGCGTTAAAACTTAAAATTAAACCATCAAGCCTAAGAATTAACTACTGGACCCTTTTTCCCAAAACAATGATATCTAATTTAGGCAAATGGAGATCAAAGGAAGATAATCAGCATATCTCTGCAAAACCCACTACATGATGAATCTAAAACAAGCAAAAGCAAAATATCCCAACACAGTTATCCTTCTAATTTGATTGTGGAGACGAAGGTTAACCATTTTTATAAATTTGTAGTTTGACTGCTTCCATTTTTTCTTCTATTTGCAGTCATTGGGTGATAGAAATCAATCCGACCAACATTTAAATCAGTGTTCCAAGTTACTTCCAACCCAATAATCCCTCAGGAATCATAAACAGTAGAAAAAAATGATTTGTTATCATACTCATCTCTATGATGAAACAAAAAGGTTTTAAAGCCTTATATCTGAAAGTATAAAAATGGACAAATCCTGAATACCATCTTACTTTTCTCTCACTTTTTAGAAATGAAGAAAACAAGGAAAGCTCTAGAAAGAAGTGGAGGCACTGCCTAATGTAAAGAAAGTTTGTTGCTGAAAATCGATTCTAATTTATGACAGGTTTGTCTATCCCTGTGTATATTTGGATGATTATCATAAGGGTGTTGTTTACACACAACCTAGCAGCCAATTGATTGGCAAGACATCAGCCACTAACCTAGCACAACAATGAATCTTCCCCCCAACATGTCACTAACGGAGGAAGCTCCTCTTTTAGGTATCCTAGACTTAACAGTGAACAAGCCTAGACTAACCGAGGGAGATACCCTAGCCAAAAAAATTCTAAGGCCAACTACGAAGAATTTAGCTAACCTAGGATACTAATCTAGCCTTTTCTTAGGAAGAGGTGCCTAGCAATGAGTATGTGATTAAGTTCAAGACACACTCTAAGGCTCTAAGCTAATGATTCAATGATGAAGTAACTGACCATGTAAAGGTAAAGTATGACACATAAGCATGATCTGGAATCTATCTTCACTATCAACCTAATAGTATTGCAAAATAATTCATGTTCATGGTTTAACAAGTAACTAATGGACTCTTAAAGCATTTAGTTTTAAACTCATGGTTGCTTGTCTATTCTAGCCTAGTTTGCATGCAATTTTGTACTCTTTCCAAAGCTGCAATTTACTGCTGTTATGTAGATCTCTTTGCTAGTTTATATCTGCGTTTATAACAGCAGTCTCCTTTAATCATAAAACCAGAATGTTTAGGTTATAATTGGTAACCAAAGACTAAACATTGAAACCCTAACTTAGCTGCCCTTAAGGAATCCCCCCTAGTGCAAGGTCCCCTTTCCTATGCATTTAAGTGAAGAGAAGAAGTTGTTGAGGTGACAGTTGCAACACTTCTAGTATCTGCCCTCAGCTAAACCCTTGTGAAGACCTTGCACTTTAGGAGTGCTAGTTTGTGCAATAACAGTAACAACAATTATTTTGAATGAGATTTGTTCTAGAATGAAAGAGAAGTTTGATGATTTGATGCCTGCATTTGAGAATAACCCTTAAAGGTCCCTCTTGCCTCAAATTAATAAGAAATATGGTGCATGTGTGTCCTCGCCTAAATATGTCAAAGAAAAGTATGGTGTGCTCCAACACTCTCTCTCATCACATGAGCCATCTATGCATGAGACTTCAAATTGAAAGGAAGAGAAGTGTGATAAGGACCTTGTTGTAGCACTTAATGTTTCTCTTGAAGGCCTTGTTGTAGCACTTAATGTTTCTATTGAAGGCTATGCATGGCATCATGTCCCAAAAGAACCACAATGTGATGATGAGGTACAATTGCATGAAGACAAGGGTTTCATAAGTCATATCTCCTTCCAAATTTATGAATTTTGTGACAAGTCTTTTGATGATTTGGAGAGGACAGATTTTGTAGATAAGAGAAGATATGATAATTTTATTAATGACCACAAAAGTAGGTCAACGGGACTAAAAGATACATCCAGTGTGAATACAATGAAGAAACCATTAAAAGATGAAAGCTTTTCTCATCCCATCATGTAAGGAAGAATATGACAGCCAAGAGGATGAGGATATCAGCTCTATTTTTATTGGAAAGCATAGATGGGATATGGATCACTAGCTCCTTCGCAGAAATCCCATTTATGGCACAAGATAGAGAATAGGGTTTAATGGAGAATTATCTGAATTGGCATACTCCAGTTCCAATCAGCATTGAACACCATCTTATGAAGCACAAAGAAAGCATCTAAAGGCCCATCTCTAACTATCTTTGGCAACAAACATGGTGAAGGTATGTCAAACATTTTCCATGGTTAATGAACAGCCATATCCTCTAACCAATAGGGCTGATTTAGCGCAACATAAAGGGGATTTTCAGGGCAATAAAAATGCAGAAAATTTCCAGCCTTTAAGCCTTTAATATCTTCATCTCTTGACCAATTTATGCATAAAAATTCAGCTAGAATATGTCTTTGGGGCTGCAATTGGTTTGGGACAGCAGCATTTTCAATCCTTGATTTATTGCAAAAAATTCAGCCTCGGAAGGGGTCAGCAAGACATAAATTTTGAGCTGGTGTATTTTTCTAGATTTGATAGTGTCTTACACTTCATGTGCATTTTTTTAGTGAGGGAAGCAAAGAGGGTATATCTTTTAGAGGATGTAATGGAGGTATGAAAGATCTTTCTATTGCATGTAAAGCTTATGTTATTGGTTCTAATTGTTTATGGATGTATACTAGAGATTACTTACAAACATATGCTTAAGAGGGCAAGGCTAACGGGTGTATCTCCCATCTTGGAAGGATTTAATGTAAGGGTTTTTTCCCCTTAAATTTCCTTTGATGTCTTATTTCTGAAACCACCCGCGGACCTTGTAATAGATAGAACACCGAAAGATGAAGTGCTCCTCAGTCTCAACCTCACAAAGGTGGCATACCTCACAAATCCTGTCTAACCGGTCAGGCTGGTAATATATCTCAACCTGAAGATGGTGAAAGACCACTCTGAATTGGCCTAAGGGAGTCAAACAATGAGACCGTCCCTCAAATCCAAAAAGTGCATAGCGTAGAAGGCCATTTTGGGACGTAACCCCCCCAGAGGGTTGATCCAAGTAACCCACACAAGGAATACCCAAAAGGGGGGAGTCGATCCATCACAATACCAACAGATGATAAAAGATCCACAACACCAGCAAACCAACATCTAGAACAGCCTGAAGGGTTGGCTGAGACAATGGCCTTTGAAGAGAGATACACCAAGTATGGGTACCAATTGCGCCCCTTCACCGTGTCAATGAAGCTCCAAAGGTAGTGTGAGACAGCGACAAGACTAAACACAGTCGCAAGCCAAAAAAGTCTAGCACCAAACTCTGCAAGTACGATGGGCTGAGGTATTGCTTGTTTGCATCTGATGTTGCGATGAAAGAGGATCTGCACTCTCTCTGCTCAGGCCCAATCACAATCAAGTAGGCATGGCCCCCACACCTCAGAGCCATAGAGGAATGTGGGTCAGATGAGAGTATCCATCAGAGACATCTTGGATGAGATGTCTTGAAAATGGTGTTTGAAGATCTGTCTCTCTAGAAGGGCTAGGAATCCGTATCCTTTTTTAACTCAGGGTTGAAGAGCATGTCACATACTGAAATGAGGTCCTGTGAACTGAACCCCCAAATATGTATAGGTGCTGGTAATTTCAACCTCCTACCCTCTGAATAAGAAATGCACATCAGTGAGAAGCCTTTTCGATCTGTTGAAGATCATAACCTTGGTTTTAACCAACTTGATCGTCAACTGGCAAAGATCAAATCATCAGCGAAAAGTAGAATAGAGATCAAGACCTAGTGAGACGGCACCCATCATTGTCCTGAATGTGCTCCTATAAGAAAAACTCTAGCGTCGATGTAAATCCCAACTAGAGTGGGGGAGTAGACACCCCTACTTGACCCCAATGGTACTCCTGATGAAATCTAAAATCACATGGGTCGTGCGAACACAACCAAGGACTGACTCATATAATCTCATAATGGCAGTCAGAAGGGTCTCGAAAATGTCAAAGTCTTGGAGCCTCTAGAATAATGCAACTCTGGGGACAAAGTCAAATGCCTTTCGCAAGTCTACAAAGCAACAATAGACTTTCCAAGAGTGGTGATGTGATTCCTCAGTGATGGCTCAAAGCACAAAAATGTGATCAATAGTTTGGTGTGTTGGCGTGGAGCCCGCCTATCCTCTAGCTCTGAGTTGTCTCATCTCAAGCTCCCAGAAAGTTGCTTATGGAGGACTGTAGCATATAGCTTCTAGAAAGTGTAGCTAACCATGATCATTATGTAGTTATTAGAATCCGTACTAGGGTTCAATTTATGGATCGGGTGAATAATATAATGTGACCACGATTCAAGGAAGCCAGTACAAACCACGTGGTTAAATAAATCGGCCAAGTGACAATCAAGTGCTCAAAAGCAACGTTTGAAGAGATCAACCTAGAAACCTTCCTCGTGCGCTGCTCTATTAGAACTCATGGCCCAAACAGTGTTGGGAATGTTATATTATTTGCATGAAATCGACAATCAAAGTTGATAATCGATTGGTATAAATCAAATGCAGTCGGAAGTCAACATAAGATGGAAGTCTGGTCACTTGACCAACTAGAATAGTTGTTTGGTCGAAGACAAACAACTGGCCAACGAGAAGTCAATAGAACGACCAAAAGCTCAAGGGGTGATCGACCAAGGTTGACCCTATCAAGTCGACTATAATAGAATAACTGAAAGTGGTTAGCAAATTATGGACTGCCATTAATGAGTAGTCAATTGTATTGCATCTATAAATAAGGTGCAATGGCTATGCAAATAGCAGGATGTAATGAAGTGTGACTTGCGGTCTAGTTGTTGAAGAATTGTGTAACTTTGGAAGATAATCTTGTATTGCATAAACCCTAAAAGAATAATACTAAAGACATACTCCCAAAGAAATCAAGTAAAATAGACAAGTCGGCACCATAGAAATCAATGGGTAAAACTGCCCCAAACAATGGCCAGTCTGCCCCAAACAATGGGCAAAATTGCCCTAGTGAAGTCGGCTCTATAGTGGAAAATTCAGCCAAAAAAGAATATAAATAAGAGGGTCGCATTCCTCATTTTCCCAACACACAAGTTTGCCCAAGCAAGAGAGAAACAAGTGCACAAGAGGGAGAGAGCAGCAACAGTTGGGGGAAGACATATTCTTTGGGTTTTCTTATCTCTTATATTCTCAGGATCTTTGTGTGAAAGAGCTTTAGCTCTTCATTGTATTGGTTTGGCATTGTACTTCAATGTTGCCGAAGCGTGGGAGAGAAGCGGGAGCGGAAGCGGGAAGCGGGAGCGCGGGTGCGCATTTTTCAAAAAATGGTCGGAAGCAAAGCGTCTTGGAAGCATTTATATATATATTCAAAAAAACATGTAGAATACCAAACTAGATGCAAAATTTATGAAACATGTATGTTTGTGCTACTTCCAATATATGAAATGCCATCTAAATTCCATAATTCATGATTCCATTATAAACATACAAAGTTATGAATTGAAAATTGAAATACATTTTACAAATACAAATACAAAACCATCTAGATTCTATCAATTACAAACATATAATTACAACCCTTAGAACCATATAATAGGGAAGTACAACTACATCATTAACTTATGGAAGTACATCATTAAGTAGTAAAGTACCAAATAGGGAAGTACATCATTACGTACCATATAGTTTTGTTTACAAAAATTGGCTATCTGCATGTGCCATGAAGCATAACTTATAAGTACCAGAATGAAAATTAAACTGACATACAAAGACTAAAAGGTCTCAAAAGTTCAAAACACTAAACTGAGCTATGATTTAAATCCTATCTAGTAAAATGCAAAAAAATCTATTTCTCCTAGTTCCTCCTTCCACCACCACGATTGTCTCGTGACGATACGCGTGGTGGTAGTGAAGATGAAGCATGCGTATCTGACTATGACTGTGAAGGTCTTTCTAAAGCTGGAGTGCTAGTGAAGGGGCCACGTCCATGGGACCTCGCACTGTGACTGGATGGAGGTGGCATCTCAGCACCCTCATCCTCATCCAAAAGAGCATTCTCCAACTCCTCCAAAACCATTGCTCCATCATCCAAGTTGTCCTCCTCTGGATTGTAGTCCCGCATCTTATTTGATTTGTCTATAGTTGGATCCGCACAGTAATGTGACAACAATCGCAAGTTGTAATGCACATAGACCAAGGTCTCTACTCGTTGTACATTCAACCTGTTTCTTTTGACATTGTGGATGAAACTGTATGTGCTCCAACACCTCTCTGCTGAAGAAGTGTTCACCACCTATGAAAGCACCCGCATTGCCATAGTTTGTAGCTGTGGGCAACTAGTGCCATGCATGTCCCACCACTAAAGAGAAGGCAAATTCCCTCAATCTCTAGTTGCATGGTTGCTCCCAAAGGCACCAGTGCAACTGATGTACTGGCTCAACTGTAGCCGAATGCTATCACACTCCTCAACATCTGGGTACAGTTTTCCCAATGCTTGCATATAACCAGCTTGAACCTCTGGATCTTGGTGCGGTTTTGTCTTTGCCTCACCACCTGGTGCTAGGGTTGAAAGCCATGATATATGATAGTATTTTGGTGTAAGCACATATGCTAAGGCATGTAGTGGAATATTCAGCTTCTCCCACCGTTTTTCCACCTCTATACGGATCAAATCATACAAATTCTCATCTTTAGGCTGAACAATGTCCTTAATTTGTCCTAGCATAGTGTCCATTTGCTCATAGACCTCCCCAATGACCGGTTTATCAGAATCTGCAAACCGAAGCATGTTATAAATCGGCTTGGTGAATTGTAAAACATACTTGACCCGTGTCCAGAAATAGCTATCAAGAATAGTTTCCTTTGTTGCATCCATGCCATCTCTATCAGTGCTAATTCCATCCCACTCATCACTCATCACCATAGCACCCAAAGCCTGTCTTACCCTCAATAGGCGCCTAAAGGTGAGGAAATAGCTACCAAATCTAGTCTTCGAAAGCTTAAGTAATTGCAACTTAGAGTAAGTGCCATAAAAGGCATTGACCCTTGTATGCCCGGTGATAAATTTAATGAGTTTCTTCCCTCGCTTGTACAAATCATTTATCCATGTGCATTCTTTGTGCTTGATAATATCATGCATTAAAAGGTTCATTGTGTGCACCAAACAACTGGACCAAAAGATGTGAGTATATTTCCGCTCAATGATTTTTCCTGCTCCTTTACAATTCGTTGCATTATCAGTGATTACTTGAATCACATTAGTAGGACCAACCTCATCAATACTTTTCAGTAAGATGTCTGCTATGTTCTGAGAAGAGGCCATGATTGATGAGGAGCCTTGCGCTCCAACAAACACTGCACCACTAGACAAAACACCAAGGATATTTATCAAATGTTGAAACCAACATTTGTCCAACCATCAGATATAATGGATACCCCAGTATCTGACCACCCATCTGTAAACCGTGTAAGAGCTCTTTTGACTTTTGCTTTTTCCTTGTCAAGTAACACAGTTCTAGCTTTTTCATACCCAAGGGACTTGTATCCAGCAGGAGCTTTGTTAATGGCTTTAACCATGGCATGCCAATAAGGGGAGCGAAGAACATTGAATAGCACACCACATGCATAAAGAAACCTCACCACTTTTGCATCCACATCCTCCCTACCAATAATATCAAGGAAATCTTCTATGGTTCTCTTACTTCCACTGCCAGTTGAGGACCTTCCGCCAGGTGAAGTAGGAGATGAAAATGGGCTCCCAAAGCTAGAGGAAGCATCAAAGTGAACCTTTTTTTTTTAGCATTCGTTCTTTGTGCAGCTTCCTCTATCTTAATGTAGTTTTCTCTCTCTACTTGTGTTATCCTAGGGCAAATTGTAATACCAAGGGACCCTTTGTTATCATCACTGTCTAACACCCCACAAAGATGCCTCCTCACACGGGTGTATGAACTGCTATAAGGTCTATTTGGACGACAACCATGTGGGCATATAAACTTAGAGGTTCCACCACCTCTACCCTCCTCAACTTTTGTGACAAACCTCCACAAGGGGGTTAATGAAGCTTTGCCACTATCAGCATCAAGATCACCCCCTTCACCACCCTCTCTCCTTCATTCATTGGATCACTATGAGAATGACCACTATCTTCTTCTTCATTCACACGCCTATTCCCAACCAACACCATGAGAACCAAAAATGGAAGCAAACACCACAAGAACAACATTTTCTTCACGTTTTAGATGAACAACCTGCAATAGAATGAGGAGGAAGAGGTAAATGAGAAAATGTAGGAGAAGAAACAAATACAACAATAAACAATAAACAAACAAGACATTTTGTGAACAATATTGAACAAAAATACACATGGGGCATACCTATTTTGATCTCCTTTGATTTGCAAGAAGATGGAACCCTTTGTTGTCTCCTTCAAGCTCTCTAACTTTGCTCCAAGACTCTGAGAGCTCCTTCCCTCTCCACTCCAACTCCAAAATGAAACAATGAGGAAGAAAGAGGGGGATATTTTGCCTTATCTCCCCTCTCTAACCCTAGAAACACCCTAGGGCCCACCCACAAAGCCAAAAAAAACAAAAAAAAAAACTTACTTTTCAGGCTTTTCCGCGGGTTCAACGCACTCCCTCAGGAAGCGCTCGGGGTTTGACGTCAGAGCGTTGCTGAAGCGCTAGCCAAAGCGTTGGAGGTTCGCTGCCGAAGCATTTTGGTCGGAGCTCGGACCGTGCGGAAGCGAAAATGCTTTCGACAATGGTAGGAAGCAGAAAAATTTTGCCCGAAGCGAGGTTCGGGATTTCGGAAGCGCGGTTCGAAAAACGCTTCGGCGTCGAACTCGCTCATAGCGTGAATTTTCTGGCTGAACCGTCGACGGGGGGACACTTCGACAGTGTATGGTGTGCTTGTATATCTTTCAGCGATCCTATTGTATATGTTTATTGTGATATAGTAGAAATTTTTTAAAGATCTAACATAACTACTATTCAAGTGCAAATTCTAACATGGTTCCAGAGCCATACTAAAAGAAGTCATTGTACAGTTGAAACTGACGAAGGTTGAAAACTAGGGCTTCATGTCTCAAGCACTTCCATCCACAGATCAGCTTGAAAAGGAGGTCAACTCAATTCTCCCAAGGAGGGTGCATCTTCCTATGGAGGTAGATTTCAAATCTAAGAATTTTCAATTTTGACCTAATCACTACTATTGGAGAAAACTAGGGCATCAAATTTTTGGCAGTTCTATCCACAGATCCAGAAGAAAAGTATCTTTACTCAACTCGCCTTAGGGAGGCGCATATTTTCCTTAAATCAGAATTTCAAAATTCACAAGTTGAAAAATTGGGGTTTCTCTGTCAAACCCTAGGTCAGCAGATTTCAGAAGGACCTTGAAGCTAGCACTTGACTTGAGCATCTCTATTCGTAAGTTTTATAATCCTTGTTTCCATTTGAGATTCTCATATTATCAAGATTGTCAAGATGTCAAGCAACACCATGCTTGATGAGAAGCTTGAAGGAGCTGATGACTTCTGAGCATGGAAGTATAGAATGCTTCTCATTCTAGAAGAAAATGATTTGGAAAATTATGTTAAGGAAGAGATTATGGAGCCAAAGGGAGAGGAAGGCAAAGCAAGACATAAGAAGAATATGGTTAGGGCTAAGAAGATCATTGCTGATTCCATCAAAGATCTCTTGATCCATCATGTTTCATCCTTGAAGACCCCCAAGGAAATGTTTGATGCATTAACGTTATATGAAGGAAAGAACATCAACCGAAAGATAACCTTCAGAACACAACTCAAGAATGTGAAGATGCAAAGTTCATAAACCAACCAATCCTACTTCACAAGGTTCTCCCCAATCAAAGAACAACTTGAATCCATTGGAGACACAATTGAAGAAGCTGAGGTAGTAATGACTACATTGAATGTTCTCCCAGGTCTTGGGAAACATTCATTCAAGGAATCTGTTCAAGAAGAATGCTAACCAAGTTCACCAGGTTGTGGTAAGTGTTACCAACTAAGTTGCACACAGTTGGTCTTCAAGTGAGCCGCCAAAGTTTGCACAAGTACTTGTGCATTTCAATGTTCAGGAGTTCAAATCAGGCATTTTTAGGACCCCCTTTTTTACTTTTTTACCACATGTTCATGCCCTACGGGGTTTGTAATAAAGTGTGCTAGCATGGTGGTTATGTAAACAACTTGGCTTCCTAGGACTTATCAACCAATCCAGGTATTCCAAGCAATTTTTTCCCTTGTTAATTATGTTGTGCGCCTTAGCAGAATATAATTTTTGAGCTTTTCTCTTGCTCCTCCAAAGTTGGAATGCTCGTCTTGGGGGTTAGGCCTTAGGAGGTTATTAAAGTGCAAGTGTCAATGTATATGAACATGCTAGACATTATCCCAAAGTCATATCAACATGTGCTAGGTCCCCATAGGTAATTTTTATTGTTTTGGAAAAATAAAAATTTTCCCCTAAAATCAAGCCATTTTTTAATGGTTTAATTTGAAAAATTAAAATTGTAATAAAAAAGTGGTTTGTGGGTGAAATTTGCCAATGGGATGCTCGTTGAGCACCCATTTTACTCATAAACCCACTTTTCCTAAGTTTTGAGTGAGTATTCCTCACTAAATTTAATATTTGCTCGAAAAAGGCGAAAAAGAAATTTAATTGATCAAAAAAAGACAAAATAAAGGCAAAAGACATTTTCTATTTTCATAAAAACATGTCCGAAGTTGGTCTGCAGTGAGATCCAATTAACTGAGCAATCAAATCCATGTCATCTAAGCTCCAAATGGGTTGATTTCAATTAAGCCAACTGAGATTCGGTTAACTGGCAATCAAGGAATGTGCCCCTCTTTAGCTTGGGCGACTTTCTTATGCGGCAGCCATTGGTTTGAGGTGATATCAATCAAGTTGGGATGCGCCTACCTCTTGAGAGGCGACGCAATCCCTATTGGATGGTCTTCCAATCAAATCCTTAAGCTCTAAGTTAACCATTCAATCAT
The DNA here is from genome assembly GCA_027924585.1 of Larix kaempferi. Taxonomy (NCBI): domain Eukaryota; kingdom Viridiplantae; phylum Streptophyta; class Pinopsida; order Pinales; family Pinaceae; genus Larix; species Larix kaempferi. Next base: position 4,364,896 of record BSBM01000079.1, read on the forward strand.
GGATGCGCCCCTCTTTTCAAAGTTGCGCCCTGTTACGTAGTACCAGTACCAGCACATGTTCCAGATGCACCCCGGGGAGAGGACAACATTTTTTTTACTTGAGGGTGTGATATAGCCACTTTTTGATAGGTGGGGTCATGGTCAGATCCTATGGCTCCCTCATGAGGGTACTATGCCTTAATGGCACTGCTAACTACCTCATAAAAGGGCTTGAAGCCCTGAGGTTGGTGACCGGGGCCCCCAGGGATGGGTCATTGGACCACATGACTTCTCCCATTATTTTTACACAGGTGGCATACTCTTCTTCAGCACTGGGGCCCATGTCTTGACCCCAGGTCATCTCCTGCACCCTCCTTATGCTCCAGAGCTCCAGCGCTCTCTCTCCCTGGCCTCCACAGAGGATGGCATCATCCTTCTTCTGGTTGCAGTATGCTTGCTCTGAGGGGGGCATTGAGGGCTTTTCATTGTTTATGGGGTTAGTAGGGGTATGACGACCCCCCTCTACATCTCAACCTTCAGTTCAGTCCGATGTGTCCAGGGGTAAATGTTGGGGAAAAGTCCCAATTTACCCACTCAGCTGATTATTTTATATTATTTTTGTTATAATTTCAAGTTGACATTTTATAAATTCAAATTGACATTTAAAAAGGCACGTCAGCCTCGATTTTATTTTATTTTGTAAAAGTGAGTGTGAAAGGATATAAATTACCTTTCCTCACTTCATTTTACACATCAACTCATGGGATAAAACCCTTTTTTGTATTTTAACCCTTCTTGGGCTCTTTAAGGGGTGTGCACTTCTTGAGGATACATGCACATGCTAGTTTGAAGGTTGATTTTGGAAGTTTTTTGGTTCTTGCACTTTGTTTGGGTAATGCTAAGAGTTGTTTGCTAAACACATGCACAAGAAAGTATCTAAGTCTCTTCTCTTGATGTCTTTTTGTTAAATGTTGGATGAATTCTTGTCTAAGGTTTAATGGTGGTTGTCTAATGCTGCATTTTGCCCTAGTTAAGCCAAATTTCAGTATTTAGTTTCCCTAGCATAGAAAAGTTTGAGCTTTAGGACTCCAAAGTTGGCCCTAGCTAGGTCTTTTCCAACCAATCCTTTGAGGTTGTTGGATGAGGCTTGGTTTGCCAAACTTGGCAAGTGCCATCTCAAGAAGAGGTTTATCCTCTTGAAATCCCTAGGGTTAGGTTGGATCATCTTGCAAACCCTAGGTTGATCTACTTCATCTCTTTCAAACCTAATTTCTAAGTTTGTATTATGTTGTATATATTATGCTAGTTTAGTCTTTTGAAATTTATGATATTCTTTATGCAATTTTGGTATTTAAACTAAACTAAAACCCTAAATTCTATGTTAAAAAGCCCTAATTGCAAACCTTACCATCCCTGCGATTTCCTCCCTTGTCCTCTTCTACCCTCATCCTCTTCACCATCCTACTCGGCCTCTCCCTTCGCATCCTTTCATACCCTCGGCCTCCAGTTTTGTTCCCTCGTTGTTGTTGCTACCTCAGACCTACTGCTGCCTCGGACCTGTTGCTGCCTTTGTCCCTTCACTCCTCCTTCCCCTCATATCCTCAACTCTCTTCTAATCTTTTTCGCTGGCTCTATCTCCCACTCAAATCTGCCCCTGCTCCCTTTCTGGTGTGCACTAACCCGCGACCTATCCCTTTCCTCTTGTCCTTCTTTCCCTCCCATTTTCGGGCCTGCCTAGTCCTATTTGAGCCCTCCCTTTCCAGCTTACACAAGTCTGCAACAAAATTGCAGACGCTGTGTGCTCCCTCTTGTTGCACCCATCTGCAAACATAAAACAAAAACCAAGTTAGTGCATTAGTCTATTCAATTGAGGTTTAATTTTGGAGTTAGTTTCCTTGTCACTTCTTTTTTAACTGTGTAAGTATATCTCAGAACTTTACTTGCAAATCTGGAAATTACTTTTGTTCTATTAAAAACCTATTTGATGATGCTAATATTTATAGTCTGCTAAGTGGTTGAGTTTTAATTCCGTTTTGGGCATCTTACTAATATGTCGTGGCCATATATCCCTGAAGTTGGTTAGCTACTGAAGTTTCTTTCTAACTTACATGAACTCAGTCATTGAATGCATACATAAACCTTGTTACACACTTTCTTATGATACATATTGGTTATTGACGAGTATTGGTGGATGATATTTATTGAGATATTGAATACTATTGTCTCTGTAGGTAGAAAGGCATGCTAGCGATTTTTTGAACTTTGGAACCATTTAAGACCATCCAGACAACATGTGCTACCTTTCTTTCACTTTTCTAAGATTTTGTAAGTTGTTTGGTGCCTAAATCATAAAGGACCATCAGCATTTCTTTTTGGTTAATTTGTAATAAGATAAAAGAGCAAAGCATGCAGGCTTTTTAGCGCCTGCCCCCATCCCCCTATTACGTGGTACTAGTACCAATGCACCTTCAGATGTGTCCCCAGAGAGAGAGGGTCATTTTTTTTCATACCAGGAGGGAAGATATCCAGCATTTTCTGATTGGAGGTTATGGCCAGACCCTTTGGTTCTTCTCCTGGGAGTACTATGGCTTAGTGGCATTGTTGACTGCCTCATTAAAGGGCTTGAAGCCCTGAGGTTGGTATTCGGGGCTCCTAGGGGTGGGTCACTTGGTCACATGACCCCTCACCTATTTCATCACTTTGGTGGCATTTTTCTCAACACTGAGGCTTTTGTCTCTCTTCTAGGTCACCACTAACACCCTCTTGTTTCTCTGCATCCCAACGCCCTCTCTCCTTGGGCTTCTTCTCATGATGACATCATCTCTTGTACGGGGTCGTACTGCATGATATGGGGGTGCGTTGAGGGATTTTTCACTACTGTTGGGGTTAGATGGGGCATGATGTCCCCCCTGCCTACTCCAACCTTCTGTTTGGAGTATTTTGCTCATTTTCAGTCATTTTAGTCACTTTTGGGTAAACTCTAGGGAAAATGCCCCAAGTTACCCACATATTTGATTATTTTATATTATTTTATGTTATAATTTTAAGTTGACATGTTTTAATTTTAAATTGACATTTTAAAGCATGTCGGCTTGGTTATTTTGTAAAAAGTGAGTGTGAGATCATATAAATACAAACTCCTCACTTCATTTTTACACACAACTTATGGGATAAAATTCGTTATACTACTCTTTTACCCTAGAAGGGCCTGACGAAGTGAAGCGCATCTCTTGGAGGAATGATTTTTCTTGCTCTTGGATGAAGTTGGATGCACTCTTTGTCTTGCTAATGCTTTGCGGATGCTAGAATAGTTGGAATAACTCATGCTCAAGTAAGTCTTTTACATTTTGAAGGTTTGCTTGATGAACGGTAAGTTGATTTTGCATCTTGAATGATTGAATGGTAGCCCTAAGGATACATTCTCTTTGAATAGGGATTTTGCCTGCTATTCTATCCTCATTGCATAGGAAAAACGCTCCCAAGAGAGGTTTTGCAAAGTTCGGCCTTGGAGCTCCAACTTTGCTATAGTTTAGGCTCTTGAAACGAATCCTAGAGGTTGTTTCAAGAAGCCCTAACCTAATTGACAAGGAGAATTACTTCCAAAAGGAAGGTTGGTCATTGTAAGCCGTGTCATTAGTACCCAAAAGAGTTTAATGTAAATATTATTTGAGACTCCCTAGAGAGGTAGCTCCAGTCAAGTTAGTGAGCCCAACCTAGTTATGTTAAAAGGTCAAGTGAAAAATAAAGTATTAATAGAGAGTATCACTCTCTCATTTGTACCAATCACTCACTCAAGCATTGCGCATTAGAGGAAGAGGAAGGCTAACGAAGGAGGAGGAGAATTGCAGTTGGCTCTTGTGTTTGAGTTTTGTCTCTCTTTCTTATGAGACTTATTTCTTTGGGCATTGTACTTTAGTAATCTATATTGAGGAAGTTTTGTTGGGTTTTCTTCCCCTTGAGAGTTTCCTAGGATAAATTGTTGTGTACCTTGTGATTGTGTGTCTTTTAGAGATCCTATTTATGTTGCTATTGTGAAAATGTATTAAATGCTCATGAAATTAGAATTTAGTCTTTAGTAGCATATAATCTTAACATGGTATAGTCTTTAGTAGCATATAATCTTAACATGCTAATTGTAGTATATGTCTACAATTAGCACAAATATGCATGTTTTCACATTTTCTGAAACTAATTTGGCATTCCGTATTTTTTTAATATATGCATTTTAATGCATAAATCATATAAAAAGCACTCCCAGATTTTTTGGAAAATGGCTTTTCCGACACTCCAACACCTTCTTAGATCTGTGCTCTAGCATCCTTAATTTGTTTACACTCTAACAGTAACACGGAAGACTGAATAGCAGACATTTTCACAAAGCCTCTAAATTTCGGTTCTTCAGAGATAAACTTAGAGTTTAACAAAAAGTGCTTTTTGGTGGTTATTTTTAGGAAATGCAACATTTGCGTTACTTGGTTATGTTATTATCTAAGGTCTAAAATAATTGGAAACATGTCAATTCTAAATCTAGTTCAAAAGTGATCAATTATGTCTCATGTACGAAGTTATTCTTGAGTGGGCCATCTATGTGAGTTACAAGTAAAGGGTTGGAAGTAGTGAGTAAGTGCCAACTTGCCAAGTAGCACATTGGAGTGTCACAATGAGCCTAGATTTAGTGAGATGAATATTTTGTGGTAGCATCAAGCTAGTTGCCTTGTGCATGTATAAATAACCTAGCATCAATGAAACAAGCAAATTGAGTTAATTGGGCATTAAATTGTGTGTTGTAAACTCGTATATGCATATGCCTCTTCCATTAAATCTATCATATAACTGGTACAACACGTTCTAACTTCACTAAAAGCCAAATTTCAATAACATTGAGTGAGCCATTTATGTGAGTTAGAAGTAGTGGGTAAGTGCCAAGTAGCACATTGGAGTGTCATAATGAGCCTAGATTTAGTGAGATGAATACTCTGTGGTGGAATCAAGCTAGTTGCCTTGTGCATGCATAAATAACCTAGACATCAATGAAACAAGCGAATTGAGTAAATTGGGCATTAAATTGTGTGTGTTATCTCCCTATATTTGGGGAAAGCCAACTAAAATGGGTTTCTTTCTGACATGAATATTTTGTTGGTAATCAAATGAATTATTGAACTGAAATAAGTACAGTGGATTCCCTTGCATGTCATTGTTGAAAACATTTTCCCAATGGAAAAAGCCTGGTGTTAGTGTTTGTTATCCACTACTAAATTGCACTTAGTGGATTCCGAGTGAACCGTTGAAGTTATAAGCATTTTCAATGTTCATCATCAGTGTTCCGAGATCCATCAGGCCAAAAAAATTTGGCCCTTTGTAATGTTTGCATGTCCAGACCTTGCAGGGATATTGTAATAAGTTGGTCTATGCATGAGTTTTTTATGAAAGGTTTGGCCTTCCTTAACGTTTGTTATCAGGGGAATACTCTAAAGTGTTTTTTCGTTAGGGATTATGCGTTATTATTCAGTGACGTATAATTCTTGAGTTTTTCACTCACACCTCCAAAGCTGGAGTGTTTTCATGATGATGGATTTTGAGAGGTTATTAAAACTTACTAGAATGTATTTTTCAACATGCTAGCCATCAGTATTGAGTCATATGGGCATGCACTAGGTCCCCTAGGATTTTTGAGTCATTCTGAGAAAATTAATTTTTCTCAGTTTATGAGATTTTTTAATAATTTAATTAAAAAATGAAAAAAGTGATAAAAGATGGGTTCGGAGGTCAATTTGGACATGGGGGTGTTTGTTTTCTAACCCAAAGCACCCATAAAACCCCTAAACCCACTTTTCCTAAGTATTGAGTGATTATTTTTCACTTCATCAAATTTCTCTCCAAAATATTAAAAAAGTAATTTTTAATTCAAAAATAATGGATTTGGAGCAAATCCAAGCTCCTACAAAAAAGGTGGGTGGTCTGGTGAGTTGGCCCAATTGACTTGGCAAAGACATTTAAAGAAGATCCCAATGAATATTGGAGTGTTGTGAGCATTGATTTGATTGGGAAGAGGTGGCAGCCATCCCATTGAATACCACTCCAACCACCATATCAATCATGATTTGGATCCTACACTTGTCATTTGATGCCCTAAATGGCTCTCTTCTTCACAAATTCGAATTTGTGGTTGGAGAGGTGTCAAGTGGAGGTTAAAAAGTGTCAAATGGTTGGAGAAATGTGTCATTAACCTCCCCAAACCCCTCACATGTGTCAACAAGCCTTTTCCAAGTGCATCAATGCATTTCTCCAAGTGTCAAAGATGATCTATCTTGGGAAATGCACCTCCCCCTCTCTCTTTTTTCTATATAAGCAAGGTCTCTTGCTCCATTGAGTACCATGGATGCATAGAACCTCTGCTATTTTGTACATTGTGCTATTGAGTAATATAATTTTGAAGACTTTGGAGGTCCATCGGGTGCATCTTGTGTTGGAATGTTATACATATGAGGTGATATTGTTGCTATTTTGTGCTATTTCATGCTTTCATTGTGTAGATTTAGTCTATTGGGTATAAAAGCAAACATTTTGGTTGTAATTTGTTTGTTTATGTTTAGATATTAGGAGATTTGAATGTAATCGATTCTATTCGATTATACTTAGATTCATTTGGTTTCGTTCTATTCTAGCATACTAAGTTTCACATTGTTTTTGGCAAGTTTTGGCATTGTTTTCGCTGCAGATCTAAAGGCTCAAGGGGATTGAGAACTCGGTTGTTCTTCTTGTTCTTGGGCAGCCTTCTATTTTCTAACACATTTGTATTTCAGAGATCTTTCAAAGCTATTTGCAAGAGACAAGGGCATTGGAAAAACAAGTTTCATCCATCTCTCTAAAACAAACTATCTCTTTTCCCAATTTTTCTTGCTTTGCTTAAGAAGTAGATCCATCTTCATGCTTAGTATTTAGATCCATTCTTTTTTCAGCATTGCAAACTAGTTTAGATCTGATATTTCAATTAAAAGTCTTATCATTCATTAGATCTAGGATAGATTTGAGATTTTCCATACTTGGAAGAAAAAAAAAATTGAAATTTTTCTAAGTGTAAAATTTTTCAAAATTTTTATTTTTTCATCGTCTTTCCCATCATATTTCCACACTTTTAACTTGTTGGTTTTTAGCAGGTTTGCACATAAAAGTGGAGTTTTGGAGTGACCAAGACCATCAAAGAAGGCTTAAAACGAACCGATGGACACCCAATTCATTGTAACACTATTGTACATCATTGTAAGCTCTTAGATCCAAGTTTAATGGACTAAGAAGCATTTTATTTCAGCATTCAAATTGTAAAAGATTTAAACGAGAGCAGTGGAGTAACCAGCACCCACATCCCATCCCCCCTAGGGGGATTTGCGTTTTTTGTCAATTTTCGTATGATTGAATTTTTCTAACTCCACCTTTTCACACACTCACTTTTTAAGTGCAGGGTGTATCTTCCATTTAATTTTGCAACTTAAATCATTTCTTAATTTTTCATTTATGCAAAAGTAGAATAGAAATAAAACCGTCTTCGTCGCCACGAAGTATGCTCTCACGTTCACCCAAAGGCAATTTTGTTGATTAGTGAAGGTTGATCAGAAATCGATGCATAAGATTGGCCATCAGTATCTTTTATTTACAAAGTTTTGCATTTCAATTTCATAAGACTCTTGAACTTAACTAAAAAGCAAGTCAAGAGCGCTCTCTGTCGGAGAGTCAATGGTTACTTGCTTCTAATTGGAATAAACTATTTGCCTACACTGCGTATGCTCTACCCACCAGTAGTACGTCTGAGTTGTGGAATATCAAAAGCAGTTGGAAGCACTTTCTTAATTCTCACAATTTATTTTAATCAAGTCACCTAATAAAATTAACTACCCACAACATAGTGAAAATCCGGCACTTCGAGACTAAATTTTGGTGTGGATTCTGCCTGGGGAAGCCGAGTAGCTGTACTCTGACCTTGGGGCACCTTTAGACTACATCCTTGTTGGTGTAGTGTTGAACATGCGCTCAGGGTATTGACAGTCCGTCATGGTCTTGTACGGAAGCACCAACCTTTAGAACTTCGGACATTCCTCTCTGTCCCTTTATGGTATATCGAGAGTTTCCCTTCTTTCCCCTAATCAAGATTCATTTTAATAATTTAAAATCAACCAAGAGACAATTGCACAGCATTTCAATTTCACACTGTGTTTTGACTCTATAAGGCACTGGTCCTCGCACATTTCATTTGCTTTTTATCAATCTCAAGTATTTGTGCATCTTTATATTCACAATGATTTATCTAAGTTTATGCTGGTGAAAGCTTTCTTAAACCATTGTTGCAATTACATCTTGAACCTTATTCAAAAACTCCCACAAAATATTAATAAACAACCCATCACTTAACTGGAAGACCCTAACAACCTTAGTAACTTTCCATAGGGACTACCCCCTTGGCTTTCATTGGGAATTTCGCCTAAACGGAGGAGTCAAGAACCAAGTGACATACTTGACTCAAGACTTGCCACGAAGGGCACACCGAGCGGCAGCATAGATTTCTGCTGCAACAAAGGCGGTGTGTGATCCGGCGGCAACAGTGTTAATCAGATGTATTTCACTGTATATGAAAATTAAATTATATTGGATTGAAGGTTTAGGTTCTGGATTCAACAAAAAGGTTTGGAGCTGCTGATGTTATTCCCAACATTAGGCAAAAAAATATTGAAATGCTCTTCAAGAATGTGACAGAAAAAATGGCATTTTGGGCAGCAGTGTTAGATACAGAGCCTAATATTAAGATGTTGCTCAATCAATAGAACAATCAAATTTGGTTCATCTCTGAGAAGCATGTGTAGAAATTCTAAACCTATGTTTATGAGAGCATGCCTAATATTTGGCCAAGTATTATAGTTCCAATTAAATTAAAATATGAAAAACAAAGCACTTACAGCCATATGAGTTGTTCATGAATTGTCACCACTTGAAAAATAAATAAACATATAAAGATCAAGGAAATTCAGTCTGAACAAACATGAATAGTTGAGTTCCACTGTCGAAAATCTGCATTCCATACCTCTTCTTTAAGATCAAATATCCTGGAGCCAGATGCAATGTTTAAGGAGTAAACATGTTTGGGTGTATCCTTGTAGGATACAAATAATTCACACAAGAACTTGTTCACTGCATCCTCATCTGCACCATCACTGCTGATGCAAAAAATACAAGTGAAGATCCATCTATCATTTTTCAATGGAGAGAACTGAAGTAATTGCCTATACACTCAAAAGTCAGACCCTAAAGAAATAGAAAGCACACCTGTAAGCAAGACTCCGAATTTTGAAATAAGTGATATCATCCAAAAACAGATGGCAATAAGCCAACCTGCCGTCTCGACCTGCACGGCCTGTCTCCTACAGCAACACCCTAGGGTAAGACTCCGAGTAGAGTTACATACAAAATTACAAAAAAAAACTCGGTTTCTTGGTTAATGGAATTAAAACTAATGCTGACCTGAACATAATGTTCCAAACTTCCAGGCAAGCTATAATGAATCACCTGCCACATATAAAATCAGAGCCCTATCACTAAGCCTGGAAAAAGCAGCAGTTTGCACACAAAGAGAACATTTGGCATTGAAAGAAGCCAAAGAGTAATATTAAACATCTAAAAACTTGGCTATTATGTAAAGTACAATTGGCAATGGTTTCTAACAAACATACACCAATAAACATGCTAAATGAAATTTCTAGGCCAATTTTAGTTATCAACTCCATCATATTAAAGGTTACATACGGCTTCCACGTCGCTCTTGTCAAAGCCCATACCGAACGCTACAGTTGCAACCACCTTCAGCCAAAGCAGAAGCAAACATGTTTAACCACTGAAAATGGAGCCATATTAACAGAACTAATTGAAATGCTACTTTACAAATTATAGTAAACACAAAAAAACTGAGCATGGCTCATGAATATCAGTGGACAAAAAAACGTTAATAAGAAAACAACACAGCTGGGAACTGTAGATAGCCTTTTTTCCTTTATAAATAAACTAGAAATTACATAGGTCATAATTAACAACCCCCAAACAAGGTGAGGACACCTGCCAAATCTGCCAATGAGAAGCATTTGAATTAGCTTACCACTCGGAGCTTGTTAGAGCAAAACATGTCCTGTGTTTGCCTTCGATCTTTTGCAGCTAAGCCACTATGGTAGCTCTGCATGTAAAACAATATCACTTGACATGCATTTACAGACACCTAAGTCTGGGACTTCTATTTACAGACACAAGAAATCACTCAAAATAAATCAAACAATGACTGAAATCCTAACCTTTGCATGAATATTATTATCACGGAGAAATTTGCTCACGGAATCCGTCTCAGCCTGCAAAACATATCAAACAGAAGTAATCAATTTTATTATCTTCAATGAGAATTTCACCAGAAGATTTTATGAACTTTTGAATGTATATTTGAGATTTGAAAGAGTAAGTACTTACATTATGTATTCAAAATTTCCTTCACAATCGATAACAAGCAATCTCAATAACTTTTGTCTTTCAATAAATCAATTCAATTAAAACAATATAAGAACGTTTGAGTCTTGACATCTAGCCTATTCCCAAAACTCAAGCTCTTGAGAAGAAACATTGCAGATTTATATTCTAGAGACAATAAAGTTTTTCCTCATTTTAAAACTATACTTATCAACGTTGATAAAAAGACTTCATTAGTTCAGACTTACACACCATATTAGCAGAGCAGAGTTATATGTTGAACTAAGCTGTATGGAAATGGATATGGATCCCCCAGAATTTTTCAAAAGTTAGGATCTGGAGATGAGGAAATCACATATGAAGATAAATATACACCTATATGTGATTATATTTCATCAAAACAAATTATGTGAACCAGAAACATATAAAATTCAGATCTTCAAAAATATTTTGCTCTAAATTGCTCTCACAAACTCAGAAATGCAGGCTGTTATGGATCTGCTCTGGAAAGAAATCCAGAGCAGATCCAGATCCAGTTCTGCTGATACACAGATCCAGTTTCAGATCTGCGGAAACCTGGATCCTGAATCATCCAGGTGGATTCGTTAACATAGACACTCAATAAGGGGCATTAGGATTCACGATTTATGATAATGTTTATGCATTTGGATTAGGAAGTGCTACTCTAGTCTTCACCCCAACTTCAAATGTTTTGCTGAAAGGAGAGAATACTCTTGCCCCTTAATCTCTGCATTACTTTAAAAAATTACTATTCAACTTTCCACTGTGTTCAACTTGAATGCCAATAGCCAAATCGGTACAGGTTCGTAACAACCAAATTAGTTTATGATAATCACGCAATTCTCTTTCAAATTATGCATGACATAATAGGATCATTATAGTTTCAAGCCTAGGCAGAGTTGTGATCCAATGTACCTTTTCTGTTAAAAACAAGGGCTACAACTATGATCCCTGCTAATAGTACCTCCAGTATGAACTTCCATTTACTTATTCAATGTTTTTTCTCCTTCATACATCATCAGATACATTAAGGGCCATTGTAAGTGATTTTTTAACACCTGGCAAATCATTAGTAACGAGGTTCAAGTTTCAACAAGGAAGTCCATGTCCACTAGTCTAGTATTTCTGAAAAAATTACCTTTGAAAATACTAAAAATCTTTCTTGAATTAAAATACAAAAGGGACTGAATTGTTATAGAAAGGACAGTGTTTGTCACCCATTTTTTTTGTTTGGTAGGCAGATAGTGGAAACATTCCTCCATACACAGGGAAAGCAGGGAAAGTGCACAGTTAAACTCAAAATGACTTTCAGCATAGCTTCCCCTCAGAATGCCTTTTTAGCTTAGCTGCCACATCCAGGTCGCAGGCTGCAGCTAGGCCATCAAAACAGTCCAGATCTTACAGCTGGCATCATCCGGTTGCACCATACTAGCACTAATCTATATTAACAAGGGAGCATGCTCGATAGATTTTGAACGAAGGTCCTCCTAATAGAAAAAGTTCTACATTACCACTAGAACATGGCCCTAAAGACATCACCAAAGAGTTATTCACAAGCAAAACTATTATCTGTGAAATGAGGTCATCCATGTCAGCGGCATATAGACCTTTCTCTTCAACCTATAGGGAGTCACCTACGAACAGTGTCAACTTTAAAAGCTCATTTCAACTCCCACTAAATTCTCCAACCCCCAAATGTGTTAAACCCCAAAGAAGCAGCCCAGCCCCCAAAATTGACACCCTTGCGGAGTTGTCGTATGGGGTCTCAATTTAGTTGACGCCAGACCAAAAGGCAGCCCCTTCTACCAGCACCCAGCAGCGGGCCACCTCTTCCAAACAGAGAGACATCCCCCAGACCAAATCCATCATCTCTGCCTAGTTCTTATACAGAGTTTCTTTCCTTTGTCCTCGGATGGTAGGAAAGCTTCTCTTTAAGAGGATCCCCTCTCTCCCTCGTCTGATAGTAGGCCCTTGGAGCATTGAGGCTCTTTCCCTTGTAGTTGCGTCCAGAACATTGTATTTCTTCTTTTTGACATTGTGATAGTTGTGCTTAGATCTTTTAGGGTAGCATTGCTTCTTACTTTTATAGGAGTGGCCTTTGCACTCCCACTTTGTATCGCCACTTATATACTGTGCAATACCGTTGTACTACTTTTGGTCATTTCTTGGACATTAACAAACTTATTTTATCTCCTCCAATTTCCAAAACTCACAGAAAGAAAGAACCAAAGAAATTTTGTTAATGCCCACAGCCTACAGGTGACCAAAATACATCAATGGGACTAGAAAGTACAACAAGTCACAATAGGATGTAAGAGTGCAAAAGCCAACTCTTCAATGCAAAACGAGATATAAATACAATTAATAAAATAGTAGTCAAGCTAAAAGGTAAACTCTAACAAAGTGTACATCACGCTTTGACATTAATAAAATTATCTTATCTTATCTTATCTTATTTTATCTATAAGAGGAGAAATGAAGAGAAGCACTACTTTGCACCAAAAGTAGTAGGACTAGATAAGATACGATAATTTTATTAATGTCCAACATATAACCACAAAAGTAGGTCAATGGGACTATGCGGGTACCATGAGAACAACACAAAGTGGGAGAGTAAACATAGCTTCTATAAAAACTAAAAGCTAAAAAGCTAAAAGAAAAACTCAAACCAAACCCTAGCTCTATAAATGGAGAGCCAATCTCGGAGAAAAATAATTAAAAAAACAAGGAAAGATATGAAGAGAGCTGGTCCAAGAAAGGAAAATGTATAAAGGGAGTGGATCCGAGAGCTGTCATGCAAAAATAGCGAAACTGACACCATCATGGACCACTGGAAGCACTGGAAACACTGGAAGCACTGGAAACACTGGAAGCATTAGGGGTATCTCTTATATCTAGAAACTCACATCAAATCTACTTATGATATAGATCTAAGCTATAGATTCAAATGCTTGAATGCTTGCTTAAAAAATTGAAAAAGGGAAGTTCTTTGAAGTTTGAAGGAGGGAAGAGAGGAGAAGTTTTGCTTTTAAAAAGTTTATCTAGCAAAAGTGAAAGTGCTTCATTGGCTGCCCTCAAAAGCAAGCCAAGATCCTCAAAAGGACTTGTCCTTTTGAGTTATTTTAGTAAAATTTTTGCAAGTAGATTAACTTATAATTTTCCCATAAATTTTGTAGTTGCCCAAATCACTTTTAAAAGTGATTTTGGGCATTTTCTAACAATAATTTGTTCGCTGCTACCAGAAGAGAAGCTAACTCAATCACCATCAATCATCATGAAAGCACCAATTCAAAGTCTAATACTGTCCTCCAGGGAGTGGTCAAAAATTGAGTGGACCAGGTTAAGTAATCATGGGGGGTGTACTTAGTATAGAAATTTATGTATCTGACTTTTATTGCAAATTCAAAAATTTCACCTCGTTACGCGCCTGAGATGCTACAGTGTTCCAGCGAAGCTGAGGCTAGAGCAAGGCGCCAAAATTGTTTGTTGTACAGGCCAAAGTGGGATTTATTGTATGGATATTTGGTTTGGGGTTTGTTTACCCCCTTGATTGGACATGGCCAACCCCCTTGGTTTCACTCTCAGAAGTACCTGGCTTAGTGGCTTTGTTGACTACCCCTTCAGTGTGATGATATCTCCACCATGCAGGGCTTTATGCCCATGGGTTGGTGCTCTACGGCTTCTAGGGGTGACCCGCAAGGGCACATGCCCATCCTGGTAATTTGACTTGTAGAGGTGGTTGCACTTTGTAAAGGACTGTTATCTCCTCCTAGCACACCTTCTTGCACCCACCAGGATCTATTTCAGCGTCCAGAGACCCCTGCTCCAACCTTCTTGGCCCAGTGCGCCCTTCTTCCAGCTATTGCGTACCAGATGAGACTACAATGCCTTAGAGGGGGGGCGTTGAGGGACTTTCAACACTTTGGGGTTAGATGGGGCATGAAGTCCCCCCCGGCTCACTACTTCATCAAGTGAAGCCATTTCTCATATTATTTTAGATTATTTTTATTATTTTTGTAGATTTTAGGGTAAAATTCCTTTGTTTTGTAGAATTTACCATAAAAATAATATTATTTTATGATTTAGGCTTGTAGGCTCAAAATTAAAATATTCAAGAGAGAAAGGTATAAATAGACCTCCTCTCATTGTAAAATCATAACACAAGGGTTCAAATTATGTTTATTCTTCTTTTTCTCCAATTGTATGGGCTCTCTAAGTGATGCGCACCTCTTGGGATGATCTCTTATTGGCTTGAATGGTGAATAAAGATTATTTTTTAGGGTTTCTTGCACATACATGTTGATGCTAGAACGATTGGTGAACTCATCCACAAAAGGTGACCTTATTGCTTCTACTCTGCTCATATTTTGTTAAATATCGATGAGTCTATCTCTATCTTTTGTTGAATGGTGCTATTTGGTGTATTCTACTCTTTGTTTTAAAACTCAACCGACTCGGACTCGGACTCAACCGAGTTGACCTCGAGCCGAGTTGAGTCGACCCTTAACTCGGGTCGGGTGGCCGGTTCAGTACCGAACTGGCCAACTCGACCGAGTTAAGGGTCGACTCCCCCGAGTCGGACCGAGTTAAAAAAAATTATTTTTGTAATTTTTTTAAAAATTAATCCTAACCTAACCCCTAACTAACCCTAACCTAATCCTAACCTAACCCCTAACTAACCCTAACCTAACCCTAACAAATTAACAAAAAGAGATCGCTTTCTAACATTCTATTCACTTGTTCGTTGGAGAGACCATGAGTCGTGACCACTACTGCAGTCTACTACTGTTACCGCTAACCGTGACTGCTAGACACCGCTGGAGAGCTCAAGTTCGTGTCATTGTGACCACTGGGAGCTGTTGGACTCTGGAGAGCCCGGCGTTGGAGAGCAGTGGAGTTGGAACTGGAACTCGCTGAACTGTATTGGAACCCATGGAACCCGTCGAACTGGGAACTAGTAGTTGGAACTTGGAACCCGTCGACCTGGCAAAGCGCAAAGGTAAGTCATCGTGCCACATTTTTTTTAATAAAATTTACAATTTAAATGTAAATTTTACACAACTGTATTGTGTAAAAAAACTTACCGTTTTTTAATAAAAATTAAAAAACAATTTAATTTTTTTTATTGTTTTTAATTTTTATTAATAAAATCTGCAATTTAATAATTTTTTTTACTATTTATTTAAATAAAATTTGTAAATACAAATACAATTTTTTTATTGTTTATTTTAAAAATACAAATTTATATTTATTTTTTTTTTACTGTTTACTGTTTATGTGTAAAAAAAAATTGTACTATTTTTTTTAAATAAAATTTGCAATTTAAAAATTACATATTTGTAAATTAAATAATTAATTTGTCTGTAATTTTGTTTTTAAGTATTTTATTTTATTCATAATTTTGCAATTCACTTACAATTTACAATTTAACTGTTACCGGATCCACCACCCTAGTGTGTAGGATCCGCGGATCCGATACGTATCTGGACCGGATCCACCTAGGATCCACCTAGGATGGAAACGGATCCCTTGCATTAGGAAACGTATCCTGGTCCTATGAAACGGATCCTGTGAAAAATCAAACAATTCCTGAAATTTTCAAACGGATCTTGAAACTTCCAGTGCTTCTATGACCCATTGATCCCCCCAAAAAAACTGTTTTTAATGAAAAACATAAAAAACCCTAAATAGCTAACGACTAAAAGTGTAAAACCCATTCCTACTCAAGGTCCGATCCATCCTTATGTCAAGATCTGCTCTTGAACTCTGATATATCAATATCAAGTTCTGATCTCAATGTTTTTATTTGATTTATCTATATGGTCAAGGTCTATTGTCAAGGGTTGATCTATCTTTATGTTATATGTTGTTGCTCACTTCACCTACACTGTTAGGTAGTCTTGCCAGAGCCTTCAAGAAAACCACTTTATTCCCTGCGATTGGGACATGTGGATGTGGCTCACAAAAACACTATTATGACCTACTTTTCAAGTTCATGCTGGAATGGTTTTTAAAATTATCAATATCAATCATGGTTACAACTCATCAAATTATCAGTGATCGTACATGAACTCTCTTTTTTGGCAATAACTTATAGTTCTACTCGTGTTTCATGAATAGTTTTGATTCTTCACTCTATATTCTTATTTATTATATAATTTTTTTTTATTTTTTGTACTTGTCGTTTCCCTGTAGTGTCTGGAACTTGGGTTTTAAAAAATCTAGCGAATCCGGATCCGTATCTGTATCTTGGTAACTTAGCAATTTAATAAATTAATTGCCTATAATTTATTTTTCTAAGTTTGTAGGTCTAACTTTGTTTTCATTTCCTTTGCATGTTGAAGAGTGAATTCAGTGAAGTGTGAAGTGTGACCATTTACATTTCAAAATGGCACCAAAATCAAAAGATCCAGCATGGATCCATGCTGATGTGGTTGACGAGAAGATGTATTGCAAATATTGCAAAAAATGGATTGAAGGAGGGGGCATTCATAGGCTTAAACAATACTTGGCTGCCATTAGAGGAAATGTTGCCCCGTGTGAAGTTGCTTCAGAGGTGATTGGAGAGATAAGGATGGAGTTGCAATAGCAATTTGATCAATATCAAGTGGATAAGACTAACCAAAAAGAGAGAGAGAGAGGCAGAAATAGGGAAGAAGAGGCATCTTTCAGAAATGATGAGATCTGCACCTCATGCTAAATATGAAGGCTCCTCATCCATGACTTCTACCAATTTCAGGGAGATCCCTTTCAGTATGTTCCTCGCCCCCATTCAAATCTGTCCAAAAAGGGGGGTAATATCCAAAACTATTTCTCCCCTCAAAACACCTCTTGTAGTGCTGCTGCTTCTCAACCAATTCAGCCCACCATAGATGCCCATTGGAAAAAGCAACACAAAGAAAATGCTCATGAGTATATAGCTAGATGGTGGTATGATGCAGATATCCCCTGCAATGCTACCCATTCACCTTAATTTCAACCTATGTGGGATTCTGTTATTACTGTCGGTAAGGGCTTCAAAGGCCCTAGTATGCATGACTTGAGGGGATCTCTCTTGCAGAAAGAGATCAAATCCTTAGATGAATAATTCAAGGAGTTCAAAGCATAATGGGTTGTAACAAGATGTACTATCATGTCAGATGTATGGACTGATGCAAGGAACCGAACCATCATAAACTTCCTTATCTCTTGCCCACAGGGAACCATGTTTTTGAAATCATATGATGCATCTAATAAGGTGAAAGATGCAAATCTGTTATTTCAGCTTTTAGTTGAGGTTGTCGAGCTGGTGGGGGCAACTAATGTTGTGCAGGTCATCACAGATAATGCCTCTAACTATGTTCTTGCTGGTAAGATGTTAGAGGAAAAATACACAACAATATTTTTGACCACATGTGCGGCACATTGCATAGAGCTCGTGCTTGAGGACATATGCAAACAAGATTGGATAATGCACATTGTAGATCATGCCAAAAGCATCACAAGATACATCTACAACCACTCATGGGTATTGAGCTTGATGAGGAAACACACAGGGCAGGGAACTTGTTAGGCCTGCCATCACTATATTTGCAACTCACTTCCTCACGTTGCAATCTCTCATTGCTCAAAGACAAAACTTGGAACAAATGGTTTCAAGTGATGAATGGAATTCAAGTAAATGGGCTTGCAAAATAGATGGAAAAGACACTAAGAAGAAAATCTTGGAAACCTCATTTTGGAGAAAAGCAGCCGAGGTTTTCAAAATTACTGGACCATTTGTTAAAATGTTGCGGTTGGTGTATGTGGAAAGATTGGGCATGGGCTACATTTATGAGGCCATGGATCAGGCAAGGAGAAAATATGGGCAGCATACAAGGATAGAGTGACCAAGTATGGGCCTATTTGGGATACATCAATAGGAGATGGAACAATCAACTCCATCGTCCTATACATGCAGCTGGGTATTTTCTGAACCCAAGGTATCATTATAGAGCTCAATTTGGAGAAGATCAGACCGAGGAGGTCAAAGATGGATCGTATGAGTGCCTTGGGCGCATGGTCCCAAATGAGATGGCGCAATTGGAGATACACCAACAGATTACAGCTTTCACTAGAGCCACAGGTACCTTCGGAAAACTTGCGGCTAAGATTGCAAGAGATGTGGACCAACCAGGTAAACAATTCCATTGTTTTATTAAATTCAATTGTTTAATTTTTAAAATTTACAAACTTCAATATTTAGTCAAATTCACAATCTAATTCGTTGATTTAATTGTCTTTGCACTTACAGCAAGACAGTGGGAGTCATTTGGTGGCCAAGGCCTTCATTTGCAAAAGTTGGCAATTCGAATCCTTAGTCAACCATGCAGTTCTTCCGGTGTGAGTGCAATTGGTCTGTCTTTGAGCGGATTTACACGAAGAAGAGAAACCGTTTAGAGCAAAACCGGTTAAATGATCCAGTCTTTGTGGAGTACAACCTCCGTTTAAGGAGCAACCAATTGATGAACAAAAGACCTGATACAGATCCCATTGTGTTGGATGATATTGATCCAACCTCGAATTGGTTAGTGGAGATTGAAGACCCCGAGTTTGATTTTGACTTTGATATTGAGGTGGATGCGGCCGATAATATTAGTTTGGAGGCAGATCTACTATTACCAGTACCATCATCAGTTCATGCAGGTGTAGAATCTAGATCCATAATATTTTTTTCTATCATTGAATAATATATGAGTGTTTCAATATTACTATATTAATAATTTGATATAAATATTGATATAACATTATTTCATTGCAAACATTGCAGGCACTACTCGAGAGGGATAGATGCATGCACCTGTAGGCCCTGATCCACATCCAACTCGTGCTTTTACACATTCAACTAGTACTCCAACTAGTGTTGCTCCTAGTGCAGCAGTTGTAGATGACCTTGAGGGGTTTGAGCCTGAGCCAGATGCCATTGCCTATATCATTGCTAGTCCTAGTGCTAGTTCTTGGCATAGTAGTGGTGATGAGTTTGATGATTGATCATGTTGATCAATGATGTAATGTCATACTTATTACTCGCACCATAGCATTTTGTTTTTTGGACTCTATCACTCCACATGTCATTTAGGCCTCTTTGATTATGTATTTTCACTTTGTTCTAGTCTTCCAGATATGTATTATGAAAGTGCTGATAAGTTAGAGTTATTTTCACTTTGTTGCTTGTTGATGTTGTTGTTGCCCCTAGTGATATCAAGGGGGATGGAAACACTTCCCACCATTTATCCTCTGAAACCCAAAGTTGTGGGATGGTTGTGTTGATCATGCTCCCCTAGATGTGTGAGGGAAACTATCAATTACCTGTTGGGGAAGTCAGTCGAGGTAGTCAACACTTCTACTTACGAGTTCTATCTATGGTTAGGTCGATATCCCAATGCCATGTATATTGCACCAGAGGATGGGATGGAGAGGTCAGGGATAGAACTAGTGGTGACTAGGTATGTGGAATACTTGTGGATATGGATGGGACCTCGATGAGGTTGGTGTAAATTTTTTTGAGTTTACTGCTTGCTGGTTTATGTCAGCTTTTCAGTGGTTTTCATTTCCAGCCTATTATGCATCGGCTGAAAACTACTTATGAAAATTTCTAAGACAATTAAACATGCTGTAAAATCGCTCTAGCAGACAAAAATTAACATTTTAACATGCACACCATAAAAATGAGACTCAGAAATTTTTGGCAACTATGCCCTGGAAAAACCCCCACGGGGAAAACCAGTAAGAGAGAGAGAGAGAGTTTATTATTTATTCACTAAATCTCAGTACATAAATTTTACAACAGAAATGTACTTATCTCCACCATGAAATATCACCCAGAAAATTATTTCGAAATGAGTGCCAAACTGCTGCCTCGATTTCTGTGCCTAAGTGCTGCCTTGAAATCTGTGCCAAACACTGTCTCGAATTTTGTGCCAGCCTGCCTCGCTTTCTGTGCCTACTTCTACCTTGATTTCAGTGTCAACTTTTGCCTCGGTTTCTGTGCCAAAGGACAATCCCGAAATCTGTGCAAAAACAATCTTGAAAACCGTGCAACAAGTACAGTCTGTACGGACTATACGGACCTAGGAAAAAGTGCAGAAATTATTCTAGAAAACTGTGCCCAGAATCAGCATAGAAACTCATGCCCTTGTCTTGGGAAATGTGCCCAGCATGAATGCATTGAAAACTGTGCATGTCTCGAGATATGTGCCCAGCTGACTATCTCGATTTCGGCGCCCAAAATCACGCTGCTGTACTTTCCTCGATTATTGTGCCACTCATAAATGCTTCCATGAGCAACCTCGAAATGTGTGCCCTCTCTTCAAGCTGAAAACTGGTGTCTCAATTTTCGTGCCAATGATCTCCTCAAATGGATGCCTCGAAATTCGTGCTACCTCCAGCTATGTCTCCTCTCTTCTCTCTTCACTCTAATCAACAAAAGTGAATGTCAAATGCCTCCCTCAAGCTTTTTGATCAAACCCTAGGGTTTCCCTAAATCCAATGGATGAGATTAACTTAGATCAATGGTTGAAATTAAATGCTCCATTTACTTCTCATAAATTATTAATTTCACTCACCCACTTAAATTTATCAAAAAGTGACTTTGAGTTTATAAAGTCTCATTAAGTGTTTTTAATGTGAGGGTCACCCTTTTCCCCCTTTCTAAGTGACTTAGGCAAATGTCACTTGGGGAACACTTCCCTAGGTACAAAAACTAACAGTTGGATGGTGTATTCATTATTATAAACCTTCATGATTATATGCGTGGTCTATTGAATATGTTTATGAGATTAATTTCTAATGCTTTTGTATGAAAATTTATGAGTAATGAATGGTCGTAAATCTTGATTAGTAATAAATGAGGAATGATGCATGTTTAATTGTTCTTCTACAAGTTTACTTTCATCATATAAGATTTCATTAGAGAATTCGATGTGGATTATTAGTACCCATGCAAGAGGTGTATGTGTTGGCCTCATGTACACACCTTACGAGAGTACATTAGTATGATTGGTCGGTACAATAATTATTAAGTAATTAGGTTGAGATTTAAATATATTATTAGTATGTGTGTATACTATAAATACATAATTGCATGGGTTACAAGGATCATCGATAGTCAAAATTGAATCGAATTGAATGACTTGTTGA
Organism: Larix kaempferi; assembly: GCA_027924585.1. NCBI lineage: Eukaryota > Viridiplantae > Streptophyta > Pinopsida > Pinales > Pinaceae > Larix > Larix kaempferi. The sequence continues at coordinate 4,386,544 of BSBM01000079.1, forward strand.
ATTGTTACATCTATATAAATGTATATATGGTAAAGTATTAAAATGTCATTTAGACATTGCATTCATGTATCAATGTACATACATAACATAATATATTCCAATGTTGAAAAAGTCGGTTTCGACAAAAAATCGATAAGGGTCTCAAATACAACTTCTTGACAACATCAACGAAAAAATCAGCAAAAATCGACAAACTGCAGCAAACATTAAAAAATACAAAATATATAAAGCAACAACAACATCAAATAAACATATAAAGCAACAACAACATCAAATAAACACATTGGCACATAAATATGGAGAAAGCGATGATATATAGATGTAGACTGTAGTGGATGCAAATAACTCGGAGTGGTTTGATTTCAATGACTCGGACTACTAAAAAATAAATAAATTTTTACAATTTTAACGGAAAAAATATATAGTAAAGATTCCAAGCTATGATTCCAAACCATTAAAGACAAAATATGCAAAGTCTACTCATGTATATACCATCTAAGGGTGAATGTATAAAAATGGCACCAAGTGCAATACATATCTAAATCAAAATTGAAAAAACATAATCATCAAAATCATTGTCTATGTTGGGATCTATTCATCAATAGCACCAGTCCCCCCACCTCTATGCTCTAGCCCTTGACTCTACCTCTAATCTCGAAGTTGATCCTCCAAGGACATCACTTAACTATTGAAGTTACAACATCATGAGTCAATCATATGTGTCAAGATTGAGCCTCGTGTGTCGAGGTAGTGCATTATAGGAGCCTGAGTTGGACTCAGGAAACTTGGAGAAGAATCTTGAGTTGGACTCAAGAATAAATAAGCCTCATGTGTTGAGGTAAGTGCTTTGTATGTCAAAGTGATGGCGTTGTACATTCTTGTTTGTCAAGACTAAGGTCTTGTGTGTCAAGATGGTCCTCATGTGTTGAGGTGGTGCCTCATGTGTTGAGGTAATGCTTTGCATGTCGAAGCATGAATGGTGTGTGATGTACTACTAACCATGGTTGAACTATTAAGTCTCCTCTAGAGACTGGCCACCTCTAGAGTGAATTACTTTAGCATATGAACACTTGGAATGATAGTAGAACAAGATGATCACATCATTGGAAAAATCTCCTTAGTATATTTGATATGATAGATAAATTAAAGTTGGCACATGTGGACCCTGCAAATAAGACAAGAAATAAAGATAAGATGTGATAAGATAAGAGAGAACTCGATTTGCTCACTTCAGTAAAGACTTCAGTTAAATAAGAGAGAACTCGAATTGTTAAACTTCAGTGATGTTAACAAGAAAGACTTTAGTTAATTAAAGGAGAATTCAAATTGTTCACTTCAGTGATGTTATCAAGAAGGACTTCAGTTAAAAGAGTTAACTAAGTGTTAATAAAGAAGATATAGTTAACTAAAGTGTTTTGCGTTTCAACCCTTGAGTTAAACTAAAAGACGACACTTATGTTGAACTAAAAGACAACACTTGAATTGCGACACTTGATTTGCAACACTTAAGCTACGACACTTTAGTTAGCCTCCTAACTAAGTGACCTAGCATCCAGATGAAGAGCGAGTTCATCCTGAAGTCAGAAGATAAAAATAGAAGCCGAAGCATGAGAAGTATGATATATATATGTTATGGAAGATTGATGAATTCAATGTGAGAGCGAATTCTGTTCTCTCTTGAAGGCTATTCGCATTCATTGTGCATGTGACCAAAATCAGCAAATTGGTCTTGTGCAAGATATTATTCTGAGTTCTATTCTTCCATCTTCTCTCTTGCTTTGTGATTGCACCAAGAGTGCTTGGTGTTTCTCTCTGTCAATGCACTAGGGGTGCTTGATGTAATCTACTCATTGTAAAGACATTCTCTGCTATCTATCAATATTCTAAGGAAGATTTTGCTGGGGTTTTCTCCCGCAAGTACTAGAGGGTTTCCCCAGGGTAAATGTTGTGTCTCATGTGAATGTTTATGCTTGTTGATTATTCATTTGATTACAAGTACTACTATAATGCCGCATTAAGATCAAAAATTAACATTAACACCCTACAATTTTGATGAAACTTCTTAATCCAGGCATTAAAATAAGGTAAAAAGAGCTTCCCATGCTTAAGAAGTGATTTTGCTGGACTGAAAAGTACATTTTTTATTAAGGTCATGACAAAGGAATTCAATCAACTTCAACAATCAAGCATCGACACCAGCAATATCAAGGTACATAGAGAGGTTGATGTGCTTGATTAAATTCCAATCCCTTAACCACATACATGATAGAATCTAGTGGAAACGTTGCAATCCTGAAATCCTGAAAACCATTAAGTCTGTTGAATTCTGAATGGGATCTTAAATTCTACTTTTTGTATATGAAGTCTGATGAGGTTGGAACCACTCTCAAACATCCTGAAACAATTAATGGTAATGTTAAAAATTTAAGTAAAAGGATGGAAAATGAAAGATAAAGAGAATGTTACCTGTACAAAACTGATCATTTTTTTTTAAATCCAAGTTTTTAAAACTGTGAAAAAGCCTCCTTGACGATTTTTTCCATTATGGCACACTATTTACCAAAACATCGTGATTTTTTAGAAAAAATCGCATTGTTTACAACTTTAATTCCTTAAGAAATATCCTTGTTAACTTATGTGGGGGAGAGGATATTAATGTAATAAATGGGTAGATAGGATTGAATAGATAAGCTCTCATATTGCATTAACTAGTGTCATGTGAAGAGTGACTTGCCACTAAAAACTAAGAAAGGCAGTGGGGGAAGGTTTTGATAAATAGTGAAGAGAAGTTAGGGAGAAGGAAGGGATGATACGATGGAGAACAAAGGATTTTGTAAAGTATTGAAAGGGTTGGAGGAACTCTTAGAAGAAATACTACAAATTCTTATTCTCATTCATGTTGGCACATCACTGTTCTCTGAGTCTCAAGCATGGAGGGCCAAGAAACCGAACAGTTTCTTGGAGCTAGGATGTTGGCAAGGCTCCTAGTCGCTAGGGTGGTTGCGCCGAGAGGCGCTCTACAGCCCAGATGTTGTGAGTCGAGTGTTTGTCGATATTGTCGGTTGTTAGTATGGGGGAGATGTTGTGAGTCGAGTGTTTGTCAATATTGTGTGTTAGTATGAGAGAGATGTTGTGAGTCGATTGTTTGTCGATATTGTCGATCATAAAAAATTAATAATTATGTCGACAAGTAATTAAAATTAATGAAAAGACGTGTAGTTTCGTAAACAAAAGCTATATAATACACCAAACCAAAGAGAGAGGGCAACCAACACAGACAAACTTCAAAAAAGAATTAATCTGGGGCGCCAAGAAAAGAGAATCAACACAGAGAGAATCACAGCAAGCAATTTATACAGTAAATTTCGTAATCCCCTATCCTCCTTCACGCAGACCTCTTGCACGCAGCTCCTCCCCTCTCCTCCTGCACGCAGCCCTCCCAGACCTCCCCTCTCCTACTGCGCGAGCCCTTCACGCAACCCTCCTCCACGCACCTCCTCCACACAGCACCTCCTCAGCCCTCCCAGCTCCTCCCCTCCTCACCTCCCAGCTACGCGGCCTCCACGCTCCCTTCCCGAGCTCCTCCCTCCTTGATCCTCCACGCACCTCCTCCACACACCACCTCCTCCACGCAGCACCTCCTCAACCTTCCCAACTCCTCCCCTCCTCACCTCCCAGCTACGCAGCCTCCACGCTCCCCTCCCGAGCTCCTCCCTCCTTGCAACCCTCCACGCTCCCCTCCCAACTCCTCCCCTCCTGCGCGATCAGCCCTCCCAGCTCCTCCCCTCCTCAACTCCCAACTACACTGCCCTGCTCACAACGCCTCCCAGCTACGCCGCCTTCTGCTACTATATACAAAAAGAAAAAAAAATTAACAAAATTTTATATAAATTTTGCAATAAACATTTAAATTTAGTATTAATATTTAAAGTTTTTTAATATACAACTTTGTTATAATTTATGTATAAATATGAACAATTTTACACATATTATATTTATACATATATTATAACAAAATTTTATATTATAATTTTAACATAAATTTATATTGAATATTAAAATTAAAATTAAATTTTTTTTAATATAAATTTAAATTTAATATTAGTTATATTAAATTTATATTAATTTATATTTATAATATGTTTTTAATTTTATGATATTAAATTTAAAATATAATTTAGTTTTTTTTTTAAATTAAACATTTAGAGAACAACTAAAAAGAAAAAGATTGAATAAATAAACATATCAAGTATACCATTGGTAACACATTGTGGTGGTTATAGGTAGGTCATGGGGTCAAACCCTTCCCCCATTTTTGCCAAATGCAATATTATTCATATTTATATATAAGTTTTTTAATATGTAGAATAAGAACTACCTTTGGTATAGTGGTAAGGGTGTTGGGATAATGAGCGTGAGGTCCAAGGTTCAATCCTCCTAGATCACGTAATTTTGTGGAAAATATATTGAATTTTTTTTAAATATATTGAAAATTTAAATTATATTTAATTTCATGTACTATGAGTTTTATCCTTGCATAGAATTCAGTGTCTTGAGTTTTATCCTAGCATAGATTTCAGTGTATATGTTAATGCTTGACATTTTTTATATAGAGTCTGAACTAGAAATGGAAGATGTGCATGCAGAAGAAGCTAGGACAGAAACAGGAGAAGAACAAAAAATACATAACGTCAAAAGCCAAAGACCATACCAAGGCAGAAAATCTAGTGAAATGACAGCCAAAGAACAGGATGAAGACTTGAAACGAAAAGCAGAACAACAAAGAGAATATCGAAAAAGAAAGATGGAAGAAATGACAGCAGAAGAACAAGAAGAACTAAGAAAACGAAACGCATATCGACAAAGAGCATATCAAGAGAACAAAAAAAAACAAATTGGAGATCAACAAAGAAATCAAAATGTAGAGCAACAAAGACAATATTCGACCGATATACTCGTAGAACCAAATGTGGGAGATGCTCAACGAAGAAAATCTAACGAAATTACACCCAAAGAACGAGAACACTTGAAACGAAAAGCAGAACAATAAAGAGAATATCGAAAAAGAAAGTTGGACGAAATGACAGCAGAAGAACGAGAAGAACAAAGAAAACGACACGCAGAACAACAAAAGGAATATTGAAAACGAAAGTTAGACGAATTGAAAGCCAGAGTGGAAGAAGAACAAAGAAAAAAAAATATATCGGTACCATCTGAAGAAATGAATATGAGTCATCGCAAATTTCATGAACGAATCGATCATTTAGCAGAAGTTCAAATGTGTCATGTCTGCCAGGAGTCATATGCTAGAATACAGGTACGTAATACAATTACAGTTCCAATGTGCCTACAATGTCTAAGAGAGCGATCTAATCACAGATTCTCAGCTACAAACCACGTGGATCCAGGAACTCAACCTCATGTCCTTCAGGATCTCACACAAGTTGAAGAGATGTTGATAGCACATGCAAGTCCAATTTTGCAAGTGATGCATTCTATAGGTGGACAATACAAATATCGAGGACACACCATTAGTTTTCCACAGGAGATTAAAGATGTTGCCAAGAAATTGCCACAACATATTAACAACTTGGACTTAATGGTCGTTGTGCAGACAAAAGGACGACAAGGATCCAGTTATGATTTCATTGTTAGAAAACAAAAAGTTATGGATGCATTATTATATAAGATTCAGAATGATCCATATTATCGAGATGTTCGAGTTGATTATGACGCAATAGAAGAGTTACCAGAAAATGCAACAGATATCTCACATATGCTTAATTCTGTTACTCTTCCCAATATTGACGACGACACAGAATTTGCAATGTTTGAAGGGATACCAGGAGTTGATGACATGTTAGATGGTTTACAAACAACTTCTTTTGCATCAAGGCTTCCAAGTGCGCCACGAGAGATAGAAATTATTAGAGCATGGGCAAACAATCCGAATCCAGAGGAAAATAACGTAAATGATGAATCCACTGATGTGCTTAACTTGCCTGGCATTGGCTCATCTCCAATTAACGAGTATAACACTGTTGGACTATTTGATATGGCATTTCCAACATTGTTCCCTACAGGAGAGGCAGATTGGTTACAACCGCGAATGCGAAATGTCCATCTACATGAGTACGCAAAACATCTTCTCAAATATTGTGATAACAGATTTGGAAGGCACCCTCGCTTCAAATATTTTTTATTAAATATCATAATGAGACATCGTGCTCAAGCTTCATCTTTAGTTTTTGTCAAAAAAAATAATAGTGAACTACCCACGACAATGGAAGAGTTACGACAACATTTATAACATCTTCCAGATTCAAGATTGGGAGAAAGATTAATGAGATTTGGAACGGTATTAAGAGGCACACGTGCATAGTGGAGCAAGTGTCGTCAAGAGTTATCTGACTTGATTCAACAGATAGGTTGTCTGACTATATTCTTCACACTAAGTGTAGCGGATATGCAATGGCCTGATTTGCATAAATTAATGCTAGGCACAAGTCCTACAGATCCACGTGAAGCGAAAAAATGGCGACGTCAAAATGTAATTGATAATCGTCACATCGTGGCACATTATGTGCACTTGAGACATACAATGTTTCGAGAAGAGGTTTTCGAACATTTTCATCAGGCTACGGATTATTGGAGTCGCTACGAATGGCAACATCGTGGATCTCCTCATGTCCATGGGTTTCTTTGGTTAAAAAATGCTCCCAACATGGACACTCTAAATTGGGATGATCCTACAGAAGTTATATCTGCAAAAAATTATTTCGACAAATGTGTGCATGCAGTAAATCCACGTGAGGGACATCAACGAAATATTCAAATTGGAGATAATGTAGATGATCATCCTTGTGTAAAAGGCACAGAACATATATTTCAATCGGATCCAATGACTGATTATGAAGAACTTCTTAATTGTGTTGAGCATCATATTACCTGCAATGAGAGAAGTTGTCTTCGAAAGAGGAGAGGGAAATTGGTATGTCGATACCACGCACCGTGGGATCTATGTGACCAGTCAAAACTTTACATTGATGAACAAGGAGAAAAAAATTATGAACCTAGACGAAATGATGACAAAGTCAATACACACAATCGGGAAACATTGATGATGTGGAGGGCTAACATAGATTGGCACCCTGTACTTTCCAAGCGCGTCGTTACTAATTACATAGCAAAATATGCTGCTAAATCAGAAAAGGGATCTGAAACTTTCCACAATATGTTGATGCGGGTCTCTTCTATCCAAAATCCAAACGAATCAGCAGCACGTGCATATAAAACTTTGTTGTGTGAATCCATTGTTGATAGGGACATTGGTGCACAAGATACATGCCATATGCTTCTAGAGCTTCCTCTTTCAGAATGTAGCCGTCATTTTGTGGTTCTAAATGTCGGTATGAAGGTTTTTAAACAAGTACAAGTTGAAACATATAATGCCGACAATGATAATTCTCTGATTGATGCATATACTAAGCGACCAGATAAATGTATCGCGACAAATGATGATGTTAACTATTCTATGGAAGGAGATGAAGAAGGGTTGGAACTTGAATTACTTATAACCATAGGAGCAAGGGTAATGCTCACATCAAACCTCTGGACTGATGCAAGACTCGTCAATGGTGCTCTTGGAGTTATACAACAAATTGTATATAACCCTAGAAGTTCACCTCCAGAACCACCCACGTATGTTCTAATAAAATTTGATAATTATGTGGGGGGACCATGGGATGAATCGTTCCCTCAAGTTGTTCCTATTACACCTATCAAAAGAGGTAATGAAAAGCAACTTCCATTGAAACTCGCTTGGGGTTTAACAATCCATAAGTCACAAGGATTGACATTGGAGAAAGCTACTATTAGTATTGGAAAGCAAGAGAGGCAAGGCATGACATTTACAGCAATATCTCGAGTTAAAGATTTGGCAGGTCTACGATTTCACCCTTCGTTCTCATATGATCGATATGAGAAGATGTCAAAACTACCAAGTGTGAAGAAAAGAAAAGATGAAGAAGATAGATTGACAATGATCACGATGTGAACCATATTTTCATTTATTTAATCCTTACAAAATTATTGTCTCTATTTTCCAGTTTAACAATTTACTCAATCCTTAATACTTATTACTTACATTATGATAATCCTTGTAAATGTATCTATGTTTTCAATTTTACCTGTTCCTTACAATGCTGATCAAACTCCAATTTTGTGTCACCGCCCACGACTGAAACCAGCCTAGATCCAAATCCTAGGCTCTATCAAGCGCCGAGAGGGATCAAATCTCCCGAGGTGCAAACCTCTTCTCCGGTATTGCACTCAAGGAGAGGTTTGCACCAAGGGAGATTTGATCCCTCTCGGGGCTTGATAGAGCCTAGGATTTGGATCTAGGCTGGTTTAATTTCACTTTGGGCATAGAGGTGAGCAGATCAACGATGGCTTGCTACAATTGGGCTTGGACTTCTTCATCACTACTAGGCAAAATGCTATTATTGAGGTATTTTTTCTGGTGAATTTAAATTGCAAATATATTGTTATTGAATAATGTATTCTCATGCTATTTTATGCTTAGGGAAATGGGAATTACTGTGTAAAACTGCATTTGATAAAAAAATAAAAATAAAAAATTATAGATTAATTTAAAACACCCGATCAAGGCTTAATGAATCTTGATGGGAAGTACAATCCCTCTAGGCTTTATCACAAATCCTAGCTTCTTTGCCTCCATGGGGTGAAACCCTAACTGTAGAATTTCCCTTGAACTTCTCCAAGAACCCTAGCACACCAAGACAAAGATAAATAATACAATGAGTACACAATCAACCCTCTTACATGATCGCTCCCTCAACCCAAGCATCCTCAAGTACAAGACTCCATTCAAGAAACCAAGTGTGCCCATGTCATTTAGGGATCGACGCCTTCTTCCAAGGTGCCCAACACTCCTCCAAAGTATGTTGTCCTCCCAAGCAACCAACCAACCTCCATGTGGCCATCATGAAAAAGTCTCCAAGTTCCATTGGTCTCCAACACTCCAAGTAAGAAAGCCACATATGCAACAACATGAGGTCTAAGAATCAATGAGCAAGTCAACTCCAAATGTGTCTATTCATTATGGCAAAACCAAATGTCATCTATACATTATGCACCCCACATCACAAGAAGCACTCCCAAGCATGGTGTAAACACTTTCAAAGTAATCCTGAAAGCTAATACCTAATTGCTCAATCAATGCTTGGAGACAATCTCACACCAAAGGTCATTAGAGTAAGTATGTCTTAATGACCTCATGAAAATGGATCATTTCTGAATAGAAGAGAAGATTAGGAAATGTCTCACTAAGCTACTACCCTATGTATTTGTGGATAAAGAATACACAAGGCACTTGATGCCTCCAACCAATAAGATAAGATGGAAGAAACAAACGATCAATGTGGTGGAATGATCCAAAAATAACCTTGAATTGCAGGTGAAAAAAAACTTAAACAGTTAACTCCAAAAGGCTTATTTAAACAAGCTTAAATGAGAGCTTAAATAACTGAAGTGTAATAAAATAAGAGAAGCAAACCATAAATTTGAGACAAAATTTTGATAACGGAGTTCACACTGAAAGGGCGACATCTTCGAGTCCACTTCCAATATGATACCAATCCATTAATCTTTAAAAGCTTGAAGGTACATAAGTTCTGAGACAACTTCAAAATTTGTTGCCCAAATGCAGAATCTGACACTACCAATGCAATCCACTTGAAATTTCGAGAAAAACGAGTATAAACTCACCTATATTCCCCGCAGGTGCTCAGCGACCACCGTGGCATGCAAAACTAGACAATATGATTGCAAAAATCGGTACAGGAACCGTGGGAACTGTGCAGTGCGTCTGCTACTCTACAACTTTGAACTTCGTGCTGTGTACCATCATCTGTTGGCAAAGAATTGTGGTTTATATAGGGGGTAGGGCTAACCCACCACCCCTAAAAACCTGTGACAGAACAATGAGAGCTTACTAGAAATGTTTCATTTGTTTATGTACTTTCTATATTGATTTCTAAACGTATATGCATCTAGGCTTGATCCATTTCTTTGCAAAGTGATATGATGTACAGGTGCCTTTAGTTGGACCGTCGGAAGATCTTGCTTGCTTCTTCTTTCCTCTAACATTTTCTTGCAGATACAATCCCTCGGCATCCCAGAAGCAAAAAACTCCAAAGTTTCTCCTCGTCGCCAACTTTCTCCCTTTCTCCCCCTCTTAAATCACTTTTCTGGTTCTAGTTACTGTTAAAGAGTAATAGTTGATCTACATTCTATTTTATATTCATAGGTAGATCCATTTTTGCTCTTAAGATCTAGTTAAATTTATATAAAAAGCTTTATCATTTGTATTCTAGATCTATTGTTGCTACACTAATCAATCAAGTTATTTTCCTTTTTGCACTTCTAAAAGCTTGGTTAGATTTGTTTAGCAGTTGTTGTCAATTTCATATCCAACAGTAAAGTGCTTATCATTTGCTTGCCTTCTTCAAGAAGCAAGCCAAGATCCTAAGGGAAGAATCTTTTTAGCTCACTTTCCTTAGTTAATTTTCTCGTCTTTGTATTGTTTTTACTTAGATTTTTTTTTTAGTAATATTTGTAGGTTGTCCCAAAGCACTCTTAAAGTGTTTTGGGGCATTTTCTGCTAACATTTGCTTGTTGTTTTGCAGCATTTCATGAGCAGGTAGTAGGGAACTCTGGCCATTTTTCGGTAGATTGGACTATCTGAAGCACCCCCTAGATCCATTCCCCTTCAACCCAATACTTGTTTCGTGAATTTTGTAAGCCTTTGAGTCTAGTTTTCAAGGACCAAGGCACTCCTTTTTTGCATTGTAAACAAAAATAAACGAGAGCAAGTGGGCTACCCAGCGCCCACACCCCATCCCGCCAGGGGGGATCTATGTTGACTCCATTTTTCGTGGTTTGAATTTTTAGCTTAGATTTTTCTTTTTTTCGCATCTAATAAAATAAACATAGGACCAAAATTAACCTTGTTGGATCCGTTTCAACGGTGGGCCACAAGTGCACTCAGGACTTAGCTTTTCACATTTTTTAACAATTTCCAGTTTTGAGTAATTTTGTCCTTGCCTTCCCGAAGTACGGTGCCATGGAAAGAGCTTGCTCAAGTATTGGAATTCGGCCGGAAAAGAGATTCTTGGAAGTGGATTTAACCAAGTAGAAAATCCTTTTTCATTTAATAAAATAAACCGACGCTTAAAATCCGAGTATGCTCTTGGCCGCTACAGCTTAGTCTGATCAATTGGTCAAACAGAAGGAAAGGTAAGCACTAGTTTAATAGGAAAATTTGAATAAGCTCAACTTCAAGAACTCGGGAGGTTGCATGGGTTGACACCATAGAGTCAGAAGGCTATTGTAAGCATGTTATGCCTCGCCTTGTTGGACACTTGGTTAAACCGCTATAGCACTCAATTCGAGAGGTTAAGTTTACTTGGTCCAAAACCCCAATAAACCCATTCCTCTAATACTCGCTAATAAATTTAAACGTGACAAACGAGACTTTGCAATACTTTCCCAACATAACACAACATTTTCATTATCACTTCAAGGCACTAGTCATCAAGTGTTATCATGGATTAAATCAATCTGCAAATGTCATGAATGACTTTTAATCTCATGTGTTGTTGTGCTTAAATAGATTGCAAATTGTTAGCATTTGATAGCTCGGTGGCACTCCTGCATCAGGTGCCTAGGTGCAGGGGTCAATAACTTGGAGTCTCATTTATATTCTTAAAGTGACTTTATTAATGTGTTTTTATTAAAGTACCTTTTTGATGTGACTTTATGATTTAAAAGTGAGTCGCACTTTATTATGTTTCTAAAGTGACTTTAAGTCATAAAGTGTATTTTTTTAATATCTAGGGTAATGTGACTTTTCAAAAGGAAAATTTATTGTAAAGTTCACTTAGGAGATTTAAGTGAGTGAGAGATTAGATCCCAGCCATAGATCTCTTGGCCAAGATCTAATCTCGTCCATTGAAGTTGAAAAGTCATGAGAGTAACCCTAATAGGGTAAATAAAAGATGAATGAGACTTCATTTGGGCACATTATTCCAAAGAGAGAGTTTTTGGAGTGAGTCGATTTCCAAGAGAGGAGCTTGGTGAGAAGTGTGAGTAGCACAGCTTTCAGGAGAATGTGAAGAGTTGAGCTAAGAAAGGGAGAGAGATAGGGCAGCCAAGTGGATGGGCACGAGCTCCAAGGAGTAGGGAACACATTCCAGAAGTGGGGCAACACACATCCCAAGGAAGAAAGGGTGGGCACGCACTCCAGGGTTTGCACAGCAGTGAATGCTGTTAGTTATGCTGAGAAAGGGCACATTTCTCCAGGCTAGTGGGGTGGCATGCTTCCCAAGGCAAAGAGGCAGCATTGAAGAGACCGTACAGCAAAGAGAGAAAGAGTCTGCATGCATTCCAAGGCAAATTTCTGCAGTCAGTTTGTACAACAGTCTCCAGCATTGAAAACAAGGCAAGTTGGCACATTTTTCAAGGAGAAGTGACTGCTGTTATTTTTGTACCTACAGTGCACAGAAATCGAGGAGATTCCTATAGCAGCGACTGTGAGCATTTGACTCAGAAATCGAGGTGAAGTGCTGATTCAGAATTCTGATTTGTTCCTGTGCTTTTATTGCTGCAAGTACACTGCTGTAAATCTCTGTAATATCTCCTTTAATGCTCAATAAATTCTCTTGACTGGTTTTCCCCAGGGGTTGGGGGGGTTTTTCCAGGGTCATTGTTGACCAAAATACTGTGTCTTAATTTGTATGACAGTCTACTGTTTTTTATGATTTTCCGCTGCTAAATGTACTTTATGAACAGTATATCAGCCATAGTACATGTCTATTTAATGCTTGGAAAAATTACATTGGCTTAGTTTACCCTTGAAGGGTGATATCAGTGGTTCATGAAGTGTTTGACAAATCTGTCTATGAACTGTGTGTAAGCAGATTTCTGAGTTTTGTCATTTATTCAACACAAATGTTTCTTTTTTTCAGTATTTTTCATCATCTCTCTAACTCCTAGATTAAGTGTTTTTTTCCTCTTTTCACAAATTAAAAACCCTAGATTTTCTTTTATTAGAGCCCGCCTCCCTTGGCTTCGCTAGGAGTAAGCCTAGACGAAGGAGTTAAGTTTCGAGTGACAGCTCTTAACTCTGACTTGCCCCCAACACCACACCGAGCGGCTTGAAGATTTTCGTCTCGTTCCTCTTAGGTGTGCATCCAAGCGACAACAAGTTGCAGACCCAAGTAGTGGGCAGCAGCAGGCAACAAAGTCCGTGCAACAGAAACATTTTTTTGAATGGCCTGCAGAATTATGGGCAGGGGTCCATGCAACCAGCATGGAGATCTCTAATAAGCGAAGGACTTTCACCGAGAGATCTATTCAGTACAAAGGAGAAGAGAAGCAGGCAAGGCAACAACAAATAGATCTGGTAAAAAGGATAGATCTAGGCAGATATGAGCCGCAGGAGGGTGTAGGAGTTGACTACTTTTCTCAATGGACAAAGAACATGACAGGGACACATGAGTTGTTCACCAGTTGGTCAAAGACAAACTCAGATCTACATGTGGAGCTTGGCATTGATGCCAAATGTAATGTAGAAGGAGTTGGGACAGTAAGGTTCCAATTGGAGTCAGAAGGTTTTTTGTAGGTGGCAGATTTGTTGTAGTCCTAGAGTTGAGGACAAATGTGCTCTTAGTCTTAGTGATTGAGAAGAAGGCATTTGATATAGAATTCCAAGATGGACAAGCGTTGATCAAGCTCATAGGATCTAGCTCAGACACAACAATGGTTCTTGGAGTTAGAGAGAGCAACTTGCATAGGATAAAGGGCCAGCCTATGCAAGCAATGGCAAGCAACTCAAAGGGAGCTAGCCTTGACACAGCGGTCAGCATTAGTGTTAGAGAGGGCAAAGTTTACAGGCTACAAGGAAAGCTTGTAGTTGGATACAAGAGGATCTTGAATCATGGATCGATGTTAGTGGCAAAGGTCAAGGAGCAAAGGACTATGGAGGGTGAGCAGAGTTCACTGACTTCCGGTATAGGGAGTAAACCATCGAAGGGGAAGAGGGAGCTAGCCCCTTCTAGTTCAACCATGAGACCTAGTTGGTACGAGATGACATTGATGGATGGTCAAGAGCAGGCGAAAGCTCCTAAGAGCACAGTGAGGGAGAGCAGGCCTTTGATGAAGTTTTCAAACTTCTTGGCACTGATGTGTAGCGTCATCGAATTTGTAACTTCCACTAATCAAGGAGCAACTGACTAGCAAGGTTGGAGGGATGCCAGTGCGTAGGATGATTTATGCGATAGTGTACCACAATCAGAGGGAGAACCAGTTTCAGGTGGCTCTCGGATAAGTACCTTCCTCACTAAGAAGGAGTGTTGATTTTTGTCGCATCATACAAGTACTTTTGCATAGGCCAAGTGTCGAGCATGCAGAAGTTGTCCAAAAGACCTTTCTAGGTACTTGTTGAGTTGACTACTTTTCTCAGTGGACAACGAACATGACGGGGACACATGAGTTGTTAACCAATTGGTCAAAGACAAACTCAGATCTACATGTGGAGCTTCGCATTGATGCCAAATTTAATGTAGAAGGAGTTGGGACAGTAAGGTTCCAGTTGGAGTCAAAAGGTTTTTGGAGGTGGCAGATTTGTTATATGTCCTAGAGTTGAGGACAAATGTGCTCTTAGTCTTAGTGATTGAGAAGAAAGGATTTGATGTAGCATTCCAAGATGGACAAGCGTTAATCAAGCTCATAGGATCTAGCTCAGACACAACAATGGTTCTTGGAGTTAGAGAGAGCAACTTGTATAGGATAAAGGGCCAGCCTATGCAAGCAATGGAAAGCAGCTCAAATGGAGCTAGCCTTGACACAGCGGTCAGTATTAGTGTCGGAGAGGGCAAAGTTTACAGGTTACAAGGAAAGCCTGTAGTTGGATCCAAGGGGATCTTGAATCATGTATCGATGTTAGTGGCAAAGGTCAAGGAGCAGAGGACTATGGAGGGTGAGCAGAGTTCACAAACTTCCGGTACAGGGAGTAAACGGGAAGAGGGAGCTAGCCCCTTCAAGTTCGACCAAGAGACCTAGTTGGTACGAGATGGCATTGATGGATGGTTAAGAGCAGGAGAAAGCTCCTAAGAGCACAATGAGGGAGAGCAGGCCTTTGACAAAGTTTTCAAACTTCTTAGCACTGATGTGTAGCGTCACCGATTCTGTGACTTCCAGTGATCAAGGAGCAGCTGACCAGCAGGGTTGGAGGGATGCCACTGTGCAGGATGATGTATGCGATAGTGTACCACGGTCAAAGGGAGAACCAGTTTCAGGTGGCTCTCGGATAAGCACCTTCCTCACTAAGAGAGAGTGTTGATTTTTGTGTACTTTTGCATAGGCCAAGTGTCGAGCATGCAGGAGTCGTCCAAAAGACCTTTCTAGGTACTTGTTTAGGAGCAAGTGACTATTGTATCTCTTTCCTAAGTCTAACTTAGGAAAAGCACATTATTAACTTAATGTTGGGTGATGACTAAAAAGTGAACTTAATATTAAGTCGCAGTCGTTGATCTTAAGTGAGGCTTCACATCTAATCTCAGCTATTGATCATTTTGGAGATCTAGGGTTAGGGTTTTGGTCATTGAGAAGATATAAGAGGAAACCTAAGGAGATGATGAGACAGGCAACAGTCACACAGAGTGAGTGAGATCTCATTGATTGGTTGGAGATGGACTTTCAACCAAGTGTGCAAGGGTAGGGTCAAAGGAAATGAGCAAGGGTCAGCAAAGGAGTAGCAGCCAGGTGACGGGCTAGGCTATTTTGCTATATTGTATTCTTCAGTGTGCCATTTTCCTAAGAAGGGAGCCCAGGATTTTTATCATTAATAAAAATCATATGTGGCTAGTTTTTCCCCAATTGGAGTATTCCAGGGTAAATCTAAGTGTCAAATGCATGTGATTTCCTGTTTATTTCCCGTTGTGTAAATAGTTAGGAACTCGGTGTATTTTCATTTAATAATCAAAGTAAATAGTTCGAACTGTAAATCGGATCTAAGCTCAAAAAACTAGCATATGTGCCTTTTCTTATGGTGATTAATTGCACTATTGCAGCAATTACTTTCATCTTCTCAAAACAGATATGGTGTTTTGACAAGTTCAAGTGCTCGACCAACACAAATTTGTTTATATGATTATGCATGATTGTTGCTTGGTGCACTTTCATCCTAATATTTATTGACCGGTAGGTTTCCCCAATATACTCTCTCCCCCAAGAGCATGGGATTATGTAGACCCATTGACTTGTTTTTTCTCAAGAGCATCCTTAGCCAAGTCAATCATTTTACCAATCATGTTTTGAGGAGATAAGATAAGATAAGATAATTTTATTAATGTCCAACAAGTTATCATAAATAGGTCAAAGGGATTGTTAGGTACCTCAAAAACAATACAAAGTGGATGTGTGAGTGCAACTCTTATAAAAGTATATCTAACCTTTCAAGTCAAAGACCTAGAACCTAAAGTCTATCATCATCTAAGAAAAGGAAAGATAGATACAAATCTAGGAATCCAAATGAATACAAAATCAATCACACATATGCAACATGGCTTCAAAAGTGGGACATATTCCTTCTTTGACTTCTACAAGTGTCATATCATCAAAACATGTGCAATAAAAACATCCATCTATGGATTAGCCTACTAAAGAATAGAATAAGTGATGTCGACATGCCACCCATAGTCCTTCAAGCGAGGACATCACCTCCAAATGATTCAATATCCAACGTACCAACTCATCAAAGAATATGCAAAGGGTCGATCCATGGAATGAGAAGTCCACCAATCAAGATAGAAGCATCAATCCAAGTGCAATGTCATCACAAGACCTAACTAACTCCATGGAGGAAGGGGACGGCCCCATCCTACAAACAATAAAGTATCACAATGCATCAAAATGTGTGCCAATAAGAGAATCAAAAGGGAAAGTCCTACTAGAGATGGAAGTCAACCATGCCAAGTGTCTCCACACAAGCAAGGGTATTCTAGGAAAACCATGATTTATCTTGCAATAACCCCCTTTCAAGTGTGAAAAAACTCAAATAAACTAGGGCATTCCAATGGGCCTCCAATAAAGTGAAACCAAGGTCAATATCCCCAAATCATTTCCAACATGTGTATACAAGCCTAGCCCTCCATCAAGGGGTGACCAATGTGTCATGAGAAAGTGGCATATGTGTGGATCGCCTCTTTCTCCTAGGGTTTTCGACATAGGAAGCTTTAAACCCCAGCATATATACAATAACCACTTTGAAGTTTGAACCATGCAAAAGGAGTCAATAGGCAAGGGAATCTTCAAGTGAGTAATGCAATGACATCAACCATGAGGTCGTTCCTCCTCCATGAAGATTAACACATCACTAACCATAATTGAACCTTAAAAACCATGGCAAAACCCCTCAATCACACCAAGGCATAATTAACACTTGAAAACTTATGGAGACCCTATATTGATGGGTTCCCACTCCATAAAATGTACAAAGTGCTAAATAATTGCATCAATGCTAAGCAAGAAATAGAATACTCCAAACATGCCAACATTGTCAAGAAGGGGAGAGCACACTATCATCAAGATATTAGCCATTAGGAACATGCCCTGTCATCCATCAAAACACAATGAAGAGACCTCATCCAATAGCTACTAGCAGCAACCTATCATCAAATCAATCAAAGCAGACCAACATCTCCAAGGCAAAGCTCAATCTTTGTGATCAATCCAATGAATCATCCTCCAAGCTCAATCTTTGTGATCAAAATCACAAGTGTAACCCTCATTCAAAATGAAGGGTAACAGTGAGAATCTCTAACCACACAATAGGCAAGAATTTCTCAAATGGCAACTGAAATCCATGTAAAAGTTCTAATTTAGAGGAGTGGTTTACTGTTTTTTAGGAAGACCCACAAAACATATAAATGCAAATTTATAATTTTATAATATGCTTAACATTTAAGAATATATTCCTAAGGCTAAGAAAGCTTATAAACATTTAAAGTACATGATGAACACAAAATATTTCCTAAACTATATTATACGTGCTCATCAACCTGTGAAAGGGAAACTACATGAACTCTACAGATGCATTACGTAGGTTGCTATAAAACAACACTTTGCATAGACAATCCCATAATGACACCAAAAGGAACAAGAGCATAATCAAACCTGGAATTTGCAATAGACTATAACGCTCCTAGCCTCTAGAAAGGGGGGAGACTTCATCAGTGAGAGAAGATCTTTCATTCTACAAAATGGACAGGCAGTTATGTTAAACCAGTTATAGTTTCTACTCTTAACATCTACAAAAGCACCTGCCTAAGCTCAACAGAAATTGCATGACTAGCATTTGCCTGTTTTCAGTAAAAGAGAAAGAGAGCTGCAAATTTTCCCTCATATGAGAGACTTGCACCACATCCCCAGGAGAAATCTCAAGCGAATGCAATATAGACTGCAGGGTCTTCTTCGTTGCTGTGGCAGTCATGGCAAGAACACACTGTACTTTCAACCTTTTTCTGACAACAGTTCCAAGCCTAAAATATGAAGGCCGGAAATTATGCGACCTGTAACAACAATAAGACTTCCCATGTCATAAGATAATTTAAAATCCCTGCAGAATAACATGCCCATATCAAATGCATAAGATAAACTTGAGCCTTTGGAGTAAAGATGCAATAGTGAACAGGATGTATACTCACAAGATATGCATGGCATATTTTTTCTTCATTTAAAAAAAAGTCACTATTCTTCTCAATCATTGTTTTAATCATGCTAGACAAAGACAACCCACCATGTCCAACTTCCAAAGAAAGGAGAAATCTTCAAAAATTATCTTTAAGCCATGAGATTACTCACCACTCAGATAAACAGTGTGCTTCATCAACGACCACCAAAGAAATTAAGGGAATGCTTTCAATGATCGACAAAAAGTTGTCATTCAACAGCCGCTCAGGAGAAATAAACAGTACCTACAATAACCTCTGAATGTATCAGGTTGCTACTTCAGAAGGAAAAGAGCAACAAAACTATTAACCACATGGTAAATCACAAGAGAACCACGCAAATCTGATTTTTATTTTTGCCACTCTGAATGACCTAGTGCATAAATATCTCAATTTGTTAAACAGTAAATGAAACAATCAGTTGCAGCAAGAGCAAAGAAAGCATAGATTTAATCAAATTTCCATGAAAGAACAAAAGCCTCTGTTCCAACCCCTGAAGTTCAAGAAGTCCACATACAGAAGCAAAAATATTTGTACTGGAAAGAGTAGTTGAATCCTTAGATAAGAACTAAATATTAGAAGAATAAACAATAACGTCACCTTTCCTTACTCTCCCCTTGTCATGACTCACAACAACTCAATAAAACAGATCTCTTTCAACAATTTGGTTGCTCAATTTCGAAATATATACAGAAGAAGACTCTTGAAGATGTCAACTATCAATATATCCTCAAATAAATACGTTTAAATAGAATATTTTAATAAAATACAATTTCAAAAAGTTCGACATATTACTTGTGGTTCCATAGCATTACACACCTTAAACAAGCAGTGCTAGCCTAGACTTTATTAGATAATATATGAGATATAATTAAGTATTAAAATGTCAGCAAATCAAACTAAATTTCAATCTCGCATTGACAAAAGATAGCAAAGGGTATTAAAATGTCAGCAAATCAAACTAAATTTCAATCTCGCATTGACAAAAGATAGCAAAGGGAAGCCCACAGGGGTGTGTTCTAGTGGCAAGTTGTGAGGTAATTTTGATGGTTACTGTTATCACATTTATAGAAGCTGTGGCTACCATACATTATTCCAGATTCCAGTACTTTTTTCAGCCAGTCCTTTACACTGAGATGCTTGAGATGAGCATCTATTTTTGGATCACTCCTATGATTATGAGCAGCCAGTATATTCCTTTGCCACGACTGAGTCTCAGGAAACTCAGATTTGATGACCGATGTAACCATTTTGCCATACAGAGCAGTATGCAGTGCCCAGAGTTGTAGCAGCAGGTTCCCAGTAGACAGATGATGGTTCAGATGGTTTGCACAGGTAAATGATCCAGCGGGTATTATCCTGTGTATTGGTTTATATTGCTTTTCTGGTTATTCTAGTAGCATGTTTAGGCATTTAGTATCATGATCTGACGATCATATATATATATTAGACTTGGTTGGTATTATGTATTTATCTAGTGTCCTGCTCAGATGTTAGAGGTTCTTGTCTATACTCATTGGTTTCACCCTCCTAGGAGAATGGATGTGATCATTCCCACCATTATTTGGCTTGCTAGTGTTGGCATCATTTTCACTATCTCCATCCATCCGCTACCTTCCAGTTATTATTTTTACCTTGACTTACTACTTGACTTGTGATATGGAGGACTTTCCCCCACTCTAGCCTCTTTGTTGGATGAGCTTCCATGTTTACTCTGTGTCTCGGCTCTGAGTTGCCTAAGTTGTGTTGGCTAGACCTGAAACAGATAGTACTACCATCATTACATGTATCTGAAAACTTTATTGTATATCTTAAATGAAAGCCCATTCTAGAATGTGTTTTTCAACACACGTGAATGAAAGGCATATTGAAATGTAAATCCAAGAATGTGTTTTTCAACACATATGGATCAAAAAGCCTAATGAAATAAAATCCAAGAATGTGTTTCTCAACACACACGGACAAAGGCTATGGAAATGAATGAAAGGCCCAAAAAGCAGTGGTTAAATGTATGTTATATCTAATGATTTGCTGGCCTTATACTGTAATGATTTTTTCCTCATTAGCCTGCAGGTTGTGATATGAGATGGAGCAAGGGATAGCTAATTCTAAGTGTCCCCTAGAGTCTTGAGTTACGGTTTGCCAGGCACCTGGTCATGGCTGTTCTAGAAAAGATCCTCACTGAGTTGTATCAGCTTGGATGTGAGTTGTAGGCATCTTTCAAGGTTGAATAAGCACTTCCCAAACAACTTACCCATTTGTGAGACACTGCTATCCCCTGTGTTATTGCTTGTCCAGCATATGCTTTAGTGTGTATCCCCTTTCCCACTTCCAAAGTGTCGCAGTGTTGAGTCAGTACAGTCATCCCTTAGCCCAGCCTTGCATTTATTCACCCTCACCCATCACTAGCAAATTGATCACAGCCATGAAGTGAGTATAGTCTTGAGGTTCTAGTCTGAGCTATTATTATTATTGAAAATCTTAAATATCTTGTTTTAGATCGCCAGTGAAATGATTACTTTATGTTTATATTGCTATTGGAATGATTAATGAAGCATGTCTTAACCAGTTACACTTGCAACACCACACTTGCAGCACCAGTTTATTGTTTGGATCATATTATGGGTCAGTTTGACTTGGTCAAACCCAGTTTAACCAAAGTCAACCACAGGACATGAGATGAGTTAGACCTTGGATGATGGCTATTGATGATATGTGATCTATTATTGGTCACCAGATGGTTCCATGCAGCAATTACAGGTTCAGATAATGATCTGTGGTACTTTTATGATTTTGATCATTTGCAGATTATTATTATTTTTATATTGTCTGGGCATGGTATGGATATTATATGATTATGCAATCATCCATATGGTGTATGAGTATGCATCTCTAGTGCATTTGGGCTCTTTGAGTCCATTGGGACAGTCAATTTTCAGTTCCGGACAGTTTCAGTGAAGATTTCTCTCGATTTATCACTTTAGTGTAGATTTGCCATTAAAAATGGCCTGTCAGAGCAGTTCCATGATGTGATTGGTTCACCTATGGTGCTACAGAGGGAGTATAGGGTCCAGCCACTTGTTTTTACTATATTGCTATACTCCCAGACATGTTGGTGCAGTCAGATTTGGCCCCAGGTGACCAGGCAGTGAATTACAGCCATTTTTATACTTTTCAGGTGATTTACAGAGGCATAAAAAATGGTAAAATTGGCTACAGAGGAAATCGATTTGGGCTACTGAGGCAAGGAATGGCATAGGAATTGTTTTGATAAGGTGTATGGGAATTGTTTTGATAAGGTGTATGATGTCTCCCACACCTTCCACAGCAGTTGCAGTAGTCAGTGGGGTCCACACATCTTTCTCAGGCTCATTTACATGATTTTATGATGTCTTTGGAGGCACACGACTTTCCCTATTGGGCATGATTTTACATTTTGATGATATATTTGATGGTTATTGTGCCATGGGGACACACTAGGGAGGATATATGTTGCCCCCTAGACCCACCATGAGCTTCATGTTATATTTTCCTAGTCACTTTATGAGGACATCCTCCCTAGGGCGATTTTACTAGTGGGTTTATTATGTTTTGGAGTTGATCCATGTACTTTATTTGTTGAACTCATCTCAACCGTAGATTATAACTTATGTATCTTTTTATCTTAGCCATCCATTTAAAAGGTGGTTAGGGTTTTGGTCTCTCCTATTGTTATTTAAAGGAGAGACCCTCTCATTGTAAAGGGACTTTTGGCTCTTGGCTTCTGGAATAAAAGATATTCTTGCAGATACTTGTCTTATGGTTTTGATGTTAATGGTGTTGATTGAAACTGTTCTTCCTTTGCACTGAGGGTATTGGTAATTATCTTTGCACATCTTTTCTCCACGTTTTATCTACAGGTGAAGAGGTCGATTTGGTGAGGAAGGCGCATTGGCTGGGGAGACTCTCCCTGTTCCTTTCTTTTATCTTCGTCAGTTACAGGGAGTGTATCATTGTCTTAGTACCTCTTACTCTTTGTTTTCATGTTCGTCATTCGTATTTCTTATATTCTTGCTTGAACTGATTGATCTTATTGTCCTTGGTTCGATAGAAAGAGGAGGGCGCACTTGTGGAACTGGGCATCAATTCATGTGGGCAAGATAAAGCTTCAAACTCTCATTTGATCTCTACGAGAACAATCCTCGACATCATAGCAATCATCTCCATGACACAAGTACGCTTGCAAGGTATGTAATTTATTCTTCTAACATACCCATCTGTCATTTCTTGTTAAAACCCTAGTATAATTTCTTTGAAAAAATCCCTGGCTCAAAAGACTTGGTTTACTAGCAAACCATTTATGGGTTATTTGTCTCTTGCATATCCCTAGGTGGGTTCTCCAAGGTGTCATCATTGGAGGACTCCATCTGCCCAAATCCCAAGGCACTAGGTCACCTAACCCTTGCGCATTCCCTAAGTGAACCTGTTGACCTGTCTTTTGAACCTTTTTCCTAAGCTTGTCTGGTTTAACACTGTCATATCCTTCTGTCAAGCCGTGCTAGAAAGCCTCAACTTTCAAATCCACTCTTTGGGACACTTTCCCTGTTTTAAGGGTCACGTTTCCCAAGGCAACTGAATTTGATCATTTATACTAGCACCTGAATCCTGGAATCATCTTTAATTGTTAAATCACTGTGTCTAAATACTATTCATTGCATCACATCTTTCCCAAGCCTCCACAATGGTTTTGTTTCCTTAAATCTAGGGTTCCATACCTGTCACCTTACATACCCTATCCTTATAGCTTGATCTGGTGATTTGGTTAGATCTTTCCTGTCGAGAGTAGATCAGGATCTCCCCCTTTGTTATCTTTGGCTTTGATAGCATAAAGCAAAGGGTGCCTCGATTGGCGTGACAACCAATCCTTTGGGAATCAAGGCTCTCGTGGTTCACCACTTTGGTTGCCTATCCCCTCTACCATCCTCTATAGAATTCATCATTAGGGGCAACTACAAGATTGGTGATAACAATTACTATATGTTGTGTTTCCAATGAGAAAAGATAGCATAGAAGAACAAAATACTAAATCACTTGAGAAAACAGAGGGGGGGGCATAATCATCAGGGCACTTCTCACTCCATAAAATAAATGATGCAAGTTCTCAAGTATCATAGCCACCTTATCTATTCCCCTTTTTCGTTTGCTTCCTTTTTATGAGGGCCAGCAAGAGCAATGGTGCAGAATTTATCATTGTTTGAAAAAGATCCAGTCCTATGGTAGCCCCCACTAGCTCCTAGAGAACCAATAGAAGAGACCAGTAGGGCCTGCCTTGTGACAAGCCACAATAGTAGTAGGTGCTAAGAGGGTTGCTTCAACCAATCAATTAGAAGAGGGTCCCAATATGACTTGGGCCTAAGAGGCCAATTTGTATTTTTCAAGTCATGGTAGAATGTGGTCAATTGGTGATTGATTAGAAAAGTGATTCTATGATTTAGAAATTAGAAGTATAAATCACTAGAGCTACTGGAGTTGAGTAAAGAGGTCTAAGTAGTTGGCCCTGAGACTAAATGAGAATGTGAGCAATGGCCCTAAGACTGAAGCTTGTGTTTGAACTTTGAACCCCAAGTATGACCAACTAATAGCTGAAAAAATTGCCTCTTCCTGTTCTGCTCTTGGCCCTAAAGACTGAATGAGAATGTGAGCAATGGCCCTAAGACTGAAGCTTGTGTTTGAACTTTGAACCCCAAGTATGACCAACTAATAGCTGAAAAAATTGCCTCTTCCTATTCTACTCTTACATTTTTTTGTTGTCTCTATAGGAAGGTTTATCTGATAGGATCTTGGTCACATTGTACAGTCTATTTCCGAATGTTCTGTGAAGATCACAATGTGATCCAATTCCATCTAGACTTTTGTGTGGTTCTTGAAAGTTGATATGATAAAAGACAAAAGTGGAAATGCTATAACAATTAACAGAAAATCAAGCGCCAGACCTAGAGTTCCCAAAGAATAAACAATTTCTTCTTTTGATACATGAAACCAACATCAATGTTGGCCAATAGCCATTCCTTTGTGAAGGTGGCAAACCAGGTGTTGTGTGTAGGATTTTATAACAGCATATGCACATGAAAATAAACACACAATATGATGGAGATAAGATAAGATAAGATAATTTTATTAATGTCCAATGAATGACCACAAAAGTAGGTCAATGGGACTGTGCGGTGCAATGATAACAATACAAATTGGGAGCCCAAAAGTAGCTCCTATAAAAAGCTAAAAGCAGGACTCAAACCTAACCCTAACTCCAAAAATGGAGATCCGTTCTCAGAGAAAAATATACAAAGAGGGATATGAAGAGCATTGATCCAAAAAGGGATAAAGGGAGTGGAATTGAGAGCTGTGATGCAAAAATGGTGAAACTGTCACTGTCATGGGGGACTGGAAGCACTTAAAACTTTGGGAGTATCTCTCCTACCATCCGAGGCCGACTAGAGGAAGCTCGAAAGGGTACTCTGTCTGGAGGAAGAACTAAAGAGAAACTGCAATGCGTGGTGTGCCACTTTCTAGAGAGAGCCTACTGCTACATCCAAGATGAAGTCATCTGATCGTTGGAATGGGGCCGAGACTGTCCACGCCGCTGGTGTTAAGCGGAGGTGGAGGTGGACTGTCGTATCCAAACTAAGCAATCAAGGTCAGTGCCACCATCTACCTATCTCTTGGTGCCCCTAGAGGAAGGAAGCACCGGAAATAAGGAACTAATACTCTGAGTGGAGACTGGTCCCAACTGAGAATACTGCTCAAGGGTGGAGGAGCGAAGTTGGAGGACCTCCTGCAAGTATAAGGATAGCAATCTCTGATCAAGGTACCTAAAGAATCTAGTCAACGTCTGAAGCTCTGTGGGAAGAAGGTCCCTAAAGAGACAATGAAATTGCCCGCAAATCTCGTAGTAAATAGGACACCGAAAGATGAAGTGCTCCTCGGTCTCCACCTCTCAAAGGTGGCATACATATCAAATCTTGTCTGATCGATCGAGCTAATGATCTATCTCTACCTAGAGATAGTGAGCGCTTACTCTGAACTGGCCTAAAGGAATACAAAGAGAATGTGTCCAATGGTGGAATGTGTAAGGGGGGCAAACAATGAGACCATCCCTCATATCCAAGAAGTGCGTAGCGTAGAAGGCCATCTTGGTACGTAGCCCCCCCATGGGTTAACCTAAGTAACCTGCACAAACTGTCTATAAATGTCATCTCTAATGATTATGTTCAACTCCTGCCTAGTAAGTAGGAGGCAACCACGCACATCCAAGGAATAAATGTCACTCATATCAATAGTATGTTGCAGCATCCCCAAGGAGGGTGCCAAGGGATGAGATCTCCCCCATTAGGATCGACAAAGCAGAACACGAGATGTGGCAATGCTATAAAGCGACGACAAGGGAGTTTAACGATGACGGGTTGCCAGCTAGGGGCAATACAGGAGAAAGGATATGTGGTGCGAGCGAACATAATTGCTCCTCCACCATAGCAGCCTCACCCTCCACGATTGTGCAATTTTAGACATGGCTATCCTCTAGCCATCATGTCAAACAGGAGAACAAATATGGAGGTTCTTCTTCACTTAATGCTTAACATGGGTCATCATTATTGGAGTAGGGAGGCCTTACAAACGCTCGGCTTTGTCATTATAAGCCTAGACAGTGGGTTCTTTTGCACCCCATTGTTCTCTCTAGTTTAGTGGGGACATTCTCAGCATAGCTTTTGCTTCCTTATCTCGACAGAGGCTCCTTCAAATGCATTGTGGGTGTTGACAATTAAGCGGGGTGAAGATTTTGAGATGGCAACCAGAGGAAAAGGTCATGGGAAGCAGCCCACTGCGAAAACAGTTGAACCAACTATTACTGCTAATATGAGGCACGTTGTCTAGTCCGCTCGAGTATACAAGCAGCTATCCCTGAGGACGTCAGGTGGGAGATTAATTGAGCAGAGGAGGAATCTAAGATTGAGCATCGCTTCATTTCGCATGTTGAATCCTTAAAAGAGTTTGTTGGTTAGGTGGGACATCTGGGAAAAACCCATTCACGGGTGGCTCAATTCCACAAAACCCTTGACATGTACTGGGTTTCCAAGAGACTATGATGCGGAAGATTTTGGTTGAGCAGGGTCAAGCACACAACAAGATCCTTCTCCAACAGGACGAGATTCAAGATGACATTGTCAAATTGAGTCAACAAGTGAACAACAAGCTCGATGCCATCGCGCGGCACCTAGGTATGGAATTCAAGTCGAAACCCCCTTCTGGTTTGGCCGACTGCACTCCTATGGTCATTCCTTCTGATGATGACACACCATAGTTTACTTTGTCTAGTTTTTAGTTTCTCTCATAGGTTATTCACTCATGCTTTTTTATGATAGAATGCATATAGTAGTTTTTGGCAGGCACAAAATTGGACAAGTTTTCTCTATTTTGTTTGATAATTTGCTTATTGAAACACTGTTTACAATCTGGTTTGCCCTCAGGGAAGACTAGGGTCTAGTTTGATCATGTCATATGGACAACAAAAGACAGGTCTACTTTCTTGATAGGTAGGCCTATCCTAGCTTGATGTACTAATTATTTTTCTGTTAATAGAAGGATCTAAACCTGACTTACAAAAATCAATATTATGTTGCAGCAAGTACATCATGGGAACCCAACATGGGCTACCCAACATTACACAAATACCTCTCATATATCTTACCAAACATTACATCATATATAGTACACCACAGTTAGATGGTCTAACCACCTGACTAACATTATAACTAATTATTATCATTAAATTTAATGTCATGTCATATTATTAGGATGTTACAAGTTCACTTTTTTAACATTTAGTTCAACATTGGAGCTCATTATTGGCTTCTCAAGCACAAGGGAAAATTTTAACAGTCCATACTTATCTTAAAATGTAAAAACCTTGGCAAATCTTATTAATTCTTAAAATGCCAACTAGAAAATGTTTAGTAATATTTTTCTAAATATATTATAAAACTTATAAGGATTTTACATAGTTTCCATAAAATTTTGGCAATTTCTTAGGTGAAATAATTTTATCCTATAGAATTTGGACAAAACATTTTAGGAATAAAATGGAAATTGGCAAATCATTTTGGAAAAAAATAATGGAAAATTAGCAAAATGGCAAAATTTAGTCCCTAAAATTTTCTGTGTCCAACACCCCCCTTAAACAAGAGTTCCAAAAAAGCTCTTAAACCATTGATCACCTTGAAATTTTGAATTTGCGCATGGTTTTGAACAAGACTACCCAAAACTAACAATGGTAGGTTTCAAATTGGATTACCAAAAATCAACAATTATAGATTCTAGACTAGATGACCCCAAACCGCACACATTGCAACAACTCTGTGTAATTTGGCATATGCGTCGAAAAAAATAAACCAAACAAGGGAAGTACTCATCACCTTATGTTGAGATCAACATTATCAAAACCACCAAACCAATCGATCCGAACTAAGTTTACACCTAGGTGACCCCAAGCCGATGGATGAAGTAGACTGAAAGGCTAATTCCAATATGAATTGATCTATGGGACTTATTAACCCCCCATTTTGACATGGGTGTCCAAATGTGATTTTGATCAC
The DNA here is from genome assembly GCA_027924585.1 of Larix kaempferi. Lineage (NCBI taxonomy): Eukaryota > Viridiplantae > Streptophyta > Pinopsida > Pinales > Pinaceae > Larix > Larix kaempferi. Next base: position 4,414,982 of record BSBM01000079.1, read on the forward strand.
ACCTTCAAAAGGGGGTTACAAGACCGCAAGGGTGTAGCTCAGCCGACGATTTGCTTGATATGAAGGACATGTTGTAAATGGAGGTCTCGAGTTCAAATCAACCCGACTTACCCGTGCCCCATGCTTGCAAGTTGTTGTGGGGCACCTAGGGGTATAGTGGCAGAGGGATTGGATCCCTGGACCCCGTGTAAAACAAGTACCAGCCCAATCCCCAGTTGTCGATTCCCCTAGTACAAAAAATAAAAAATAAAAAATGAAAAGGGGGTTACAAGATGAGGAGCTATGGATGGCCTAGGTTCCTTGATGCTAGATTTTTGCTTCATGTTGTGATGATGTCTTAGTGTTGATGATGCCTTAGCATATGGGTTTCCATGATCCATTTAGGCTAGTAGCTATGGGACATAATTACATATATCATGTCAACAAATATATCGTTGAGGGTCTGGAATGTAACTTGTTGGCAACATAGAGAAAAATATCGAAAACTTAAAAAAAAAAAACATTTTTTCAATTTTTTTGACATCTAAAGTAATAGCAACATCAAATAAACACATTGCTATACAAAAATGAAAATACAACTAATATATAAGATGCATAAGATGTTAAATGGTGCATCATGATCGCATATCGACACTAAACTAAAAAATTTGAAATCTACTTCTAATAAAATGATAGAAAATCACATCAAATGATCAAAATCACTGTTGATAACATCGGCAACGACAAAAAAATAGCAGGGCGTCCAAATACAATTTCTCAGCAACATCGAGAAAAATATCAACAAAAATCGACAAACCACGGCAAGCATTAAAAAATACAAAATTAATTCATTTTTTTTAATTTTTTAAACATATAAACCAACAACAACATCAAATAAGCACATTGGCACATAAACATAGGTAAAACACCAATATATAAGATGTAGTGGATGCCAAATCAAAATGATACATCAAAGTCAATATTAAATCCTGAAACCTGATAGTTGTCCAATAAAGGACTCAAGAGTAGATAATCAATACAAACTGACATCAAATCTATAATAGTATCTCATCATCATCAGTCATCTACAATGAGAAATCATGGCATTGTAATTGTACTCTTCCAGTGGATGGAATTGTACTCTTCTTCATGGCATCTCCCACACACCATTCTTCGTGATGGAATTGTACTCTTCCATCATGGCATCAATCCAAACCTGATGTGTGGATGTCCCCTCATAAGTAGTAGAATCGGACTCACGCAAGCTGGTCACCACTGCCATGTAACTGGAAAACCTCTTTGGTGCCCTGCTCTCTCTGACCTCCCTCCAAGGTGGCCCCACAGACACCTCAGCTTCTTTCACAAGATCCTTAAGCCAACTTGGCTTTCGTTTCTTGGAAGTAGCTTCCTGTGGTAGGCCCTCCTCATGAACCTCCTCATCTAACAACTGTCTCCCTAAAGAAGTACATGTGGCCTGAGATCCTATACCTAGTGATCCTGAACTTGTACCATATGTGCCCAAATCAAATGAAGGTAAAACCTGTGAACCTGCGACCCGTGAACCTATCCCTATACCAGAAGTCCCTGCAGACTGAGTACCTGAAACTGATGAACCTGTAACTTGTGACCCAGTCACCCCTAAGACCTATGACCCTGTGCCCTGACTCGTTGAAATTTGAGATGCTTTCACCTGTGGAGTCACAACCTGTTGCTCCACCATCTCTAAATCATAAGACTTCCTGAAGAACCGCTCCTCCTCAATCTCACCTCCCTCCTCACCACAACTTTCCTCTGTGCAAGAAGGTATAAAGAGGAAGGCCTTCGAAGTCTCATCATAACCAACAAAGATGCCTTCTCTGTCGCGGGCTCTAACTTTGTCCTCTTCTCAGAAGGGACATGAGAATATGTAAGGCATTGAAATATACGAAAGTGGCCTATCTCAGGCCTCTTCTCGGTGAACATCTCCTCGGGAATTTTACACCCCAATGCACAGTGTGGACTCCTATTCTGCACATAAACAATAGTACTACAGGCCTCAACCCATAGAAAGAAAGGAAGACTCTGATCATGTCGCATGGCTCTAGCTGCTCCCACTATGGCTCGGTTCTTCCTTTCGACAACTCCATTCTGTTGTGGAGTATATTGAACTGTCAACTGCCTCCTGATGCCCTCCTATCTACAAAACTCATCAAACTCCTTGGAAGCTAAGTTGCATGATACGGGGAAACGGAAACGTGTATCCGATGCAAAAACGCACTGGAAACGCGACCCCTCAAAATTTAGGAAACGGGGAAACGCGGTATATATATATATATATGTATGTATGTAGATTAGCAAGGACATTAAAAATTAAATGTGAAACATAAATGACAAGTGATAAATCATAATTTCAAACATCTAACATCACATTTTACTCATAAGTCCATCTCTACATCATTAATAATTGTCATAGATGATTACATAATGCAAGTTGCCAAGCAATATCCAAAAACAACCTTGGCAATACAATATATTCAAAATTTCAAAATCAACCTTTATGTATGAGGCTACAATGCTACATATATCAAAATGTGAATAATCAACATAGAACTAAAACATAAGATAAGTCGATTTGCACAGTGTTGTAGCTGACTGTCTTCAAATTAGCTTTCTCAAGTAACCCTCGCTTGCTCAAATCACTATTTGAGATGAGGGAAGTAAAATCCTCCTTTTATAATAAAAAATGACTTTTAGAGGCTTCTAGAGGTTTCCTAAACCATCATTAACCCATTAAGAAACAACTTAACCCATTGATTAAGCTAACGGGTTCTTTTTTTGGATGGAAAAGCGAGAATTCAAGGAAACGCACCATACGGACGCGGATACGACACGGAAACGCATTTCCAGCCATACCACCCATGTTTCCTCCACGTGAAACGTGGTGGCACGATCGGAAACGCGTTTCCGAGGAGTACCAAACACGTTTCTGAGTTTCCTATCTGGTACGGCAATGGTATGGGGCCTAGTACCAGGTTTCCTGCAACTTAGCTTGGAAGGTATACTCACCCCTATTATCTAACTTGAGTGCTCAAATCTTCCTTCTTGTTTGGTTCTCCACAAAAGCTTTGAACTCTTGTAACCTCTTCAAGACTTCCTCGGACTTCTTGTTCCTCAGGAAGTAGATCTAGGTCTTCCTAGAGTGATTATCAATGAAACTGATATAATACTAAAATCCTGTCAACGAAGCAGGAGACATAGGTCCACATAAATCAAAATGAATCAAGTCCAATACTCCACCTGGTCTAGTATCACTACTCAAAAAAGCAGTCTTGGTGTACTTTCCCAAAGCACACCCTCTGCACACACCACCCTGCTCTATGCTGAACTGCGGTAAACCTGTAGACATCCCCCTCAGCAATCTCAAAGTTGAATGATGAAGGTGGGCCATCCTCCTGTGCCATAACTCACATGTCTCGATGCTACTGCTAGTGTGGGTCAATGCATGATCAGGCTGGAAAAGAAGCTTGTACAATTTCCCACATCTAACTCCAATGGCATATGAAGTAGATGGTCCTGTTGTGCTGGGAAAAATATACACTTTCCCATCTAGGACACATACTCCAAAACCCTTGTCCTCAATAGTGGAAACTGAAACAAGATTCTTCTTCAGCCTGAGGACATACAAGACATCCCTCAATGTCATGGATTGCATGGACTCCCTCTGAAAGGTGGCAATCCCTCACCCAACTGCTCTCACAACTGTGTCATCACCCAACACTACCTCTAGACTCAAGCCGATCTCAGTCATCTCAGTGAACACTGTTAGATTTTGAGCATTAATTCAATATGATCTAGGATCTTATCTGAGAGAATAACAAGTACAACATATCAATCACAAGAGACAATAGACACAAAGTTTCCTCGGGGAAAACCAAGAAGGTGAAAAACCCTGCAACTTCCTCAGAGATAGAAAGAGCAATGATACAAAACCCAAGTATAAGATATAGTCTCCTAGCAGCTTCTCCTCCTCCACTAGTGCACATCACCCAAGTGAGAGAATAGATGAGTAAGTGAATAATCAAATAGAGTGATACCCTCAATCTATTTATACACAACTTAACTTACCTAATAACCTAACGGGGCCGACTTCTCTAGGAGAGTCTAATAACCCATGGTAACTCAACTCAGGGCCAACCCCACACTTGGCGGTCTAATAACCCATCACATACAAGCTGTGGTACATGCAATGCAACTTACGACACTTATAAATACAAATGACAACACTTCCGTACAGAGGAGTAATAACATCTTTGTAGGAATATAATATACATATATGAAATACATTCCGAAGTTACATATACATTAACACTCCCTCTTAACTAGGAAGGTATTTCTCGACACAGGTCTTCTAGCACAAGTCTTCTTCTTTGGATCATCGTCACTGGATCATCGTCATCGAATCATCGTCATTATCACTGTTACTGCTATCTCAATCAATCTCCAATCTACTCGTCATAAGAAGCTCTACAGAGCCAGCCCTTTTTCATGATGGATGTAGGCCTAGCTTCCATGTAGGTCTTCATCATCTCTGCGAGCAAGCCATCAAGTAGGTACACCTCGGGACTGATTACACTACCTCTGCAAAACCTGCAAGATCTCCCAGGACTGATTACACTGCCTCTGCAAAACCTGCAAGAGCATCTCAGGACTGATTACATGCCTCTGCAAAACCTGTGTACCCTACTATCACATCATCATCTTCAGATCACCTCATAGTCTACAGAGCACAACCCAGATGCACATCACACAGCACTTACACCACTGACATGGGAGAACACATCTATCACCATTCAGGGAAGGCACCAGCACTTACATCATGACCATGGGAGAACACATCTATCACCATGTGAGAATGGCCCAGCCCTTACAATTCAACATAGGAGAACACATCTGTCACTATCTGAAAATGGCTCAGCCCTTACATTTAACCATAGGAGAACACATCTGTCACTATCTGAAAATGGCTCAGCCCTTACATTTCACCATAGGAGAACACATCTATCACTATGTGAAAATGGCTCAACCCTTACATCTCACCATAGGAGAACACATCTATCACTATGTGAAAATGGCTCATCCCTTACATCTCACCATGGGAGAACACATCTATCACCATGTGAGAAAGGCTCATGTGCATCTGTGTCTCCGAACTCATCACTTCCCCTAGGAAGGAATCTTGATCTGAAGTACACCAGGTCTCTCTCTAAAGTACTCAAACTTCACTCTGGCCAGCGGCTTGGTCAACACATTGGCTATCTGCTCGTCCGTTGCAACATACAGGAGCTTCACTGCTCCTCTCTGCACCATATACTTGATATAGTGGAACTTGATCTCAATGTGCTTCGACTTGTCATGGAACATTGGGTTCTCTGACAACTTCACACAACTCTGGTTGTCGCAATATATACAAGTAGCACTCAACTAGAGATCAAACAAATCAAACAGTAGCTTCCTAAGCCATACTGCCTCACAACTAGCCGAACAAGCTGCAACATACTCTGCTTCGGCTGTACTCAGTGCAACACAAGATTGCTTCCTGCTAAACCAAGAGATCATACCGGATCCCATACTGAAGCAGCACCCCGAAGTGCTCTTCCGATCAATGGCACTGCCTGCCCAATCTAAATCAACATAACCCTCCAAGTTAAACTTTTGATTCGCATCATACTTGAGCCCATAGTCAATTGTACCCTTCAGGTACCTCAGAATATGCGTTGCAGCAATCAAGTGAACATGTCTTGGATCCGTCAGGAACTGGCTCAAGGTGTTCACAGCAATCGTATTCGTCAAGTACATCAAGGACCCAATTATCTGACGATACATCGTGGCATCAACCAGCTCAGATGAAGCATCACACAGAAGCTTCAAGTTCGATGCCATAGGTGTGTCCATGGCTTTGCAGACCATCATCCCGAACCTCTTCAGGATCTCTACTGCATACTTCCCTTGTCCAAGGAAGATTCCATCCGCACTCTGCCACACCTCCATACCTAGAAAGTAATGCATCATACCCAAGTCCTTCATCTCGAACTCGACAGCAAGCTTCCTCTTCGTGTCGACAATCAATCTATCCTCACCTGTCACAAACAGGTCATCCACATACAATAGGAGTATCACTGGATTGCCTTCCTCAACCTTGTAGTAAAGGTTGGAATCCGCTTTACTCTTAGTAAAGCCCAAACCAGATAGAAAGTTGTCTATCCTACCATACCAAGTTCTAGGAGCTTGCTTCAAGCCATACAAGGCTTTCTTCAACCTGCACACATATGACTTCCTGTCATGTGTCTCAAAACCGAGTGGCTGCTCCACATACACTTCCTCTTCGACTACACCATTCAAGAAAGCTGTCTTGACATCCATCTAGTGTATCTTCCACTTCATCACTGCAGCCAGAGCAAGTACTGTTCTGATGGAAGTGTATCTAGCTACAGGAACAAAAGTCTCTTCATAATCCATTCCCTCTTTCTGGGAGAAGCCAGGAGCTACAAACCTCGCCTTGTATTTCTCTATGCTACCATCTGCGGCATGCTTGATCTTATAGATCCACTTGGAAGTTACAACAGACTTCCCTTCAGGTCTTGGGACCATATCCCAAACATCATTCTTCATGATCGACTGGTATTCCTCGACCATGCCATTCTTCCATTACTTCATCCCGGATCCTGGGAACTTCAATATCTTCAATAGATAGCTTCGTTGCTGGAACAAATGTTGTAGTCCTTCTTTTGTAAGTGATTGTACACGATCTATCCTACAATTCAAATTAAATTGCATGATTAGAAACTTCTCATAGTTTTTCATAACAAAATCTTACACAAAAATATGTCATACAGTCATGCAATTATCTTAGCCAATGCTTCAATACAACATTCATCCATATCCCGTAACTTTCTAGATGCCTTCCATCTCTACAAGAACATTGTTAAGAGTTTGCACTACTCCCAACATGTCAGCAACGAGGTTTCATTCTAGATAAGTAGCAATGGAATGTTGTACAGTGCCATAGGCCACTTACCCATCACATGCATTTTAGTAGTATACTGTTCATTAATGCAATTATTCTAATATGCATAATACACAACCTAAGTCTAGGAACATAAGTATATACATCATTGAACAACATTATTTAAACAATCAAAATATACAAGAAATGACAATTCAAATACTTATCTTTGTTTGTTTGTTGGGTAGACTCCCTCTCAATCTTTGCTTCCTTTCTGCAACTCCATTCTGATGTGGATTGTAAAGAGTGGTCAACTCCCTCTTAATCCCTGAATCACTGCATAGCTTCTTGAAGTCCGCTGAAGTGAATTCTCCACCATTGTCGGATCTAAAGGTCTTGATCTTCTTTTCAGTGTGGTTTTCTATCAAGGCTTTGAATTCCTTGAATTTGTTGAATACTTCATCTTTGTTCTTCAAGAAATAAATCCAAGTCTTCCTAGAGAAATCATCAATGAAAGAACCATAGTATACATACCCACTCAGAGAGATGGATGACATCGGACTACATACATCGGAGTGGATAATTCCTTTTTCCTTACTTGCTTGTAAATGTCTTCTTTTTGTTCTTTCCTTTTGCACATCCTTTGCAACCATCTTCATACTTTGACTGGATTTCAGGAAGACCTTCTACTGCTTTGATTGCAATTGGTAGTGCTCTATAGTGCACATGTGCAAGCCTTCTATGCCAAAGTTCACTTGGCTCTACTGAGTCATGAACCAAGGCTTGTTCTGGTTGGCCCTTCAATTTCTATAATCCTCCCTCTTGCTCTCCAATCACCACTGCATCATCTATAGTTTTACCCTTTGGCCACATAAGAACTTGACCATCTATGAATGCAACCCTTATACCTTTTGCATCCAATGCAGATATGGAGAGAAGGTTCTTCTTGAGACCTGGAACATATAGTGCATCTTTCATCTTCATAGACTTTCCTGAGTCTAGCTTATAGGAGGCTTCACTACTTCCTTTTATGGGATACTAGTAGTCATCCCCAAGTTTCACTTTGTGGGGTGATTCATGTTCAGATAGATTCATAAAGGATCCCTTGAATCCTATCATATGTTTGGAAGCCCCACTATCTATAAGCCAATCATTGCTTCCATGAGTAATAGTACCAGTGAGAGCAAAAATCAAAACATACTCTTCATCACGTGAAGAATCTTCACTTTCTTCCCTCGCCCTCTTCCTGGGAGGTTCATCATCCTCTGCAGTGTGAGCATGATGTTTTCTTTTGATGTTCTTCTTCTTCTTCTAAGAACCATCTTTATTATTTCTGGGACAATCCCTGGTGTAGTGTCCCTTCTCATCACATGAAAAGCATCGAGCATTTGACATGTTTCTTTGAGATATGAAGTTACCCCTTTGATTTTGACGGTGGTTCCTTTCTTTCTTACTATGGTGATGCCCTTTCTTATCATCATATTTCTTGGAGTGTGCTGTGAGGGCTTGGTCTTCATTCCCCATCTTTTCTTCTCGAGCTATAATCCGAGCTTCTTCCTGTGAGCATTCTTCCCACAGCCTACTGAATGTGATAAGTTTCTTCCTAGCACAAATTCCTTGGGTGAAGGAATCCCATGACCTAGGAAGGCCATTAAGAGTGGTCATTACCATTTCTCCATTCTCTATATCTTCTCCCACAGCGTCAAGTTGTTCTTTTATCTGGGAGACCCTTGAAAAATAAGACTGCATGGTCTCCGCATTCTGGATCTTTGACATTCTTTAGTTGATTCCTCAAGGTCATCTTCTGATTTATGTTCTTTCCTTCAAATAGCTTGGTCAAGGAATCAAACATCTCCTTAGGTGTCTTTAGAGATGACACATGTGCTATGAGATGGTCTTTAATAGAATCAACAATGATCCTCTTAGCCTTGACCAAGTTCCTTTTGTGTAAGGATTTAGCCTCATCTCCCTCTGGAACTGGAACCTCTTCACTTATGTAGATGTCCAATTCATTTTCTTCCAGGATTAACCCAATCCTCTACTTCCATGCTCGGAAGTTATCAGCCCCTTCAAGCTTATCCTCAAGCTTGGTGTGGTGAGACATCTTTAAAGAGTACTTCAAATGGAAATAGAAAAGATTTAGGACTTACCACTTGATTTGTTGAAAACTAGATCTGGAGCTGGATTAGGGTTTGTTAGAGAAACCCTAAAAATTCAAACTTTGAATTTCAAACTTCTGAAAGGATAGAAAGATGCGCCTTGCTGAGCTGATCAAGCTGGTATACTCAGAATTTGAAAACTGCAAAGTTTCGCCCCTCAAAATTGCTTTTGAAACTGCAAAGTTTCGCCCCTAAATTATGGTTTGACTTTCCCGAAGCTTCACCCAACCAAAAAGTTCAATCCAAAGCTCTAAACTTCGATTTTTTAGAGGAGCTTCCAGCCGTGGTCTCAGATTTCGAAAATTCCAATTTTTGCAGAAACCCTAATTTTTAGGTCAAAAACTAAAAGTGCTCAGAATTGAATTCTGTTTTGACAGAAAGATGTGCCTTGCTGAGGAGAGTCAATCTAGCCTCTTGCCTTTGAAGATCTGCGGAGAGAAACCCAAAAAACAAGAAGCCCTAGCTTCCGCAACTGCACAGTGTCTTATTCTCAGGTTAGCTCTGATACCATGTTAGATTTTGAGCATTAATTCAATATGATCTAGGATCTTATCTAAGAGAATAACAAGTACAGCATATCAATCACTAGAGACAATAGACACAAAGTTTCCTCGGGGAAAATCAAAAAGGTGAAAAACCCCGCAACTTCCTCAGAGATAGAAAGAGCAATGATACAAAACCCAAGTACAAGAGATAGTCTCCTAGCAGCTTCTCCTCCTCCACTAGTGCGCATCACCCAAGTGAGAGAATAGATGAGTAAGTGAATAATCAAATAGAGTGATACCCTCACTCTATTTATACACAACTTAAATTGCCTAATAACCTAACAGGGCCGACTTCTCTAGGAGAGTCTAATAACCCATGGTAACTCAACTCAGGGCCGACCCCACACTTGGTGGTCTAATAACCCATCACATACAAGTAGTGGTACATGCAATACAACTTGCGACACTTGTAAATACAAATGACGACACTTCCGTACAGAGGAATAATAACATCTCTGTAGGAATATAATATACATATATGAAATACATTCTGAAGTTAGATATACATCAACAAACACATCTCGAACACCTGTCATATGGCTCGACGCCCCACTATCAATGTACCAAGTGGAAGTAGTGGTGGTAGCACTCAACGAACGACCAACCAATAAAGAATATTGAACCTAGTCCTCCACATCACTGATGGTGATAGATGCCCTCTTTGTACATCCAACATAGAGAGAAAACTCTCCCTCAAAACGTAAAGCAAAATCATCCATATTTGCTTTTGTTGTCGTCTATTGTCCCTTCTTCTTGTTCGGACACTGTCCAGCATAGTATCCAAACTTCTGGCAAGCAAAGCACTTGACTTTGCTCATGTCTCTCTTTTGCTCACTAGTGTGTTGTTTGGCCCCACCCTTAGGACCCTTCTTGAACTTCTTTTTCTTTCCTTTCGCTGCCAATGCTACATTATCCTCATCCTCCCTGGTATGTGATGAACTATCCTGTATATATCCTCTCTGAGTCTCTTCCTGAATGAAGTCGTCCCAAAGACGATCCCAAGAAGGCATATGCTCACGAGCAACCATAGTCTGTATGAAGACACACCATGGTTGTGTCACGCCATTTAAGGTTGTCCGCACCAACTCACTGCCCTGCACAACCTCCCCAACAGCTGCAACTTCATCCCTCACCTGTGTGATTCTAGTAAGCTAGGAAGCCATGCATTCACCCTTACTCATGTGAACACTCTTCAACTTTTCCCTCAGCACCATCTTCCTGTTTTCATTTGAACTTTGGTGAAGATTAGTTAAAGTTGTCCACATCTGAAAGGCATGAGCCTTCGCTAAAATATGTAGGATCACATGATCCTTCATGACATCAAGAATGATCCTTCTTGCCTTCACATCCTTTTTCATAAAGGCATCCCTATCTGTAGCAACTGTAGGAACTGTGATTGGATTTGTTGTTGTACTGTAAACTATTTCCCATAGTTCATTATCCTCCAGTATCAACATTATCCTAGCCTTCCATGGGCTAAAATTTGCAGCCCCATCCAATCTATCCTCTAGTCTAAGTCCAATGACCATGACTACAACCTGTACCTGTTCTTCTCAAAAGAAATCTGTTCAAAAACCTGTTCTTCTCAAAAGAAATCTATTCAAAAACCTGTTCTTCACAAACCCTCTTCTTTCTCAAATCTGAAATTTTCTGAGTGTTTTATTTCTGCCCTTTATCACCACTCTGATACCATGAGAGTTTTAGAACCCCAACCCGGTTTCAAGTTTTAAAACTTCTCTGCATGTAGTTTAATGCCCAAACCCCAACATGCATATACTTCACATATATAAAAATTGTTTTTGCTTGAAACACATGAAATTCTTTCAACCTATATAACTCAAAAAATTAATTTGCAGCCTAACTTTTCTTACTCAAAAAAATATAACAGCCACACATGAAATTTTTTACTCAGTATTTTTGACCAAAATTTATTCTTTTAAAGACAAATTGCAAATTTTACAACAGTACTTATCTCCCTGTTGCCTCGAATTTCATGCCAACACCTTACTAATAGAACTGTACGGTTGCCTCGAAAAAAATGCCAAAAATCAAACTGTACGGACTCACATGTGTGGACTATACGGACTAGTTTTCTCGATTTATGTGCCATTGTTCTCCCTCATTTTTTGTGCTTGTACAACCAGCATTAAATTATGTATTTGCTGCCTTGAAAAGCGTGCATGTACGGACTACATTTAATGTTGTACAAACCTCAGAAAATGTGCTACCATTATCTTGAAATTTGTGCTGTTGTACAGATTTTGTACATCCTTGTCTCAAAATCTGTGCCTGCTCTCTTGGAATCCGTGCCCTTCTCCAACCTTCTTGATTTATGTACAAGGGTTTGTCTTCTTTCTCTCAAAATCAACCTCTCCTCTCCCTTGCTCTTCTTCTCTCCAAAACTCATGGAAAGGAAAAGTGAATAATGAATTAGGTTTGCCTTTCCCTAGCCTTTTTGTTTGAGTAACCTCCATCTTCAAATCCAATGGCCAAGATTAAAACATAACTAGAAGAGATCTAGGGCCAAGATTAAATCTCACTTTTCTCATTAAAAAGCATTTACTCACTTTTTAAATATTAAATGAGACATTAATACTCACCCAACTTTTAATTCTCATTAAAGTCACATTTAAAACTTTTTAACTCAACTTTATTTTATAAAGTGACTTTATAATTATAAAGTCAATCTCACTTTATAAAATATGCTAAGGACCACAATTAAAGTGTTCTTGTCCACCCCAAGGCACCAATGAATGAATGAACACCTCCTAGGTAACTTTTCAACACACATGTGTGCCCAAGTGCCACATCATCTTATTTTGCCTCCACATGTGTGCAATTAGCCAAATTGAGCAAAACGACCTAGGCATTCTTAGGCTAATTAATTCCAAAAAATTGAAAAGTGCATCCTCAACTTGAATTTAGAACATAACTTGCACTTTTTGCCTTTTAATAAAATTATTAGACACAAAACTTAGGCTTTTTTAAATACCTTAGGTGTGCCATCAATTAATCCAAAATTAGCCTGAAATAGCATGAAATAACACTAAAATCTCTATGTGCCTAGAAAAGTGCATAGATGGACAACACCTTGCTTGGAGTCAGTTGGGTTGGGAAGCAGGGCCAATTGGGTGGCCAAAAACACCAAATCGTTGTCAAGAAAGTGGTTAGGTATTTCCCACGCACGCTCATGAAATTTGTAGGTTGCTCACTGATGTTAAAGAAAGACCCCTATGGAATCTAGCCAACTTGAAGGAGCGTTCTAACATGCAAGTAACATGCAAGATTGGAGGTTGTAGAAGGGTCGATGCCCAAATCTAACCTCAAATTTTCAAAACACCGAATATATCAACCCCACACACATTCATGAAAATCAGCACTTGGAAGTCATTGATCTAAGGCAGTAATGACCAATTTGACATCATTTGCCTTGGTAAGTGGCCAAATGGGTATCCAAATATGCTTTTACATCTTTGATATACCTTCTAGGTATCAATATATGGATACAACACCCTTAAACCCCCCTAGGGGCTGACACAATGGCTCTGCAAACATCTAATATACTGAAGAAGACTTGATACATAATCTATGGCATTGAACAAGATGTACTGAAGAAGACTTGATACATCAACTATGGCATTGAACAAGACGTACTAAGATCACATTTGTCTCCGGTGGACCAATAGCAAAGGGTGTCCACGTGGACCATTACATAGAAGATGCCATAACCATCAAAATTGAGTCATCATACAACTAGACATGTATACATGATTATATACCTACACCACAAAGTATCTTCAAACAAGTTTTTGAGAAGCAAGATTTACCTACTAACCAGATCCATGAGAACATTCAAATACTTGCAACGGCAAGTTTCTTCAATGGGGTGAGTAAGATGGACAGACCAAAGGTTAGACAAGTGATATTATTGTTCAAAGGTGACTTGGTTGACTCAAGATGTAGGAAGAAGGGGATCTCTATGATCTTCACCTCCTAGGCAAACATTTAGGAAATGTCTCACAAATGGGTGATTGTGTAATGAGATAATCCCCCACCTAACCATCAACAATCAGACTTCCCCCTATTTGACTTTGAATTTTTTATTTAGCTCCTTCTTGGACTTGGTCTTCTTATACTAGTCTTCATTAATTTATTGGACTCTTCATTCTTGTATTTCTTTTGTTTCTAGAGACCTTGGCCCTTTGATTTCATTTGGAGTCCTTCTACATTGGCAAGTCTTCTACTTGCTTCTTCATTTTCTTGACTTTCTTTATTTAACTTGGTCTTCAACTTTTTTACTTTGACTTTGCAGGTACAAGGAGTCTTGGACCAAGAGCTTCTTTTCATGCCCTCATTTACTTCAGGCATAGAGAGGGAAAAGGACTTTCATGCCAACAATTTAGGAAGATCATTGCTCCACGGAAACTCTCTTTGCTTGAGAAGCAGTTAAACCCAGGGATTTAACAAGCAAGCCTCTCAAATCGTCACAAGATTGTTGCAACATAGCATTGCCCGAGACACAAAGGGAAAACTAGGAGATGGTGAAGGGGTCACAGAGGGGAGGTCAAGACTTCAACTTCATCAACCTTAGACCAAGGATGCAGACTAGAATTACGGAGTGAAATGGATGGATGGATGGCCATAATATGGACCCAAAGAAGGGGGTATAAGTCCTTGCAAGACACTTACTCATTAGCTAAGTTCAATGGTACGTAAGTAAATCAAGGATCTATTACCCTTGTCAACTTGAAAGTGTGATACTACGTTCAATGGTACGTAAGTAAATCAAGGATCTATTACCCTTGTCAACTTAAAGTGTGATACTACTAGCTATACTTATCAGACAGTCAACACATCCACCAGAATAATAGAAACATCTAGTACATCATTTTACATTATCATGATCATGGTATTGGCATAGCAGTAACAACATTGGCATATCATTGATCATCACATACATATCTTCCTTCTAAGGGGTAGGCCCAAGAGCAGCAAAAATGGACCTCAATACTCCAGTTTGTATCTTGCTAAAAAAAAAATGTCTAAAAAAATGAATGCCCCACAAAGTGTGGCATAACAGGACCTTTGCGTTCGTGTGCCCACTTATTACGAGGAGTCTACATATAATTATTTAACCATGGAATCTTTATTGCATGAAGACAATTCCTACTTACAAAATCATAATCAAAAGTTGCACACATGAGTCAAGGACGAAATATACTACAACCAAAAATTACAAGAAGAAAATCAAGATCTAAAAAGGAAGATGACCAAATTAATCACCTACAAGATCATAGTCAAAAACTGCTTGCACAAATTAAAAGATCCAAGGACACAAAGCAATGCAATCATAAATTAGAACAAGAAAATCAAGAGCTCAAGAAGATGTTATCAAAAAAGATGAAGAAGTGTCTAGCCTAAGGAACCTTAGTTAGAGATTGATTGAACAAATCAAAAGATTAAAAGATGAGAAACTAGAAAATCAAGACCTTAAGGATAAAGTCGACAATCATAAGAACGAGAAGAACTTTCAAGCTTAAGGGTTCATAATCAAAGCTTACTTACCCAAATCAAGAAGCTAAAGAATGATAAGAAGTCACTACAAGGAAAGGTAGAGCAACTTATCAACAAAGAACCAATAATTGATAAACAAACAATGATCGACCCTGTTGAAATACAAAAGTCTTCAAATGCAAACATCAAGACATTGGAGAAAGGAACCAATACAAATCCAATAGAAATCTTATCAACCAATAAATCACCAAAAGTATCAAAAGACAAAGGTTCCAAAAGCATGACTCAAGATACAAAGATGCCTTATCGTCATCCTAGTTATATAGGTCATCAATAAACTAATCGAAGACAAAATCAATATCCGAAGAAAAGTAAAGATCCTACTATATTAGAAAGAAGCTCAAATGTGAAATCTGATCATTTTCCAAATCATAGAAGTCGTTGCCACAATGTTCCAAAAAATTGAATTAGGGTGGTCTAACCCTTTCACAATTCAACAATTTTGCTCAGAGCTTAGAAGATTATATCGTCTTGTATCATCAACTATCGCAGCAACAAGTGCAAAGGATCATGAGGAAGCATTATAAACAAGAACAAGACATTAAATTTTTTCAATAAATATGCTTTGAGGACAAAACATTTCTAAAGGGGAAGGCAATGTAATGCACACACACACACATATATAAAATATCAATAATAATAAATAATAACAATAAATATCAGTAAATGAACTCCTCAACCAGTCAGCTTGATGCAGTAAACTCAGTAAGGGACATATAACAAAAAAAATTAGCTGGTCAAAAGCCACATCAAATCTTCATTGTACAATGGAATACTAAGTCATGGAAAATATTAAGAAGTATTCTACGTTAAAAAGGTTTAAGTTTTACAGCAATGGGCTTTAAATCTATCAACATACATAGCAACACATATAAGCAAAAAAATAGCTGCTCAAAAACCACATGAAATCTTCATTGTACAATGGAATACTAAGTCATGGAACATACTAAGAAATATTCTACACTGAAAAGGTTTAACAGCAATGAGCTTTTGATTTATCAACATACATAGCAACAAATTAATTTAACCCAGTAGCCATGTATAATGGATCCTTCTTGTTCGGACTTATGCTAGACAACAGCTTGAACAGAACAATGCCCTTACCTAAACTCCCAAAATCTACAGGAACAGCCCTTGTGTCACAAAATTTTATAGAAAGTCCTGCAGCATATCTGGAATTTAGAAGCAAAAAGCAGATAGAACAGAACAATGCCCTTACCTAAACTCCCAAAATCTACAGGAACAGCCCTTATGTCACAAAATCTTATAGAAAGACCTGCAGCATATTTGGAATTTAGAAGCAAATATTCTATGTTAAAAAGGTTTAAGTTTTATAGCAATGGGCTTTTAATCTATCAACATACATAGAAACACATATAAGAAAAAAAATAGCTGGTCAAAAACCACATGAAATCTTCATTGTACAATGGAATACTAAGTCATGGAACATACTAAAATATATTCTACACTTAAACGGTTTAACAGCAATGAGCTTTTGATTTATCAACATACATAGCAACAAATTAACTTTAACCCAGTAGCCATGTATAATGGATCCTTCTTGTTCGGACTTATGGTGGACAACAACCTGAACAGAACAATGCCCATACCTAAACTCCCAAAATCTACAGGAACAGCCCTTATGTCACAAAATTTTATAGAAAGACCTGCAGCATATTTGGAATTTAGAAGCAAAAACCAGAGAGAAAGATGTGTGCCCCATTTAGAACTAATAAGCAGAATACCTGATTGAAAAATTTATGGCATGTTTAGAATGGAGAAGCAGGTAATGACTGCATATAGAAGGATTAAGTTTTAGAATTTGGTGAATGGATAGAAAGGATGATGTGTACTACTTTGTAAGGACTCTTTTTAGAATAACAGGAGTATTGAGGAGGATATAATAAAAAACAATTTGATCAATCCGTGAACCAGATACCTTAGTGTCTTCCTTTTGTCTGAAAAATAATTAATTAGATTTTCTGTGGCAATTCCATACTCAAACAAGTATCCCTTACCTTTATAGCACCTGTGCGGAGCCTGTCCAATGTTTCAGCCACCTCTTTTCCTGTCTGTCATATAGCATAAACACTGTAAGGAAAACCTTCTTTCCATTTTGCCCTTGCATTGAGTTTATCAACCACTATTACATATTTCAAACTTTTGTATACAACAGACATAAGCATATTTTGCTTCTGCTACCTGGCCACCAGCAAGGAGAGAGCCTGAGATTACTGCAGGAAGGTGCTGTAGCTGATCCACCATCAAGGCCACCAAAGGACTTATGACAAGAGTAACCCCAGGTAAAATCAAAGCTGGTAACTGCACAGCAGAATTGATTTTCAGGCAATGGAATTCCCACATCACTCAGCCATACCAAATCAGATTTGTCATTGCAAGATAGTTCAGATCCATAAGAAAGATAAACTTAATGTCACCTGATAGCATAAAGATTTTCCAGATCCGGTAGGCAGAACCAGCATAGTGGATTGCATGGCAATAACTCGCTTAATGGTTTCCAGTTGTCCACTACGAAAAGAATCAAACCCATGTGTGATCTTCAGTAACTTGAGTAGATTTTGCTCAGACTGTTCTCTGAGCACATTTTCTGCAGTCTCTTTTAGTAGTGCTTGGCCACTTTGCCCTTGAGTTTGATTACTCTTATACCCCTCTGAAATCTCCTTTGACTGCTCAGTTTCCCCAGTTGATTGCCATGTCCTGCCTTGCACTGAATGAGTTTTCAGTTCCTTCTGATAGTTTCCATGTTCATCCATCTCGATTATCACAGCATCATCTGCTTCATGTAAGCAATTGTTTCCTTCACTTTTATTATCTACTCTTTGCCTTTTCCTACGATGGGAAGTTCGACCATATGATGCTGCTTTCCTTTTAGAGCCTTTATTCAAAAACTTGTGCAATCTAGAGCCTCTTCCATTGAGGTGAAGCTTAACAAAGTTGGCACCCCCTGAAATCTTTTTTGACAGACAATTAGAGTTCTTAACAGAGTCTGCTTCTCGGCCAACAATCATATTCTGATGTTTTTTGGCAACCTTCCTTAAAACTTTCGGATTTGACCAAGAATTACCTGTGTTTGATTGTTTACCTGCAGATTTACCTCTTTTTGACTTTGATATAGATTTGCTGGACAATGACCCAAATTGATTCTGATTGTCCTCACTATTTTCTTCAGATATCAGCAAGTCAGGTGTATGTTCTATATTAGATGGCGATGTTGCAAACTTCTTTTCTTGCTTGGGTTTTTTAGTGTCATTGCCTGAAAAGACATGGAATCTGTATCCCTTTGCATTGATGTCATCAAAGCCTTCTGCGGGCAAAGTGTTTGAGGAATCAACAAGTGCATTCTTCTTATTCTTGCTTTTGCCCAGTTGCATACTGCCAATTTTATTGTTTTCACAAGGTTCTGAACAATTATTACTGAACACTTCTGTCAGCCCAGTTTTGTGTATATTTCCTGATGCATCTTCCTCTGAAAAGGTACCATTCCAAAGAGGTTCATGTTGTGAGTCCTTATTGCACGATATCTTCCTTGATATACCCCAACCAGGCTTGACAAGGTTTGAAGGTGTAGAACTAGAAAAGAAGCCTGGAGGAACCACCTCAGCATCATTGACATTACTTGCACCTTGTTCTGGACGCTCTCCGGGCCTTTGAACCTTTATTGAAAAACCAAGCTCTGAAATATTTGGAAATATCAATGCATTGCCATTATGAACAATATCCAAGGCCTTAATGTCAGGCTCTACAGGCCTTTTGCAATACTTCTTTTGACTCCTCAATGAGACCTTCTTAGACCCTTTTCGCAGAGTATGCAAATTGTTCTTTTCAGCCAAAAAAACACTGTCATTTTCTAACTTGCCATCTTCTCCTTTTCTCTTAAGTATTTTAGGTAATGTCTTGGCAAGAACATCTAAAGGGTCTTTCTTAATTTTGTTGGATCTCTGACCTGAAGATATGCCACATTGCTTCCTAGGTGGAGTGGCTGATATGTGACTGTCATCTGATGCTTCGGAGTTCCGAACCTGGTTGTAAACTTGATGTTCTCTTGGTTCTACTTTTACTCGAACACAAGCATCATTGTCGTTGAGGGAGATCCTTGTATTCTGCATGTCATAATATCTATTCAAGAAATTGTGCTAATTGAATAAAAAGTGCAAAAAATTGTGCTAATTGAATAAAATGTGCTGCAATCTAAAATACTTCCAACATATTATGATATTTTTTCAGAGAATACAGATTTGGGCAAATTTTCTGTTAAGGTGTAAGCAGCAGAAGTATAAAAGGTGATGGCAATCTAAAATAATTCTGACGGGGTCCATTCAAAAGATGTTTCCATGGATAAAGGAAACTAAGTCACATGGTTCGAATTCGAATTCGAGTTCGACAACCATTTGATTCGATTCGAATTCAAATTTCTCGATGAGGTTCGTTTAAGATTCATCTTTAGATTCAAATATATATATATATATAGTACAAAATAATAAAAATTTAATTCAACAATTTACTCAAAATATAATACAAAATAATAAAAATTTAATTCAACAATTTACTCAAAATATAGTACAAAATAATAAAAATTTACTTCAACAATTTACCAGTGGAACTAGAAACGCATGACTAGGGGTTTGTTTCAATTTTCAACTCATCTGCTTAGGTAAATTTAATCTCGATGGCGATTAACTTCAGTCAGGTAAATTTAATCTCGATGGCGATTAACTTCAGTCTTCAACGGCGACACAATAGAATCGCGGGTCTATGATTGTAGTTTGTAACTCAAATGGTGAGTTGGTGATTGTGAGCAGTAGCAGTGATTCATGAACACTGAGATCGAAACTCATGGTGTCATGAGCTCTAAGCACTGGCATGAGGGTTTCTTTGCTAAGCGGTGGCAAGGAGAGAGGAAAAACTTCGCTAGCGGGTTGGGAGTCGAGACTGAGGTAGGTAGACCGTGGTGTGTTGGGACTAAGGTTAAGGTTAAGAAACCAACTGAAATTTTTTCAATTTTTTTATTAAATTCGCCTTCAGATTCGAACCAGCTTGAGATTCGGCAAAATTCGAACCTTAAGGTTCAAATTCGCCGAATCTTGTGACTTAGAAAGTAACACCAACATGGGATGTTAGACTGTGGCTCCCTATACAATCATTAAGCCGTATCCTACCAAATGTATATTTCACATGATAAGATATAGTTTTTACTATTTTGCCTCCTCATAGCCTTATCTCGTAATGAAGTGATGGTTTGGGAACAAATCTAGCTTGTGAGGTGATTATACCAATTGTACTATATATTTGTATATTTGGTGTGAATATACTTGTAAAATGGGTTAATGCCTTTTCCACCATTTTCTTGTGTCTCCTTGAATATCATTGTGTTTGTTACATTCTTTCAATTGCTATCAGAGCTCTTAGGATTTTATGGGCCCGGTAGATCCATGGTTGTGTCTCAACAATGATGGTGACAATGAAGATGAGGATGAGGACGTGAGCACCTTATAAATCTTAAAAGTTGAAACCCATGGTGGATATTGTGAAAAGAAAAATGATTATCCAAGCTGAAGCAAGCAACTTGGTTCAGCAGAATGCAGATCTCGAGAGTGCCACATCCCAGACATAGCACTGCTAAACAAAGTCGCAGCATAGCAAATGACAAATTTATTAGCTATTCTGTTATTTCATGAATAATTGTGGACAGTTGGTATTGTTTTCTTTTGAATTGCATAAATGCTTCATTTCCATTTATATGCCCAGCTATTGCTGCGATTTGTTCAATCTACATTGCTCACGATCGAATTGTCGAGATCCATTATAAAAGCTTTAGATCTACTGTTAAGAGCAATAAAGCAAGAAGTAATCTACAGCACACAAATATTACAAGATAGAAACAAAAGTCTACAACACGCAGGTCTTGATCTACATTCAACAACACAAAGTGCAATTTAAATAAGCTACGACATTTATGTAGAGAACAAGGTTGTATGGTTCTGTCTTGTTCCTGTTTCAATGATTTGTATGCATTTTAATATAAATGTTCTAAAGTATCAAACTGTTTTTTACATCTGGGATATTAAGTAAAAAGAAAGACAGCTAGAAGAGCTGCTAAGAGTGCCCTTTGGTGAAGGAAGAATCACTCAGCACAAATCCACCGATCAGGTCAAATCATGGCTCAATTTGGAGATAGCGATGTATGCTTGTTATAAATGTTTGCAGTTTTTTTTAATTCTCTGTCCTCAGACATTTGGCAACATGTCATAAGTTTCTTAAGATGTGCAAAATTTTGATAGTATGTCAAGGATCCAGGAAATCAGTTGCCTGATCAAGTTTTAAGTAGATTGAGGAGGTTTCCTTGTAAACTTTGATTAGTTGAATGATAAGTTGATTTCAAGAAGAAATTCCCTTTATGTGTGTATGACTGTTTTACACTTCCGTTATTTACTTTCCAGCTATTGTGTGAATTTGCTATGTGAAGAAGTTAAATTTCTGCAATTAAGTAAAAGACTTGTTTGGTTGAGAACATAAGGACTTCAGTCATCCAAGGTTTGGAAAATTTACATGGTATTAAAGCTTCTCTATTGAGGATTTGAAGAGTTTATGGCAACAGACCAACTGTCAAGAACCAAGACTAACAATTAGAGGGTTTCATAGGTAGCACTTACATACCCATCGGAGTTTGTGTGTTAAATCTGAAGAGATGGCAATCAACTAGCCTCAAGTTCGAGGACAGATTGGAAGGTGACTTGAATTTTCTATCTTGGAAAGACAGGGTAACTCTCTTATTGGAAGAGAATGATCTCTAGGATATCTTCAAGACCACATTGACTCCGCTTACATATCTGCAGGATTTGGTAGTTCACGAGAACAAAGAAGTGAAAGCCAAGCAGATGATCATGGATGTTATCACGGATCATTTGATCCTTCATATATCTGAGAAGAAGATGACAAAGGATATGTTTGATGCCCTAATTGGCCTTTACCAGAGTGAGAACATAAACAAGAAAATGATATTGCACAACAAACTCAGCTCTGTAAAGATGACTAGATCAGACACAGTGACCAAAATTCGTGATCAACTTGCAGCAATTGGGAGAGGATTGAAGACAAAGAGCCAGTGAATCGAGCACTAAATGGGAAACTTTTGTCTAAGGTGTTTGTGCTTGTGAGAATCTTCCCTCCTTTGAAAGATTATGTGATGACTGTATTGAGCAGGAGACTGAAATAGAGTCAAAGGCTGACAAGCAGGGAGGTGACACTGACCATGCCCTATTTGGTCAGACGAAGAAGGGCAGAGGTAAAGGACTCAGCAAGGGTAAAGGAAAGAATGAGGAGTCAACCTCACAACTAGGGAAGGACTTGAGTAAAATCAAGTGCTTCATATGTCATAAGCACAAACATTATGCATCAAAGTTTCCAAACAAGAAGGGTAAAGGAAAGCAGCAACAAAATCAAGTAGCAGCCTCTACTAAAACTCAAATGAACGAGTTTGCCTCTAAGTTCAAGAAGGATTTCTTGATGGTATCTTTCCTTTCTTCCGGCATAGTTCCAAGGGATGAGTGGTATGTCGACAATGTGGCATCTAGACATATGACATCAGGCCAAGAGTTGTTTTCAAGCCTAAATGAGCAAATCTCAAGATTTCAAGTTAAGCTTGGTGATGATGCCAAGTATCCAATAGCAGGATTTGATACCATTCCCTTCCAGCTCCAACCAAGTAACTCTTTGGATTTTTTACAATGTTTTGTTTGTTCTAGCAGCAAAAATATGCTTTCAGTTTCAATTATAGAAGATAAGGACGTTGTAGCAGAGTTCAAGAACTAGCAAGTCCTTAGTCGATGGAAGGAGTCTAGCCCAAAATCAACACAAGTGATCAGGGTTAGGGAAGGCAATGTATACAAGTTATAGAGTGAACATGTTCAAGCCCTAGTTCATAACACTTACAACTTGTGCGAGTTGTGTTACAAGAGAAAGGGCCACTTGCATCATAGAGCATTGCCTATACTGAGCGAGATGGTCATAGGTCTTCCAAAGTCCAACATTGAGCACAAGGAGTATGCAGAGGGCGCATGCTTGGCAAGCATGCAAAGACTGCTTTCCCAAGCAATGAGCATAGGTCTAAGGAGATCCTAGACCTAGTATATTCAGATGTTCATGGACCGATGTTAGTAGCATCAATCTTAGGAAGCATGTACTATGTTTCCTTTATTGATGACTTTTCTCACAAGACATGGATCTATTTCTTGAAGACCAAGGATGAAGTTTCAGGAGGTCAAAGCTCTAGTGAAAGCAGATAGGGAAGAAGATCAAGGTCTTGAGATTGAAAAATCGGGATGAGTGAGTATACCTCCAAAGATTTCGAGGTTTTCTACAAGGAGGCAAGAATCAAGAGGGAGCTTAATGTTTCATACAGCCCACAACAAAATGGGGTTGCAAAGTGGAAGAATTGATCCATCATAGAGCTACTAAGGCCATGATAAGTGACCAAGATTTGTCAACATTTCTATGGGCAGAAACATGCAAACACAACAATCTACATCCAAAACAGGTGTCCTCACATGATCTTGGGTGACAAGACACCAAAGGAGGCATTCACTAGTGTGAAACCAAAGGTGAGTCATTTCCACATCTTTGGTTGTTCAGTTTACATCCATGGGCCAATAGAGATGAGGACCAAGTGGGAGCCTTCCAACAAGAAGGGTTTGTATGTTGGTTACAATGAGACTTCAAAGGCCTACCAACTCTTTCTTCCATAGCAGAGAAAGACAGTGGTAAGCAAAGATGTAAAGTTTGATGATGACTTTGCATTCAAAAAGTCTCATGAGCCTATTCCAGTGACAAAGAATGAGGAGTAGGAAGTTTCGAAGGTTGAGGCAAAGTCACCAATGACTTTTTGTGCAGGGCAACAGCCTTTAGGTGAAGAGCAGGAGACACCAGCTCCTATTTGTTCTATCAAGAACTCGATGGTTCTCACTTAGACATTAAGAGATGCTCAAGAGCATGTTGAGGTTCCTAGGAGCACATTCAAGGAGAGGAGACCTCCAAAGAAGTTTCCAAACTATATGGCATTGATGAGCTGCATCATAGATTTTGAGCCTTCCAGTTTCCAAAAGGCAACCAATGATTTTGGAGGGATGCCATGGTGGAGGAGTATGCCTCCATCGTAAAGAATGATGTATGGGACATAGTGCCAAGACTAGAGTGAAAATCAGTAGTGAGTTCGAAGTGGCTCTACAAGATCAAGCATGTGGCGGATGGCAAGATTGAAAAGTTCAAAGTAAAGTTTGTGGTGAGAGGGTTCTCCTAGGAAGAGGGAATGGACTACCAGGAGATATTTGATCCAGTCATGAGGTAAACTTACATTAGAGCAGTTATGCCTTTAGTTTCAGTTATAGGATGGAGGATACATCAGATGGATGTGAAGACAACTTTACTCTTAGTGTTGGGGATCACTAAGTTGGTGGTGGAGAAAACACCCCTTCTAGTTGTCAACGTGATAAAAGGTACGTGGATAAATAATAGTGGAAATAGAAGAAAAAAATGGAGGAAGTTAGATGGAATCATGGATGTGAAGACAACTTTACTCTTAGTGTTGGGGATGACTAAGTTGGTGGTGGAGAAAAAACCCCTTCTAGTTGTCAACGTGATGAAAGGTACGCAAAAAATGGAGGAAGTTAAAGGCCTCCCTACTCAGTTTGAGAAAGTAGATCTAGAACATATTTGAAGAAACAAAAGCAAATTAATTGATCAATTAACTCGTCGGATTTCGGAGCACACATGCACGAGACAAAATATAAAAGAATGATCTTGCACGAAAATTACTAATTTGTTATTGCGTAATGGCATGAAGTTATATTAGATGGTTTTGGTTTTAAGTTTGCCTAGTGAGATAAGGATAAAACTCCAGCCCTAATTTTTTATTGCGTAATGGCATGAAGTTATATTACATGGTTTTGGTTTTAAGTTTGCCTAGTGAAGATAAGGATAAAACTTCAGCCCACGCTAGATCAACCCGGAATACATAAATCGAATGTCAACTTGTGCATAACATCCCAAAGAGGAAAAATCGTAGCAAAGGGATACAAGTTTGAACTCGCTTTGGCTCAATGATGCATCATTCTTGAAGAATTTTTCTATCGTTTAGTCATGAGATGTGAAATATATGACGCATTTACAGGGGTAAATGAAAAAGGGTGTGTATAATATATATGAACTGAATTGAAAGGATGAATATCTTACTTTGTTGTCTTGGATGTGGCATTTCTTACTCTGTTGTCTCTTGAGGCTTGCATATTCGTCGTACAGAGCACCTGATTTACAAATCAAAGAGAAAATAAATAGGACAATAATTAAAGCTCCAATGTAGGTATACATGGACGAAATAAATATTGAGATAATACACTCACAAATTGTAGGCGAGGCCTTGATATCCTCTTTCTGATGCGGACGACCATTGGTATTGTGGAAGGTGCGTTCCCAGTCTTTGATCTCCTTCCTGATGCGTTTAACCGGCTCTTCGTTCGCTTCCTGCGTAACTTCATTTGTATGTGGATTCGATGAATATGGGTCTGTCATTTTGGCCTTAGTTCATCCGGTGGGATTAATGTGTTTAGCAAACCACGGCATGGAGAGAGCAAGAGAAGGAGCAGAGCAAAGGCTCCACGGACAAAAAACAAATCCTTCCAAGGTCCGGGATGGTCCGCTGCTTACCGCTTCAGGCAGGTAGGCCCACAGATAATCAATCTCAAAAACACCTCAGCAAAATCCCTCAAAAAAAAAAACACCTCAGCAAGATTAGAACCGGGCCTGTCTAATAACGTATATACCAAATAATGGGTCGATGTGAAGTAATATTCATATATAAGGAATGACTGAAAGAACTTAGCGATCGGAAATCCCAACGATCGGGTAGGTTTAGGTGTTGACTCCAGTCGTCTCGGTAAAGTCCCTCCGGGTTTCTCAATTTAAGAGCCCCGATGATTACCTATCGTCTCCGCCAGAAAAGCATTTTTAGTGAACAAAACCAATTAAATTATAATGTTTTAAGAATTATGGAGCAATCTCAAGAAACACCAATATGAAAGGGGCAATGCAGCAAGTCAAAATCCAGCAAATAAAAAACGCTTCAGCAGGATTCGAACCTTGCCATCTCAAAAAACTCCAATATAAAAAAGGCGGGAGCAGAGAGATTTCACCCAAAAAGTCCAGTCCAAACCTCCAGCTCACACCTACGAGCTTAATGCATTTAATTAACTTATAGCCCAGGTGCATTAACCGATCGAACAACGGCCGCCCTTAAATGCCAACGACTCTAACTGCCTTAGCAAGTTGGCGCCGTCCTTATTAGTGGACGTGTCCATGGTTCAAAGAACCAGGTGGAGTGGAGTAATGTTTGACGGCCAGTTTTTAAGACCGTCCTGAAGTTTTGATATTAATCTGCTATTTTTTTAAATGTCAAAAATTAAAATTAACATTTATTTTGACGTCCATTTTTTAAACTGCACTTTTGGGACGTGCTAGCACTCCTAGCACCCCGCCTCGTCCCCGTTGACGGGTGTGACGTGTTCAATTTTGAACCCTTCAAAAATCTAGTCGAATAGCTTTAAATCATGAATCTTGTTACTATATAAAAAATTATATTTTTTAAATTATATTTATATTGTTTGTATTTGTAAATTTTTTTATTGTATTCCCATCCCCGTACTAGAAGACTATAAGGGACGATCCAATAAAATACTACAAGGGAGGATTGAATAATTCGGTCTTGCTATAGGCGGGGTGGTTGGGGCGGTCGGTTGTGGCTGTTCTCACCTTGGATTGAACCCCGACTATCTGTTCCTTCGACGCCTTCGCCCCAAAGCGCACGCCAATTGTTCTCCTGTAATGGAAAAAAAGAAGGATCAAATAACTTATAACTCCTATGTAAGCCGCTTTAATGTTTATTATACACAACTTAAGTGAGGGCCCCTAGAGGGAGGTATTCATTTAAGAGGGGGTTATGGGTCATTAAACAAGACCGCATTCCCTGAGAGGGTTATTGAGCAAACATATCAAGTTTGACTAGATCAACCTTAACCATACCTGGTCATATAGTAAATGAAATAAAATATGACCGTAGATACCCGTACATGAGTGAAAAGTAGTAGTCCTAGCTTCTTTTTTTAGTAGAAAAAAAGAAAATCGTACTTTTGTTATTCATATTTGAATCAAAAAGTACATAATTGTTCAAGTTGCAGTGTATAGACTGTCCTGTCCTTCTGATCCAGCTGTTCAAAAAAAAGTCTTATATATGTCTATCAAGTTCAGAAAAATGCTAGCCACCATTACAAAAGGTCCCCCACTTATCAAAAGATGGTATGATCAACCAAAAACAGGAAAACAAACAAAACTATATTTTTTACTGTATAGCAGAAAAATAAAGGGAACCACCATCAATCTTAGAGTTTTCCAGAATTTACTCCCATATGAGGACCCCTTCCTTTCCTGCCAATGCAAGCTTGGACAGTTTGTTTGCCTCCAAATTATGCTCATGGAACTACCCCCCAATTATCAGATAGAATTATTAGGCAAATTTATGAACCACTTCTAGGCCTCAACTTATAGGGAATCGTAAAACATTATGGAAAATACATAATAATCTACCGCTAATTAAGAGAAAGTAGAGCCTTTTTCAACCTTCATCTTTCAGCTAGTGGAGTCCTTTCCATTTTAGGCTCATGGTTGGCATGGAAAGTATTTAATGGAAGCAAAATAAGGATAGCGGTGGATCCTTAAATAAGGGTAAAATGTAATTATAAGTTGTCGGAGGCATTGTTGCACAGTATTAGTGACCACAGTATAAATTTCCCATGTGGCTTATGATGTGTTTGGGATCCCCCAGTCGAATGAGTATTTCATAGAAAGACGACAAGAGGTCCCATTAGTAACTGGTCGTTTCGATCCGTTAGAGCAACTCGATGAATTTACTAGATCTTTTTAGGAGGCACTAATGACTACAAATATAACTTTTCCAATTTTTACAGTTAGATGGTTGGCCCTAGGTAAGGCAGGTAACATATATAAGGGCAGTAGGTCAACTACGCAGTGAACCTGGCAGGTAAGGCAGGGAACAGTAAAGTTCGAGAAAGTTCCCAGGCCAGGCAGGGCAATGAATACGTCTACATCCTTCGAGATACAATCCAATTTATGGAGCCAAAGCCAGGAATCGACAAAGGACTTAGGTTTAACTAGAAGCAAGGTTGAACAGTGGTCTTCCTATGTGTAGGTAATGGTAAATACTGCCATCATTCCTAGACAAGGTGAGGATGAACTATATTGGACTTAGCATTTGGTATTAGTATGCAACCAAATTGGATATGCCTCTCTCTTTGTAGTAGAAGTGGGTTGTGTTTATAAATGGTGGTGGAAAAGTTTATGGAAGACAAAGGGAGTATTGAAAGTGAAACACTTCCTCTAGTTGGCCTTATCAAATAAATTATAACTTGGGATGTCCTCCAAAGACATTACTGGGAAGGCTTGGGTATATGTGTAATGTATAGAAGTCATGGAGTAATTGTATACTCCATATTTAATGGATGCCACTTCTTTAAAGAAGTGTGGACAATTGTTTGCACTCTTCCCAGAGGTGTCATAAACTAGGCTAGGGTCTCTTTATACAAGCTAGGTGTTGAAGAATGTAAGTTCGGAAGATATTCTTATTTGTATTATTTGTGTCATTTGTATTGTACACCCTACATGGATTATTATTGATGTAATTGATCATGTAAAAGTCATTAAAAGAGTCAATGTAAGCCCTAACTGTTAGGTCGGCCTGGAAATATCTAAAAAAGAATATTTTATTGTAAATTGTACAGGTCGACCCAGTTAGGTGAGTCAAGCCAACCTGTTTAATAAAAAGGTCAAGTCATTTGATTAGTATAAATAGGAGGCTCGCCCTCCTTATTTGGTCACCACACTCACTCATTAAATTCGCATGAGTAGAGAGATGGAGTCATAAAGAGTAGTTACTTTTGGAGTCTTCTTGTTTTGGGTATTTGCATGAGGGATACTATTGTACATTTTGACGAATCTATATAGAAGAATTTTGTTGTTTTTTTTTGCCCCGAGAGGGTTTTCCCAGGATAATTTTGTTGTGTTATTTTGTCTTGTTGTGCTTGTCTTTCTTTCAGTGATCCTATTGCATATGGTTATGAAGTTATGATAATAAATGTTTTAAGATCTTGTTTAACCATTAAAATTCTAACATGGTTTCAGAGATGGCCTGAAATAAAACATTGTGCAGCTGCTAAAACTGCAGAAACGAGGGTTTCTATTCCCAGTTTCAAGCATGAAGTCCTAGAAGGAAAAATCTAATCATATGGGAATTTTTGTTACAACTCGCTTTCGGTGAAGTTTCCAGAGCTGAAACTCGAACATGTAGAAGATGAAATGTGGATGTACCTTATGTGCGAGTTTCAGCCTCAGATTCATTGTACGTTAGGAGATATGATCTATGCAAATCAGGGTTCTAGACTCTTACAGAATTCAGTTTTAAATAGGTGACCTAGGGAGAAATGTTATATCTCGGGCTAGGAAGATCCAAATCGAATTTTGTAAGATGTTATTGAAAGGACACAAGCTTTAGTTTCTCTAGTGCGAGTTTTAGAACCCGAAGTTGAAACAGTGACACGTGGAAGTCCGTACAAGTTCGTTATACTGAAATAGTCCATGAACGAGTCACCTTGGGGAACTTAGCATAAGTTCCACTTGGTGAATCCAATATTTCTCTAACATGTGGGGTTGGACAGAGGACAGATGAGACTACCTCAGAAAGAAGTTTCAGACCTTGAGGAGCATAAATTTATGAAATACGTCAGAATTAAGACCGGACAATTCAATAGAAGAAATTGAAAAAACTAGGGCATCAAATATTTAGCAGTTATGTCCACAGATTTGAGAAAATGAGTACATTTCTCAATTCTCCTTGAGGAGGCCCATATTTCTATCCAAACAAATTTGCAATTCACCAAAGTTGAAAAATTAGGGTTTCTCTGTCAAACCCTAGGTCCACCAGAAGCAATTTTCCATAAAAGCATTAAAGCAAGCATCCAATTGAAGCACTATCATTGGTACCTTCAAGGCTGCTTTGTTCTTCCCTTTTTTGGCTACTGCTAGTTTCCTTCCATAGCCCCTAAAAAAGGGAGTGACCCTGCTAATGGTATCTTTTCACTAAAGAATCCAACCTTTATTCCCATGTGGGCATAAGATCAATTCCAAAACTCTATCGATTCCTTCATTGCATGACTCATGTTTAGGTGAGGAGTGCTCAACATGAATTGTGTATTCCTTAGTTCATTTTGTCATAGGTCTAGGAGATGGAAAAAACAATAGGTTGGTGATCATGCAATACGACACTCCCATCACCTATATAGATCTTTTGTATTTTGTGTTCAATGAAGAAGAAGCAAGTTTACTAAGAGAGCATCACTTTGTCTTTTCTTTTAGGAATCATGTGTTTCCTTCCTCAAAATTTGACAAGGTAAACCATAATTTACGCAAGTCTTTGTGCCAATTTTTTTTAGGGTAGTAAAAGCCAAGTCTAGCCTTAAGGTTGTGGCCATTTGTTCCATCAGAAGCATATGAGTATGCATGAGGTGCTCTTTATCTGATTGGATCTTTACATTTTTGAAGTCATCACAAAATAGATAGTAGGCTATCATAATCTCTTTGGCCAACCAATCCATTAGGGTTTCTCTTTTGCTAGAATGGTTCAACGCATATAAATTGTCTAGGCCCAACAAATGGCCTTTCAAACCAAGCAAAACCCATACAATATGGTTCGTTGGGTCTTGCCTGTTGGATAATGGATTCCAACCATCTCAGTGAGATCCGGTTTGCGGCTTCATCTCCACTTTCATAATGGTTACTTAAAAAGTGAATTTTGTCATTACTAGGTCATGGGTCGATTCATGCAAAAATTAGTAATTTTAAATTAATGTAAACACAATATATCGATATGAGGAACAACATTTATTACTTTTCAATGCATGGATTTGTGACAAGGGTTTGTGAGCTCCTACATGTTCCATGATACTATATTCATTGGTAATTTTAAAGAAGGAATTCCATCACCTCCTCACCTTCATGCCTTTCTAAGTTGTCGAAGGAGTTGGGAGAGCTAATAGTTCCATTTAGGGTGGGAAATAATCATTCAAAATTATGTTTCTTGGATTTTTGTGAGCATCATTCCCACTATTTGATTGAGAGGCATTTAGTTGTGGGGGTGAAGAGTGGGTCTATAGGATCCCCTCCATTATAGAGTAGCAAGTCGAGAGGTTCTAGGTGGGTCTTTGACTGCCACAACATTGGTAGGATCCTTTTGAGTTAGGCTTCGAGAGGGTGGGGGAGATGCAAAAATATTTTGAGGTTGAGGGGTAAATTAAGTTGTTGAATATGTAGAGTATTCACTTTCTAACAAATTTAGTCCATACATTATTGTTTTCTTGTGGCAGGGCTTAGGGTGCTTAACTTGATGTAGCAAGGGCTAAAGGCGCAGAGCAGTCAAATTTCACCAGTGGGGAAGAATACTTTATCTTATGGGGGAAACTTTGACACTTGAAGAAGGTCTTGAGGAGATTGACATATCATCGAATATGCCTAATCCCCCAAATGTAAAAACAAATCATATTTAGTGAAATATCAACCTTAAGACATACCATTTTTTAGTACATGGGTTAAAGAATTGAGCTAATTTGCCACATGTAATCAAGTTGTGAATTGGGGAAGAGATTCATTTTAGAAAGGTCCAAAATCGTAAGGGAATTCTTGGAGAATTCCACCTGGATCATATAATAAATTTTGGAGGCTTCTTCAACTAAAACCCTTCATGTGGTTATGTTAAAAATAACTAGAGTGTTCTGATACATCCATGGGCATGGGATATGCTTCATGGTAATGCTTGTCAACACCAAAAGATAAATGTAAAATTTTTGTAGTTAGGCTATGGATGGCTATGCAACTCCATCCATGGGGTCCTCAAGCCTCCTTGGCTTAAGACTTGATCGAAACTTCTAGTGGAATACAACCCAAAAAAAACCCTAACATTGCGTTCTTTTCAAATGATCACAGATGGAAGAATGTTCACATTTTTGAATTTCAAACATGAGATCAATCAAAAAGAAGTTCATTACCTCATGTACCACTTTTCACATAATATTCTACATGACCTTAAAAAGGACCATGCCGACTAACTCTTGGATCAATCCCTTCTTACACCATTACCAAAATGGAAAATACATTAACAATTTAATCAACCCTTGCATCCTTATGAAAATCACAAAATAACACAAGTTCATGCTCATGTAAACTCTACTAAACCCAAAAAGAGTACATGCTATGGTGAGGGAAAAAAATCTAATCTTAGTAACTTAAATATCATCTTAATTTCTAAACATTGAATAGCAAAAGTGTCTTCTAAAAATAATTCACATGAATTTAATAGTTAACCTTCGCGTGAAAAGATAGGAACAATAATATATTATATTGAAAAGACATGTAACAACGTTTTTGGTAAGAATGATAGAGTAAGTAATTAACTAATTATATCTGCAACTAGGGGTGAAGTATGATGTACTAATTTTTCTTAATCATAGTTCCATCATTGGTCATCTTTGTTTCTATAACTTATATGCTGTATAACATAGTTGATCGCGCAAAAATCATATGCACGCTATCAGAGAAAAAGAAGGGGAAATTAAATATAGAAATGTAAACCCTATGTTCGACCACCAACATTATTGGAAAAAAAAAGGAGAAATTTAAATATAGAAATGTAAACCCTATGTTCGACCACCAACTTGGTTAGCTTTGCATCCTAGTGCGAATTTGGAAGGTGGTGTGCTTTCTTATTTGCTTTTCTAAGGCATGGCTTTAGCAGTATTTAGTTGGAGCTCAAGTCTTTCACTAAATCTTCATAAAGATTTTGTCTAATAAAGCTGCCAATTTTGCTCACCTAGATTTTAGTATTAGTGTAATTGGTAACATTCGTTTAAAAAAGACTACTAATTTTGTTCAGCTTGTTTTTGGTTGGACAACCTCATGGTTGAAAATAGATATGTGTAACAATAATTTTTTTAAATTGATTTTATTTTATTATATTAAAATTTGAAATATATTTAATAAATATCGAATTTATATTTTGATTTTTGATTTTAATATTTTTAATTAATAATAATAATTTATTTTTTATAGTGAAATTAGACATTGGACTATCCCTAAAAATGTCGTGGGCGAAAAGGATTTGCCACCTGTGCAAGTCTATGAACATCGAAGATGAAAATCAGTTTCTCTTAGAGTGCGTCGCCTACACCCACATTAGATCTCAGTTCCACAATATTTGCTCCAACAACGACCTCTCTAAACTTCTATCTCCTCAAAACTATGGCGAGCTAGGGATGCTTCTCTTTAAGCTTTTTGAGCATAGGAATAATATTTTAAAACAAAAATAATAATCTCTATCTTGTCTTTTCTCTTAAGGTCCGATAGACCAAATTTGGTCTTAGTGGACGTTAATCACCACCATCATCATCATCAATGAGTTAGTTTACAAGATTTATTTTCTATGAAATAAATAAAGAAGATCATACCATAATTTCCCACTATTCAAATATAATTTATTATATTTAAAACTAAAAGAATCATATATAAATTCAAAAAATAAAAAATAATATTCCTTGGCACAACGTTAGCGGGAATTGTCATCCTCCTCCTTTATGCTAACGATATTGTTCTTCTGGTAAGATGTTCCTATGATCTTGTTAAGCAATTAAGAATTCTCAAGGATTTTTTCTCTGGTATGGCATGATCGTCAATACGGACAAAACCAAAGTTTTGTTGATAAAATCAAATAAGGTCACTTATGCTAATTTTGTATGATAATGAAAACTTGGAGGAAGTGACTTCCTACAAATATCTTGGGATTGATATCCATCACAAACTTAATTGGAACTACAACATTGAGATAATGATCAATGGAGGGTGGAAAGCTTATTTTGATCTTGAAAACAATTGTAAGTAAGCAAACCTTGTGATGTGAGATAAATAGAAATTCCTGTATGAAACTCTCGTCACTCCCGTTCTCCTATATGGTTGTGAATTTTGGGGTTGCAGCTTCTCTAGAGAATCTTGGAGAAGGATTGAACAAATATATAATTGTTTTATAATTTACAATCTTAAAATTAAAAGCAATACGCCATATCCTATTCTCCTCATTGAAGTGGGTCTTTCCCATATTGAGAGCATAGCTATGACTATGTAACTAATGTACAAGAAAAAAATTAAATAACTTGGGAGAGCAAAGACTTCTGAAAATTTATTTAAATTCCAGTCAAAACCACCTAAGGCTCAAGCGAGGTTGGCATAAAGATGCTATGTCTTGGTTAAAGATGCGGGGGATTGACGGAAATGTCACTTTGCCAAATATAGATGATATTAAAAATATTACTACTTTGAAATTCAAAGAGAAGTTGTGGTGTGGTGAAAATTTAGAGTATAAAAGAAAATTAAGAAATTACAAGAGGTCATTAATCTAACCTTGAAGATCAAAATTATCTCTTTGTTTTAAGTAGTGTAAAGAAGAAGATCCAACAAGAACGAACTCTCGTAAGATGCATAGTGAAACAAGGCATTGGACCTTTCCTAAAACTTTGTGGGATGAAAGGGTTTGTTATCTTTGTGAGATTGTGAGTGTTGAGGATGAAAATCACTTCCTCTTAAAATTCCCTGCGTACACCCACATAAGATCTTAGTTTTAGAATTTTTGTTACAATACGAACCTGTCTAACATTCTATCTCATCAAAATTATAGTAATTTAGGAACACTCCTCTCCAAGATTTTTGAGCACATAAATAAAACTCTAAAGCAAACCAAGTAGTTTCTTACTTTTCTTTCTTAAGGTCCGATAGACCAAAAATGATCTAAATAGACGTTACACACACACACACACCCCATAGTCCATCAATATGAGAGTATGTAGACATATTTTCTTGAGTGCTTTGCATAGATCATATCAATAGTGGTGCATTTTTCAATTTCAAATGAATTAGAGGTAATTATGGGCATCACATTTTGAATTTAAAAACATTTTAAATATTATTTAGTGGAAAATTGTCTATAATACTTAATTTGAAAGCATTATAATATAAACAATAGATATAATAAAAAATAGAAAGAGATAATGTTTTAAATATTATAATAAAAACTAGAAAGAGATAATGTTTTAAATATTTAATGATTTCAAGGTATGATCAACATGCTCTAGGCATGCTTCCCATGTGGTTTTGTAGATATTGCAGAGGAAAGAGCGAAAAATAGTAATCATGAGGCTCTGAAAGGTGAAGGGAGCATTGGAAAAGCCAAAAGGCATGAATAAGAGCTCATATGATCCTCATGGATGTAGAAAGTTGTCTTAGGAATGTCTACTTCTTTCGTTCTGATTTGGTAGTAGTCGGACTGACGATCTAGTTAAGTGAAGAACTTGGCTCCATGAAGCTCATCAATGACCAAAATGGGAAATTTATCCTTGATAGTTAACTTATTGAGAGCCCAAAAATTTGGACACATGCACCAAGTTCCTTACTTTTTCAATATCATAACCACCGGGGAGGAATAAGGGCTTGTATTGTATGAATGATGTCGGTCTCAACAATTATTGAATGATATTTTATTTCATTTATTTTGGGAAAAAAAGTGACAATAAGGGTATACATTGGGGGGTTGATTACTTGGAATGAGTGGAATACCATGATCATGCTCCTCACGGGTCGATGGAAAACCCTTGGGTGTTTGAAAAACCTGTTGATGTTTGAAGAGAACCAATTGCAAATTAGAGTGAATATCATGTGGGGGTGTGTCCACAACTTGGATGGAATTGAGTTGTGTAATAATACTTGAGTGGAATTTCTTCAATAACTTTTCCATATGGTTGGAGGTGATCACTTATGGAGAAATTGAAGTAATCCCTTTGAAATGATGTTAGTTCCCTTCATTAGCAAAGCTAATATATATTTCCTTGAATCCAT
Source organism: Larix kaempferi (assembly GCA_027924585.1). Lineage (NCBI taxonomy): Eukaryota > Viridiplantae > Streptophyta > Pinopsida > Pinales > Pinaceae > Larix > Larix kaempferi. The sequence goes on from BSBM01000079.1 coordinate 4,451,284, forward strand.
GGTGACCAACACAAAGTGATCCTTAGTCATTTTTCCCGCGGAGATACACCACAACCACTCATTTCAATAGTGAACATGTGTTTTGAAGATGGTAGTCACCCATTTGGAGTTTCACATTTTCACAATGAGCCCCACATTTCATCATACCACCATTTTCTATCATAATATGGAAATTTGGTGTAGGTCAAACATAGCAATAGGTTTCTTCTACCACCCTCCTATAAATAAAATTGTGGGTGTTGACACTGTCAAGTAATAAAACAACTTTATGGTGATTGATGTAGCTTATCAACTTAAAGGTTTGGGGTGTGGAGAAAACTAATAAGGCATGAAGAAAGATTTGGGGTTCATCCCCAGGAGCTCCAAACATGTTGTCATCTTCCGTGGGAAGAGTAATATCCTCCATTTTTAGTGCATGAGTACCTTCATTGTATGGTCTTCTGGGTGGTCATGTGGGGATACATCTATTTGGAATATATTTTGTTCTTTGCATCTATGCCCTCAAAAATATTTTTCATCATAGTTATAGCAAAGTTCGAGGTATTATTGTTCAACCATAACATCAAAAGATAACTTTTGGATTTGTAATGGCAGCATATTGGAGGTGCTAGAAGTAGGAGCCATGGGAGACATCGTGTGAGTAGGAAATGAAGGCCTTTTGGGTTGGGAATTTATGACTATCTCAACTTCTCTTTCTCTAGTTCTATCACAAGCTTCTAACCATGTTGTAGTCCGTGTGTTGCATAACCACATGTGCTTGAAGTGCCTCTTTGATGCCACTAATGTAACATTCCCAAAAAAGAAATCAAAGAGGTCATATGTATGGATTGCCAATTACTCAAATGCTATAATATAGTCTAGAACCGTGCCACTTTGACATAATTTGGTCAACCTTCCCAAGTAATGTGTAACAACCCCAAAAATACACTAAAAATTTAAATTATTTATTTATTTTTATGATATACACTTTTCTTAAGAATTAAAGTGGTGCATAACATTTCATAAACTACAACATAAATTGCAAATACATAAACTACAACATAAATTGCAAATACATATCTATATATGTACCATTATTCACCATATAAAAATATACCTAAGTAAATTTCCAATATACCCTTACATACATGGTTTAACCCATTTCCTAATCTATTTTATGCTACATATAAAATTTCTTTACCAATCTCAAAGATACATCGAAAATAAATTAAATTGCAATTACTAATTTATTTATGTCTATTTATCCCAAACTTCTTCATATTAAATAACCCATGACTTTTCAACATAATGAGTATTAAGACCTCTTTCATTTAAATTTGACTATAATATAGTATCTTATTTTCCCAACATATACCTATCTCTTTACTTTGACTAGTATAACTCTTCGTGTGAATTAAGACGATTCTCCCCTTTTTAACCATTTCATATTTTCTTTTCGACGTAATACCATATGTAAGCAAGTTTGCAATTCCTATGAAAGTCCTATAAAAATGAGAGGATCTTTATATATGAACATTTAAGTGTGAACATAATCAATAAACATTCTATACTTACTATACCATATCTTATATAATCATTGCATTAGCCTCAATTAGTTCATACTCCATCCATCATAATTTTAAAATTTGTTCTAACATATATCCACTTAATTGTGACTCAACTTTATAATAATTGGGCCTTACTCATATTTAAATATGAGACAATCCTAGTCTTTATGCTTCATTTAAGACTTTGAACAGTTTTTCATCCATTTATGTCAAATACTATTATACAAAAATATATGATATATCTAACAAAGGAAAAATGAGTACTTAGAACATGTTTCTCTAAGTGACGGCCTCGAACATGTTTCTCTAAGTGACGGCTTCGAAAATAAAATAAAATAATAATGTTTTGGGGTATCACATAGTGAGTGTACCATTCAAAATTATCATGAAGGATATTTACAAACTGGCTCCAAGGGACAAAACGATGATAAGATTTTTGGTACCATTACCAAGGTTATGAGTCTAAATATAAGACCCTCACTTTTAAATTTTGGAGATCATCCTTAATGCCATGAAGAGAAAAATAATGTTCCAATGGGAAACCCAAATGGAAGGATCTGAAAGATCAAATTCATGCATGTTGACCTTTGGGAAATAGTGCCATGAAGTGCTATCCTGAAATGGTGGAGGTTAGGTTTCAGTATCCTGAAATGGTGGAGGCTGGGTTTCGAGGAAAAGAGTGTGAGAGCCCTATCTATTCTTCATTAACCACATCATTGGTGGATGGATCCTTTGATGTGGGATCTAGACTCACATGTTTAGTTAGGATATTAAACATTTTTTGTTGGTTAGCTTGATCGATGTGGATTTGATAAACTATATGCTTCAAGACCATGATCATCGATTCAAGATCCTTAGTGTCCTTTGGTGGATCCTTGTTATGGATCTTCATGTTTGATTGATTTCATGTGTTGATTATGGGACCACTTTTGATTTGAAAAGTATTAACACCAACTTATCTCAAAACAACCAGTGGTGAAAGAGGTTTCTTTTGAGAGGTACCACCAAATGTGGTATGGGCATGTCCACAAAAAATAGGTTGTGAGATATGTATATCGTCATAATCAACATGATGGAATGATTCTTTTTGGATAGGTCTCCGATAATGGTGTAGGTGGATCCGAAATTTCTTATTTTTTTACATTTGTAGGAGTATTACTCCCTGGTAAATATTACTACATTGACATAATTACCAATTCCTTTCCAATGCAGAGACGTAGGAATTTCACTAGTTAGTGTTAGAGGACGACATGTTTTCTAGGATCCTAAGGGCAAGGGAGTGTAAGGTGTTAATATCTCTCTGATATACATGCAAGGTCCAACATTAGTGCTTTCCTCAGTCTCATAGGGCACTAATTAAGGAGGCTCAATTGTGTCCTCAGCTATACTACTCGACCACCCAAGTACTAGCCCCAATCTTGTTATTGGTGCAACTATAGTATTGAGATGGTCGATCGGATTATCGAAGGCTAGATTCAGGTTTCTTGAGTGAATTTCAATATACCCTAGGGTACATGGAAGTGAAATTATTTATACATGTGTTATCTAATGCGATACTACTAGAAGGGGTACCAACAAAGGTTACGAGGGTGTCCAACAATGTGACTTAGTACCACTTGTATTTTTTGTGTGCATTCTTCCCCAACCATAAGTTTACTTGTTGAACCATAGATATTTGTGTTATTTAAGGATTCCAAAACATGTCTCTAGCCAAAATAAATTTTCAATTTTTTTGAAGCATGTTGGCATAGGAAAGTGCTCTAATACCACTTGTGGTGTTTTAACCTTGAAACTTAGAAAAAAAAGGATATAAAGAGATTTATGATGCAAGGAACAATAAATTATAGTGCAAAATAACCAAACACAAGATAATAGATAAGGGAGATGTTGCAAAAATAACCCTTGTATTATGATAATCAATTCAAGAAGCAATGCTCACTCATGTCTTAAGGTTGGGCGACCTTTCACTTGAGTAGATCTCCAAATACAACAATTCTCAACCAAACAATCATAGCCTCTTAACTCTTTAAATGGGTTTTCGATATCCCAAAACCATAAGTACTTGATTTGGTCCCATAATTAATGAGTACCAACTACCTTGTGGGTCTTAATTAATATAAATACCCCTTTTACATTATTTAATTGTCCACTACTAACTACTCGATCTTATTCAAAGGATATTGCCACATACATTACTTGAATAACTCATAAAGTAAGGGGGTTCAGGTAGGACCCTAACAATTGACCTAAAAAATAGGTGGTAAAATCGACACACCTTTTTATGTCATACTAGGTGTTAAATTTTCTGAATTTACTTCAATATGATCTAGGATCTTAACTGAGAGAACAACATGTACAACATATCTACAGCATATCAATCATGGAGACAATAATGCAAGCACACAAGAGACACAAAGATTTACTTGGGGAAAACCATAAAGGTGAAAAACCCCAATAACTTCCTCAGAGATAGATAGAGCAATGATACAACCAACCAAGAGATAGACATAACCTAGCAGCAGATCCTCCTCCTCCATAAGTGCGCCTCTCCTCCTTGAGAGCATGTGTGAGAAGTGAGTGAGTAAATAGAGTGCCTCCCGCACTCTATTTATACTTGACTTGACTTGCCTTTTTACCTAACTCATGTCGGCTCTAACTTAACCACATAACATAATGCTGAGTGGGCCGACCCCCAATAGGGTGGTCTAATAACCCTTTGACCCACATGGCCGACCCCCAATAGGGTGGTCTAATAACCCTTTGACCCACATGACTTATACAGGGCCGACCCCAAATAAGGTGGTCTAATAACCCATCAAGTATAAGTTACGACACTTACAATATAAATGACGACACTTCCTTATAGAGGAATAATACCATCTCTATAGGAATACAATATACATATATATGTGAAATACATTCCGAAGTTACATATACATCAACACTCCCTCTTAACTAGGAAGGTATTTCTCAGCACAGTTCTTCTAGCACAAGTCATCTTCTCTGGATCATCGTCACTGGATAATCGTCATCGAGTCATCATCATCGCCACTGCTGCTGCTATCTCAATCAATCTCTGAATCTACTCGTCATAGGAAGTTCTACAGAGCCAGTCCTTTTTCATACTGGATGTAGGCCCACCACCTGCAGGTCTTCGTCATCACTGGCCATACTGTGGAATCCTCAGGACTTATTACGTGCGTCACAAAACCTCGAAAGAGCATCCCAGGATGTTACGGGTACACAACTCCGACCTGTAGGATCTCCCAGGGCGCTATTACATGTGACCCCACCACAAAACCTCGAAAGAGCATCTTAGGATGTTACGGGTACACAACTCCGACCTAAGATCTCCCAGGGCACAAATTACATGTGGTCCACCACAAAACCTAGCAAGAGCATCTCAGGATGTTACGGGTACACAACTCCGACCTGAGATCTCCTAGGGCACAAATTACATGTGGTCATGGCAAAACCTCGCAAGAGCATCTCAGGATGTTACGGGTACACAACTCCGACCTGAAATCTCCCAGGGCCCAAATTACATGCCATAGGACAAAACCTCGCAAGAGCATCTCAGGATGTTACGGGTACACAACTCCGACCTGAGATCTCCCAGGGCAACGAATTACATGTCCTCCCAGAGCAATGTCTCGAAAGAGCATCCCAGGCTGTTACGGGTACACAACTCCGACCTATAGGATCTCCCAGACATGCTCATCTGCACAACCTGATCCACGGCCACAGAGTATCAACCTGATACTCACCATACATCATCCTGATGTACTCATGATCGTCCTGATCATAATCACTGCAACATCCTGCTGCAAGTCATCTGGAGCAACATCCTGAAGCTCGTCATCCATGATCGTCCTGATCATCAATGCAACATCCTGCTGCAAGTCATCTGGAGCAACATCCTGAAGCTCGTCATCCATGATCGTCCTGATCATCAATGCAACATCCTGCTGCATGTCATCTGGAGCAACATCCTGAAGCTCGTCATCTATGATCATCCTGATCATCACTGCAACATCCTGCTGCATGATCTACCTGATCATCAATGCATCTTCCTGATGCATACCAAGTATCATACATGATCCTCCTGATCATCAATGCATCTACCTGATGCATACCAAGTATCTACCTGATATATATCATCATACATGATCCTCCTGATCATCAATGTATCCACCTGATACAAATACAAATACATGATACATATCACCATACATGATCCACCTGATCATACAATGTATCCACCTGATACATATACAGATACACGGTCCAAGCATCCAACATGATGCATAATACATACACATGATCCAACTGATCATATCCAGCATCCAACATGATGCGTACATACATACATAAAATGATCCAACTGATCATATCCTGCATCCAACATGATGCGTACATACATACATAAAATGATCCAACTGATCATATCCTGCATCCAACATGATGCGTACATACATACATAAAATGATCCAACTGATCATATCCTGCATCCAACATGATGCGTACATACATACATAAAATGATCCAACTGATCATATCCTGCATCCAACATGATGCGTACATACATACATAAAATGATCCAACTGATCATATCCTGCAGAAACTAGAACATCATCCTGATGCTCATCATCCAGCGCTTACATCCACAGCCATGTGAAGGATCCTCCTTCCAACATGCTTGGAATGGCTTCAGCAAATGTGTCCGTCACTTCTTCCTCGAAGTGTCCTCGATCTGAATAACGCCAAGCCTTTCTCTGAAGTACTCGAACTTCACCCTGGCTAGTGGCTTCGTCAGCACATCTGCAATCTGCTCGTCTGTCGCAACATATAGGAGCTTCACGGCTCCTCTCTGCACCATATCCCTGATATAGTGATATTTGATCTCTATGTGTTTCGACCTGTCATGAAACACTGGATTCTCGGACAGCTTCACACAACTCTGGTTATCACAGAAGATATCAGTAGCTTCCAATGGGAGATCAAATAACTCAGACAGTAGCTTCGTAGCCATACTGCCTCATAACTAGCTGAACAGGCTGCAACATACTCTGCCTCAGCTGTACTCAGTGCTACGCAGGACTGCTTCCTGCTAAACCAAGAGATCACACCTGATCCCATACTGAAGTAACACCCAGATGTGCTCTTCCTGTCTGCAGCACTGCCAGCCCAGTCTGAATCAACATAACCCTGCAGGTTAAACTTTTGATTCGCCTCATATCTGAGCCCATAATCCACTGTACCCTTCAGGTACCTCAGAACATGCTTTACAGTAACCAGGTGAATACTCCTTGGATCCGTCAGGAACTGGCTCAATGTGTTCATAGCAAAGCAAATGTTTGGTCTCGTGTTCGTCAGGTACATCAAGGACCCAATCATCTGGCGATACATAGAGACATCAATCGGCTCAGATGAAGCATCACATAGAAGCTCCATATTTGATGTCATAGGTGTGGCCATAGCCTTGCAGTCCATCATCCCGAACCTCTTCAGGATCTCTACTGCATACTTCCCTTGTCCAAGGAAGATTCCATATGCACTCTGCCACACCTCCATGCCAAAAGCAAATAGTGCATCATCCCCAAGTCTTCATCTCGAACTTGGAAGAAAGCTTCCGCTGCGTGTCGGCAATCAATCTATCTTTACCTGTAACAAATAGGTTATCTGCATACAAAAGTAGTATCACTGGATTGCCTTCTTCAACCTTGTAGAAAAGGTTGGAATCTGCTTTACTCTTGGTAACGCCCAAACTGGATAGTAAGCTGTCTATCCTACCATACCAAGTTCTGTACACATATATGACTACACCATGCTGTCTTGAGATCCATCTGGTGCATCTTCTATTTCATCACTTTTATATTTCTCAATGCTGCCATCTGCAACATGCTTGATCTGATAGTTCCATTTGGAAGTCATAACAAACTTCCCTTCACATCTTGGGACTACATCCCAAACATCATTCTTCATGATCGACGGATCATGGTATTTCATTTCTTCATCCCAGATCCTGGGAACTTCAATATCTCCAATATCTTCAATAGATATCTTTGTTGCTGGAACAAAATGTTGTAGTTCTTCTTTTGTAGGAGATGGCATACGATCTTTCCTACACAACAAGTTAAATTGCATGATTAGAAAACATCTCATAGTTTTCAGAACAAATTCTTACAATATGCCATACAGTCATGCAATTATCTTAGCCAATGCTTCAATACAACATTTATCCATATTCCGTAACTTTCTAGATGCCTTCCAATCTCTACCAGAACATTGTTAAGAGTGTGCACAACTCCCAACATGTCAGCAAAGAGGTTTCATTCTAGATAAGTAGCAATGGAATGTTGTACAGTGCCATAGGCCACTTACCCATTCATATTAGGAGTATACTGTTCATCAATGCAATTATTCTAATATGCATAATACACAACCTAATTCTAGGAACATCAGTATATACATTATTGAACAGTATTATTTAAGAAATGACAATTCAAATACTTATCTTTGTTTGTTCATTGGGTGGACTCCCTCTGAGTCTTCGCTTCCTTGCAGGAGCTGCTGGAGTCCTAATCTGAAGTAGCTTCTTCTACACCTTTCTGTTGTGGGATGTAGAGAGATGGTCAACTCTCTCTGAATATCTACATCCTTGCATAAACCACTGGAGTGTACTCCCTCTTGATCTTTGCTTCCTGGATTACCTGTTCTTGAATCTCATATTCATCCTTGGTCCCTATGCATGCTTATTAGTATCATGAATGTGTTATCCTTGTGATCTCATATAAAATCATACATTCATTAGTATACTATTAAAACACAATAATCTCAAGCATGTATAGTCATGATCATTTCAAACAGAAATAATAAGCATTAGCATTCAAGGTTTATGTAGGATTCTTATGGTTAGTCAAATCATAAGAAACATAACATGTCTAAACCTGTAATTACTCAAACCTATGACTCTTCAGATTAGTTGAATCATCAATCAAGATAAGAGATATAAAATGCATAAAACCTGTGATTATTCAAAGCTATACCATCATGATTCTTCTGGTTAGTCATATCATCAATTATGGTAAGAAACATAATATGCATACAATCATGATTATTAAAACCTATGACTTCATGAATAATCATAATCAACAACGCGATAGTATAAGATCCTAACCCAAGGTAGGAATCTAGCTTGATATAGGAAAAACATACCTGGATTATCATGTTAGCTAGTTATGTCTAACATACCCGTATAATGTCTTTTGGTTCTCTTCAGTGACTGGTGCTAGTAACCTGCATGTCTCATAAGTTAACCATTATAAAACCAAGTTATACATACCTCGTGAATGGATCTTGTATGAGATCCATGACAATGGATGAATCTTTGTCCTCATGTTATCATGATCATATGTTCTTGGACCAGAACATGATCTGTCTTTCTTGGTGTACCTTTCATGTTAGTAGACAACATAAACCTCATACAACACCATAATGCATTAGTACAATCATAAGTGTCAATACCCTAACCAATGAATATCTTCTATCATGCATTCATAATTTTGTTAAGGTGAAACGACAAATCTAAAATCAAAATTGTACTAACCGTAATAACATGAAGACAAACATACCATAAACTTAATCATGGACAAATATCGAAACATACCTCGATGAGACATACCTGTCGATATTGCTTGTAATCTTCTTATGTAAGACCTTAGCCTCATCTCCCTCTGAAACAGGAACTTCTTCACTCATGCAGATGATCAATCCATCTTCTTCTAGGATTAACCCAATCCACTTGATTTGCAAGAACTGGACCTAGAGCTGGATATGGGTTTGTCAGAGAAACCCCAAAAATTCAAACTTTGAATTTCAAACTTTCGAAAGGATAGAAATATGCGCCTTGATGAGCTGATCAAACTGGTATATTCAGAATTTGAAAACTGCAAAGTTTCACTCCTCAATTTTGTCTTTGAAACTTCCAGATTCACTGGACGTGACTCTGAACTGGGGTTTGATGAAGCCCACTCTTCTACCCAATCAAAATGTTTGATCCAAAGCTCTAAGCTTCTATTTTTCTGAGGAGCTTCCAGCCGTGGTCACAGATTTCAAAAATTCCCATTTTTACAGAAGCCCTAATTTTCCATTTTTCTGATCAAAGTCCCGAACTAGGGTCTGATCAAACCCGGCCTTCTACCCAGCCAAAAATTCTTATCTTGGTCTCTAAATTTATATTTTGATGAGTAGCATCCAGCCGTGGTCTCCGATTACAAAAATTCCAACTTTCTTCAAAGCCCTAAATTCCGGAAGCCATGAATGAAGGTACCAAAAAATAATTCTGTTTTGACAGAAATATGTACCTGATTGTTTCTGGTGTAACTCCGAAATTTTTGATCCACAGGGTCTGAAAAAGTTTTCTGAGATAGCCTGACCTGTTAGCTTTCCATCCTGACAGGTCTGACCTCAATTGGATGTTCTGAGAGAGATTTATACCAAATGTCGCAACGTGACCTGTTTTGGGAAAATACAGGAGAGTGAACTTGTACGGCGTGCCACGTGTCACTGTTTGACCTTCGGCCTCTGAAAAAGTTTTCTGAGATATCTTGGCCTGTTATATTTCCATCCTGATAGGTCTGACCTCAATTGGATTCTCTGAGAGAGAGATATGCCAAGTGTCGCAACGTGACCTGTTTATGGGATAATACAGGAGAGCGAACTTGTACGGTGTGCCACGTGTCACTGTTTGACTTTCGGCCTCTGAAAAAGTTTTCTGAGATAGCTTGGCCTGTGTACTACCTGTCACTTTTCACGAAATTTCATTTGGAGCTTCCTATCCCAAGTTATGACCTTTTTCCCAAGGTCACCTGATTTTGACTCAGATCTGGAAGAGGCAGAAACCCTATATTGTACAGATCATAAATCACAAATTAAAACGAATTAGAGGTTGTCCTTTGGACACAAGATACCTGGAGATCTTAGCTTCGTCCTGTAACAATTTCAGATCCGAAAACTTCGCCAAAACGGATTTATAGCGAAAGTGCTATGATGACTGGTTTTTGCTATATCAAGCCCTAACATCGTAAGTGCAACAAGTGTCATACATGCCATATCATGCCTTCTTTCAGGCTAGCTCTGATACCATGTTAAATTTTCTGAATTTACTTCAATATGATCTAGGATCTTAACTGAGAGAACAACATGTACAGCATATCTACAGCATATCAATCATGGAGACAATAATGCAAGCACACAAGAGACACAAAGATTTACTTGGGGAAAACCATAAAGGTGAAAAACCCCAATAACTTCCTCAGAGATAGATAGAGCAATGATACAACCAACCAAGAGATAGACATAACCTAGCAGCAGATCCTCCTCCTCCATAAGTGCGCCTCTCCTCCTTGAGAGCATGTGTGAGAAGTGAGTGAGTAAATAGAGTGCCTCCCGCACTCTATTTATACTTGACTTGACTTTCCTTTTTACCTAACTCATGTCGGCTCTAACTTAACCACATAACATAATGCTGAGTGGGCCGACCCCCAATAGGGTGGTCTAATAACCCTTTGACCCACATGGCCGACCCCCAATAGGGTGGTCTAATAACCCTTTGACCCACATGACTTATACAGGGCCGACCCCAAATAAGGTGGTCTAATAACCCATCAAGTATAAGTTACGACACTTACAATATAAATGACGACACTTCCTTATAGAGGAATAATACCATCTCTATAGGAATACAATATACATATATATGTGAAATACATTCCGAAGTTACATATACATCAACACTAGGCAATTAGAACATCGCCTTAGGTACCGAATCATGGAATAATGTTGAGTTTTCATTAAAAATGGAAAAAAACTACATTAAAAATGTAAATTAAAGCAAAAAGAGAATCTAAAAAGGCAGTTAATGCCATGGTCTTGTTGTAGTGAAGGTATTATATAGAGTTTGCATCTCTTCAATAATGGTTACATAGCGTCATCCATGAAGTGGCCTCCAACTAAATACTCTACATTTAGACCATGAAATAGAATACCTTTAATGAGATCTTGTGCTAATTTTTTATAGATGATATAGTCAAGGGATTCAACAACCATAAAATAGAGGGTAGTGGCCAAATCCTAGTGCTTTAAGCATGGTAAGGATGAGAGGTGATTCCACTCTATCATAGTATTTTCAAAGTCAATTTTGATGAATCAAACCTTAAGGCCTTCGATTCTACTTATTCCTTTCCCTAGATAAATATCACATCAACCAAAGTGTACCTTCGCTTGATAAACCCCTTATGCTATATTCTGATGATTTTCAACAAGATATATTTCAACCTCAGGGTTAACACTTTGGATAGAATTTTGTAAGAGACATTAAGCAAAGAATTGGTTATAAGCTTGTAATAAATTTAGGTTGTCTTGGATTTGTAATGAGTTTGCTTAAACCCTTTTAATGTGACTTTCAATTGTACAACCTTACATGACTTATTTTTACACTTGTAGAACTAGATTTAGCCACACAAAGTCCAAGTTGGATTTATAGAATTTGCATCGATTGAGCACATCCTGACTGACAACCATTTTCATGAGGGATACTAAAAAATAATCTAATGTCAACCAATAATCACGTGTCTCCTTTTACTCTTGGGTCAATCTATGAGGGTCTTCATTGAAATAGGTTTGCATGGCCATCCTTCTTTACTCTATCTTAACTTGGGATTAAAAAGCCATTGTATAATGATTGAAAACATCTTTTTCATCATTTCAAGGACTTAATGTGCTCCACTGATTCCTTGTATGCAAAGGATTTGAAGAAGTCCTTGGTTGGTTGGTTTCATGATTTGACCTAGTGTAGCTGGGATTTGATTTGGGCTCCCCTTTCTTTGTACATATATTGATTTTTTAGTATATGTATTGCCTTAGCTGCCATTTCTTGAAGCTCCATATTAACCACACTCAGTCATAGCATCTTTGACACTTTTTATAGTTCCTTCAAGACTGCTTTGTTTTTCTTTTTTTTTTGGCTATTGCTAGTTTCCTTCCATAACCCCTAAAAAGGAAGTGACCCTTCTAATGGTATCTTTTCGCTAGAGAATCCATCCTTTACCCCCATTTGGGCATGGGATCAATTCCAAAATTCAATTGATTCCTTCAATGCATGACTCATATTTAGGTGAGGAGTACTGAACATGAACTATGTATTCCTTAGTCCTTTTGTGTCATAGGCCTAGGAGATGGAAAAAATAGTAGGTTGGTGATCATGCAATATGACACTCCCAAGGGCCAAAACCTATAAAGACCTTTTGTATTTTGTGTCCAAAGAAGAAGAAGCAACTTTACGGAGAGATAATCACTTAATTGTCTAGTCTTTTTAGGAATCACGTGTCTTCTTTTTTAAAATTTGACAAGGTAAACCATAATTCAAGAACGTCTTTATGACAAGATTTGTTAGGGTAGTAAAGGATCAATCTAGCCTTAAGGTTGTGGCCATTTGCTCCATCAGGAGCATATGACTAGGCACGAGGTGCTCTTCATCTAATTGCATCTTTACATTTTTGAAGTCACTACAAAATATATAGTAGGCTATCATAATCTATTTGTCCAGCCAATCCAATATGGTTTCTCTTTTTCTAGCATTACTCAACAAATATAAATTGTCTAGGCCCAAAAAATGGCCTTTAAAATCAAGCAAAACCAGTAGAATATGGTTTGTTGGTTCACCTATGTTGGATAATGGATTTTACCCATCTTAGCAAGATTAGGCTTGTGGATCCACCTCTACCTTCATAATGGTTACTTAAAAAAATGATCTTGTTCATTACTAGGTCATGGGATGTTTCATGCAAAATTTGGTAATTTTAAATTCATGTTTAAACACAAGCTATTGATCTTAGGAACAACATTTCTTACTTTTCAATACATGGATTTGCAACAAGGGTTTGTGAGGTCCTACATGTTCCATGATACTATATTGATTGGTGATTTTAAAGCAGGAATTCCATCACCTCCTCACCTTCATTCACCTTCATTCCTTCCTAAGTTGTCAAAGGGGTTGGGAGAGATAATAGTTTGCATCTACAACGGGAAATAATCATTTGAACTTATTTTCCTTAGATTTTTTTGAGCATCATTCCCACCAATAGATGACCTTTCCAATCAAGGAGCAAACTTGGACAAGGGGATATGGGTGAAAAAGGATGGAGTCCCCTAGAGGTAGTGAGTCCCATAGTTTTCCATTTCTTATGATGATTTGAATCTTAATTTTGCAATAAATCACATGGGAAATAGAGCACACTAGGCCCTCTCTGGAATTTCTCATAGGATCAAGTGGATTAGTGCTTCCCCATGTGCCACTGCCAACCCATTCTATCATTCGGTGCCTCATGCATGAAGCTTTATTGCGTAGTACTAGAATACTTGGAATACGCGTGGGATATCTCGAAGTTGAGATGCTCATAACTTTCCGTTTGCATTTGGATCTATGTGTCTTGGTGTGTCTTGACGTGAAGGTTTGAGAAGCCTCGCCATTTCTGAAGTCTCTCTTAAACAGGTCTTTGCAGTTCGTTTTAGGTGGCTCTCTTTGGAGTGGAGGGACCTATTCTCCTCCTTTAGAACAGGTTCTCCTCCCTCTTTGTATTGCTGTCATTTCAAGGATCACCAGTTTCTTCTTCAATTTGGGATGATTTAGTCTCATGTTTTGACGAGGGAGACATTGTGAGGCTATTTGCAGGAACATGGCTATACCTTGAACAGAATTCAAACGATGTTTTATGGTTTCCTTTGGTTTGAATGGTGTCTTGCTTACATGATTACACACTTTTTGAAGGGAGGACATAGGAAGTGGTTTTTTGGGCTTAGATCGAGTCAACCTTTGTGGATCAGAAAGTAGGTTTCCTACTTGTCAAGGTAATTTGGTCTTCCTGGTACCTTCAAGTTCTCACAAATTTTGAGTGCTTCCAAAGGAATCAATGTTGTCTTGGAAAGATGAGCTGTGAGCGTTTAGGGCCAATCTCAAGGATGTTAAGGCAATGATGCATGTTATGAACTCCTGCATGGAAGAATGGTGGAAGTAGTTAGAAAAATTTCATACCACATCTCTCTTTTAGATACCCACATGGATGATGTGGAAGGGAATGTTTGTTTGGAGGGAGGGCAGATTGACCACTTGCTGGAAGATATGGACAAGCTCCTCCACATAGGCCAATATAGTTAGGCGAATTCTATGGAAGAACAAACATTTCTTGAAGAATTTTTTTTTCGCTAGCCAACCATATAAGTTATTGACCTGGATTCTTCTAGGAAATCCAACACATGAAATTAGGGAAACAACTAGATTGTTTCTCATCTTAGCTACCCATGGTTTGTTTTATTAGGTCATATTATTTATATTTACAACACTAGGAGGTTTATATCTATCAAAGAAACTTTGATACTTTTGATCAAGGTATGGGAATTTTGGGTCACATGCTACACCCTTTTATATTTACATAAGGAAATCTTTTTATGTACCTCTTGACTGTATTATTCCAATGTTTTATTAGAAAATTCTAATCGTTCTTGTTAGAAAAAATTGTTCACCATATGGTGGGAGGTGATAATTTAAGGAGAAATTGAAGTAATCCTGTAGGGCCAGTCCTTTTTCATACTAGATGCACCTGTCCTATAGAGCTAGTCCTTTTTCATACTAGATGCAACTGTCCTGCAGAGCTAGTCCTTTTTCATTCCAGATGCAAATGTCCTACAGAGCTATTCCTTTTTCATACTAGATGCAATTGTCCTGCAGAGCTAGTCGTTTTTCGTACTAGTTGCAACTGTCTTGCAGAGCTAATACTTTTTCATACTAGATGCAACTATCCTACAGAGCTAGTCCTTTTTCATACTAGATGCAATTGTCCTACAAAGCTAGTCCTTTTTCATACTAGATGCAAATGTCCTGCAGAGCTAGTCATTTTTCATACTAGATGCAACTGTCCTCTTCTATAACCTGATCAAGCCATATGGTGGGTTCATCCCAGGATCTCCACCTATGTTATCTCACCACACGTACAAATCATCTTGTAGCCTAGGAGACTCAATTATGTCACATAAACCGTGACTACCTGCTACCTCATCTGAGCTCATCACTCCCACTTGATTTGGACCACTCCAAGCTTGTCCCTAAAGTATTCGAAATTCACTCTAGACAGGGGCTTGGTCAACACATCAGCTATATTCTCCTCTGTTTCTATACACTGGAGCCTCACTGCTCCCTTCTGTACAATATCCCATATATAGTGATACCTGCTCTCGATGTGCTTCAACTTGTCATGAAACACTAGGTTCTCAAACAACTTCACACAACTCTAGTTGTCACAGAGAATACAAGTAGCCTCTAACTTGAGATCGAACAAACCTGCAAGCAACTTCCGAAGCCATACTATCTCACAACTTGATGAACAAGCTTCCATATACTCTGCTTCAGTTTTTTTTTTTTTTTCCTTGGAAAAAGTCGTAATTTTATTTCATTAGAGAACAAAATTACATTCTGCACATGTAATAGAATCTTAGAGATCCCTACATTGTCAGCATATACTGTCCAAAAGGCCAATCAGTCCACCGAATGACTGTCTATTGTCCCTTACATTATTACAAATCTGAAAGTAGTCGCTCAGCAGCTGAGTTATTACATCTCACTACAGTCCACACTGTTTTTATCCAGTCAGCATTACAGCCAAACTCTGCTTCAGTTATACTGAGTGCCACACTCGTCTGATTCCTACTAAACCATGAGATCATACCAGATCCCAAACTGAAGCAACACCCTGATGTGATCTTTCTATCCGTGACACTCCCGTCCTAATCCGCATCAACATAACTGTGCATGTTAATTCTTTGATCTGATGCATATATGATCCCATAATCAACCCATTAGGTACCTCAGCACATGCTTTTCCCCAACCAGGTGAACTTATCTTAGCTCTACCATATACTGACTTAGAGTGTTCATCGCAAAGCATAAATCTGGCCTCGTGTTCATCAAGTACATTAACAAACCAATCATCTTCCTATATATCTTGGCATCCACCAGTTTTGAAGAAGTATCACTCAACAACTTCATATTTGATGCTATAGGTGTGGCCATAACCTTGCAATCCATCATCCCAAATCTCTTCAGGATCTCTATTGCATACTTTCCTTGACTTAGGATTCTGCCACACCGCATCCTGGGTGGACTTATGTCATACCGTATGTTAGGAATGGAATTGTACCTAGTCCCTATTTGATTTTTTTTCTCAATTTTTCATTCCTTTCTACTTTTATTTAGTTTTATTTTAAATGGAATAGTTTTCATTTTATTGTTTTTATGTTATGAATGTTATGTCATTTTATTTTATTTTTCCTCTATACATAGTGGCTTATTAAAGTATTTCATTTCATTTTATAGTCTTCAAAATATTTATTTAAAGTTTGCCCTAACTCCTATGATTAAAGTTTAACCTCTATGTTGATTTTCTTTTGCAAAATCTTCATTGGAGACATTCCCGCAGCGCAGTTATTAAACTGCATATACTAAGGCGCTTATGGAATCTGAAATCATGGAAGTTCATGGTGAATTCATAGAAGCTATTGGCACATTTGTTTTATTGATGACAGAAGACCACTAAGGATCTGTTTGTTGCATGATAACACTTGTCAAATTCATGATGAGAGCTGAAGATAGGGGAAGGCCATGAATTTTAAACTTGGAAGCCACGTATTGTTAAGAGTTGCCAAAATTTCTAATTCTATTTAATTCCAAGAAACCAGTTGGTGATTAATTGCAGGAAGTATGGGTAAGAGTGGCAAGATAGTTCAGTTTGAGCCACTAGACACAAGTTGGGCCACGAGTTTCCCTGAGTGTGCAGAATTATTCAGAATAGCTGGGTGGTTTAACTTCTTTGAGCGAATTTCAGGTTTCAATGTTGATGTAACCCATGCTTTTGCCTAGAACCTTTCCAATGGCACTGTAAGTTTTAATACTCTGAAGTTTGAACTGACAGAAGGTATAATTGTTGAAGCTATCGGTGTGCCCTTGGAAAGAGAATCATGGTTTAAGAAAACCCCTTTTGACTTCGACCCGAGATCGTTTTTGCTACCAGGTTGTGAATCCCTTGACTGGAGCAAAGGAGTGCATTTAAAGAATTTCAAACCGGAGTGGAAAGAGGTTATTGGAATTGTGCAGAGTTATATTACATGTGAAGGCAGGTTTGAATCAGTATTCAAATACCATATTATGTTTTTGCTGCACTTAAATCAACAGTCAAAGATGAATTTACCGTTCTTCCTACTCAAAAGCCTTCAGAAGATGTCGAACATGGTCAAAAGCCACGCTGACCATACAAACCAGTCATTATTCCATCATGGCTTGATCAAATTAATTGTTTTGACAGTTTTGCAGAAGGAGAATCGAAGTTGGCAGCAAAGAACACAGGTTACATTTCTGACTGAATCAAATGAGAGGCTTATGACAACAAACAAAAGGCTAAGGGAAGACTTGGAAGATGTTAATGCTCATTATCAAGAGTTGATTGTAGTAGCAAAGGAAGCCTTAAGAAGAAAAGGAGAAGCAGAGATTCAGGCTGAGAAATTAACCAAACAGATCCAGGATTTGAGCAAACAAAATAAGATGCTGTCAAACAAGGTGCAAAGCATGGAGGCAGAGCAGGCTCGACATGATAAAAAATATCATGCATTAGAAGGAATAGAAATGTTAGTAGAAGCTGCTAAGCAGTTATAAATGTCACCTAGTGCACAACTGTCCAAGTATTTTCACATTTCATTTTGTTGATAGTAGTTTGAAGTTACTTTTTGGTTAATTACTTTAGTTATTTGAAAACTATTTTGTATAACTATTAGATGTAACTGCTAAAGACATTCGAAACCAAACCTAAAGAAGTAGTTATGAAACTACTACATTTTGTAATTATAAAAGAGAGGAAAAAGATACTAGAAGGGTTGGTATCCTATTCGAGAAGGGCTATAGGAATGATGCACTGTTGTATACTCAGACTGATGCTATATACTCTCATGTAAGTTTTTTTGGGAGGCTGGAACATTCTTTTGAATACATACATATAAGCCACTTATTGACTCTCTTTGCTGGTTATGTTTATGGTCTGTCTGACCCCCCTATTTGTGATTTCATTTCTTGATTAAGTTATTATTCATGTAAATGCTTACTAATTTGTGGACAAACCAGTTTCTTGTTTTATGATGCTTATGGTTTATTTATGTGCTTTATATCTTTATGTTTCAGTTCTTTAAGATTGCTTTATGATTTAGTGTTTGCATTTGTTTGATGATTAAATTATTCCCTTCTTATGAATGAAGCCTTCAAACCAAAATCACAGAAAAAACCAATTTCTTTTCCTTCAGTTTTTATTGAGATTGTCCTAGCTTGTACCTTCGTAGTCTAGGTACAATTTCTAGCACAAACATCTTTGGTGTCGTTGTCGGGGATGAAAGTGAAGCATATATTCCCTGGGATAGTTTATGGATCTGATTTTGGAAGGTGAACAAGATCAAAAACTTTTACAGACTACAATCATTCCCCTGACGAACTCCATGGTTGAAGAATTTACAAGCTAAAGATTTATGTGTGACTCCATTGGCTTCAAAATGTTGAGTTCACAAGCTAATCTTTTCCTTCAGACACTGTAAATTTACAAGAAGAACATCCTCCAATTATTCTTGGTTCTACCTCATCTAATAAGCCTGAAAATAGTTCAAACTTTCCTCCACCTTTTTGTATTGCCCTGGCTGTCCATGATCAAATGATCCACAACTACTTGTTAGATTCCAGAGCCTCTCATAACTTGATGCCTAAAATAGACATGGAGGCCCTTGGTCTGAGTGTTACAAAGCCCTATAATGATTTATTTGCATTTGACTCCAGAGCAGTAAAATGCCTAGGGGTAATTAAGGATCTTGTGGTAAGTTTGGCTCAGCTACCTATGAAGAGTGTGATTATGGATGTGGTGGTTGCTGATATCTCACCCAAATTTGGCATGTTACTTTCAAGGTCTTGGGCAAAGAAAATAGGAGGTACGTTGCAAATGGATTTAGCATATGCAACGATTCCAGTATTCGGAGGAGAACATAGAAGATTGTACAAGGAAGCGCATATGGCTTTTATAGTAGGTGATGATAAAAACCCAACTAATCATCCTATTTATGTTGTAGATGAAGATTTGGGATCTTGCATGTTACATTTCAGCAATGAAGATACAAATGGCATACTGCGAGTAGAAAAAGAAGCACCAGTTAGACTTGTTATTGAACAACGAGATGAATTATGGCAAATGTATTTTGATGGATCATCATCTAAGGAAGGAGCTGGAGCAGGTACTGTTTTGGTTTCTCCAGGAGGGGAGGTGATTTGTTTGATGTATAAATTGGAATTTTTGACTACTAACAACACAACTGAGGATGAAGCACTGATACTTGGGATAAGAGCTGCAAAGAATTCAACAACTTACTATTTTTGGCGACCTCGAATTAGTGGTACAGCAGGTGAAGGACATTTATCAGGTAAAACATGACTTGTTGAAATTATATAGGAATGAAGCATGGGATATGATTGACAATTTCTTTTTAGCATTCAATATCTCCTTTATTCCTAGGGATCAAAACCAAACAGCAGATTCACTAGCTTTGGCAGCCACACATTTTAAGATTCCAAAACATACCCAGTTAAAGTATCTTATTGAGGTTAAGTACAGGCCTGCAGTACCAGGCAATATTACAATGGAAGGTCTTTGAGGATGATTTGGAAATTAAGAAGTTCTTAGAATTGACTGGGGAGTTTTCTAATTCACTGATTGACCAAGAACAAGATGATGAAGTTGATGATACTGCTGCATATACAAAAAATACAATTTTTGAGCATAAGATTATTGAGTTGAAAGGAAACTTCATTCCCAAGGGTTTGGTTCCCCTTGAGAGGATTTTTTCTAAAGATGATACTCTGTTAAAACCTACCATGCAATCCTCAGAAGAGAACATTATAAGTTGTAACCTTGGTACAGAAGACCAGCCTAAGATGGTGAAAGTTTCCAAATCTCTTCCAGTTGAAGAAAGGAACGGGTATGTAAAGTTGCTGAAGGAGTTTGTTGATATTTTTGCTTGGGCTTATGAAGACTTGAAGACTTATGATACTAGCATTGTTGATGTATATGTAACTTTGGAATGTATTTCACCCATGTATTTCATATATGTATTTTATATTCCTATAGAGATGTTATTATTCCTCTATACGGAAGTGTCGTCATTTATATTGTAAGTGTCATAACTTATACTTGCTGGGTTATTAGATCACCTTGTTGGGGTCGGCCTTGTATAAGTCATGTGGGTCGAAGGGTTGTTAGACCACCCTAGTGGGGGTCGGCCATGTGGGTCAAAGGGTTATTAGACCACTCTATTGGGTGTCAGCCCAGTCAGCATTGTGTTATGTGGTTAAGTTAAGGCCGACCTAGTAAAGGTTATTAGGCAAGTCAAGTCTAGTATAAATAGAGATAGGGAGATCTCTATTTGATCATTTTATTCTCTCACTCACACTTGGGAGAGTAGCACACTTGTGGAGGAGGATGCTCTGCTGCTAGGATAAGACTATCTCTTGTATTCTAGTTGTATCATTGCTCTATCTATCTCTAAGGAAGTTATTGGGGTTTTTCACCTTTATGGTTTTCCCCAAGTAAACTCTGTGTCTCTTGTGTGTTTGCATTATTGTGTCCATGATTGATAAGCTGTAGATTTGCTGTACATGTTGTTCTCTCAGTTAAGATAATAGATCAGATTGAAGTAAATTCTGAAAATTTAACATGGTATCAGAGCTAGCCTGAAAGAAGGCATGATATGGCATGTATGACACTTGTTGCACTTACGATGCTAGGGCTTGATATAGCAAAAACCAGTCATCGTAGCATTTTCGCTATAAATCCATTTTGGCAAAGGTTTCGGATATGAAAATTTTACAGGTCGAATATCAGATCCCCAAGTACCTTGTGTCCAAAGGAAAACCTCTAATTCGTTGTACTTTGGGATTTATGATCTGTACAATATAGGGTTTCTGCCTCTTCCAGATATGAGTCAAAATCAGGTGACCTTGGGAAAAAGGTCTTAACTTGGGCTAGGAAGCTCCAAATGAAATTTCGTAAAAAGTGACAGGTCGTACACAGACTGTACTATCTCAGGAAAATTTTTCAGAGGCCGAAGTTGAACCAGTGACACATGGTATGTCGTACAAGTTTGCTCTCCTGTATTATCCCATAAACAGGTCACGTTGCGACACTTGGCATAACTCTCTCTCAAAGAATCCAATTGAGGTAAGACCTGTTGGGATGGAAAGATAACAGGTTGGGATATCTCAAGAAAAGTTTTCAGACCCTGTGGATCGAAAAGTTCAAAGTTACACCAGAAACAATCAGGTACATATTTCTATCAAAACAGAATTATTTTTGAGCACATTCATTCATGGCTTTCGGAATTTAGGGCTTCGGAGAAAGTTGGAATTTTTGTAATCAGAGACCACGGCTGGATGCTACTCATCAAAATCGAAATTTAGAGACCAAGATTAGATTTTTTGGTTGGGCAGAAGGCCGGGCTTGATCAAACCCCAGTTCGGGACTTTGATCGGAAAGATGGAAAATTAGGGCTTCTGCAAAAATTGGAATTTTGGAAATCTGTGACCACGGCTGAAAGCTCCTCAGAAAAATCAAAGCTTAGAGCTTTAAATCAAATCTTTTGGTTGGGTGAAGCTTCAGGAAACTCAAACCCTAATTTAGGGTCCTCCCTAGTCAATCCGGAAATCTAAAAGGCAATTTCGAGGGGTGAAACTTTGCAGTTTTTAAATTCTGAATATACCAACTTGATCAGCTCATCAAGGCGCATATTTCTATCCTTTCGGAAGTTTGAAATTCAAAGTTTGGATTTTTGGGGTTTCTTTGACAAACCCTAATCTAGCTCCAGGTCCAGTTCTTGCAAATCAAGTGGATTGGGTTAATCCTAGAAGAAGATGGATTGGTCACCTGCATAAGTGAAGAAGTTCTTGTCTCAGAGGGAGATGAGGCTAAGGCCTTCCATAAGAAGATTACAAGCAATCTTGACGGGTATGGCTTACATGTATGTTTGATGGTTAAGTTTATCATATGTTTGTCTTCATATCATTACAGTACAATCTTGATTAATTACTAGACTTGTCGTATCACCTTAATAAAAGATATTCATTGATTAAGGTTTCAACACTTATGAATGTACTAATGCATTGAGATGTTGTATGAGGTTTATGTTGTTCGCTATCATAAAAGGTACACCAAGAAAGACAAATCATGTTCTACTTCAAGAACATATGATCATGGTGACATGAAGACAAAGATTCATCCATTGTCATGGATCACATAGAAGATCTACTTTTGAGGTATGTATAACTTGGTCCTACAATGGTTAACCTATGAGACATGCAAGTTACTAGCACAAGTCATTGAAGAGAACCATAAGACATTATGCGGGTATGTTAGACATAACTAGCTAGCATGCTAATCCAGGTATGTTTTTTTTATATCAAGCTAGAATCCTACCTTGTGTTAGGATCTTATACTGTTGTGTTGTTGATAATGATTATTCATGAAGTCATAGGTTTGAATAGTCATGGCTGTATGCATATTATGTTTCTTACCATAATTGATGATATGACTAACCAGAAGAATCATGAAGGTATAGGTTTGAGTAATCACGGGTTTATGCATTGATGATTTAACTAATCAGAAGAGTCCTATGATCAAATAAGAATATGCATGAGTAAAAGAAGACTTCCCTGAAACCTTGAATACTAATGTTTATTATCTGTGAATGATCATGACTATACATGTTTAAGATTATTGTGTTTTGATAGTATTAAGATTATACTAATAAATGTGTGATTATGTATGAGACCTCAAGGATAACACAATGATGATACTAATAAGCATGCATAGTGATTAAGGATGGATGTAAGTTCAAGGATAGGTAATCTAGGAAGCAAAGATCAAGAGGGAGCACACTCCAGTTGTTCCTGCAAGAAAGCAAAGGAGCACACTTCAGTAGTTTCTGCAAGGATGCATATATTCAGAGGGAGTTGACCACTTCTCACAATCCACATCAGAATGGAGTTGCAAAGATTCAGAGGGAGTCCACCCAGCAACCAAACAAAGATAAGTATTTGAATTGTCATTTCTTACATAATGTTATTCAATGATGTATATGCTTATGTTCCTAGAATTAGGTTGTGTATTATGCATATTAGAATAGTTGCATTGATGAACAGTATACTACTAATATACATGGGTAAGTGGCCTATGGCACTGTACAAAATTCCATTGCTACTTATCTAGAATGAAACCTCTTTGCTGACATGTTAGGAGTTGTGCACACTCTTAACAATGTTCTGGTAGAGATTGAAGGCATCTAGAAAGTTACAGGATATGGATAAATGTTGTATTGAAGCATTGGCTAAGATAATTGCATGACTGTATGACATATTTCTTTATGTGTAAGAATTTGTTCTGAAAACTATGAGATGTTTTCTAATCATGAAATTTAACTTGTTGTGTAGGAAAGATCGTGTACCATCACCTACAAAAGAAGGACTACAACATTTGTTCAGCAACAAAGTTATCTATTGAAAATATTGAAGATATTGAAGTTCCCAGGATCTGGGAAGAATGCCATGATCGAGGAGTACCAGTCGATCATGAAGATGTTTGGGATGCAGTCCCAAGACCTGAAGGGGAGTCTGTAGTGACTTCCAAGAGGATCTACAAGATCAACCATGTTGAAGGTGGTAGCATAGAGACTTTTGCTCCTGTAGCCAGATACACTTCCATTAGATTAGTACTTGCTCCGGCTGCAGTGATGATAGGGAAGATACACCATATGGAATTCAAGACAGCTTTCTTGAATGGTGTAGTTGAAGAAGAAGTGTACATGGAGAAGCCACTTGGTTTTGAGACACATGACAGGGAGTCATATGTGTGCAGAACTTGGTATGGTTGGATAGACAACTTTCTATCCAGTTTGGGCTTTACCAAGAGTAAAGCGGATTCCAACCTTCACTACAAGGTTGATGAAGGCAATCTAGTGATACTACTATTGTATATGGATGACCTGTTTGTAACAGGTGAGGATAGATTGATTGCCGACATGCAGTGGAAGCTTGCTGCCGAGTTCGAGATGAAGAACTTGGGGATGATGCACTATTTGTTTTTGGCATGGAGGTGTGGCAGAGTGCAAATGGAATCTTCCTTGGACAAGGGAAGTATGAAGTAGAGATCCTGAAGAGGTTCGGGATTATGGACTGCAAGGATATGGCCACACCTATGGCATCAAATCTGAAGCTTCTATGTGATGCTTCATCTGAGCCAGTTGATGTCTCTATGTATCGTCAGATGATTGGGTCCTTGATGTACCTAACGAATACAAGACCAGATATTTGCTTTGCGGTGAACACATTGAGCCAGTTCCTGACGGATCCGAGGAGTTTTCACCTAGTTGTTGTAAAGCATATTCTGAGGTACCTGAAGGGTACAGTGGATTATGGGCTCAAGTATGATGCGAATAAAAAGTTTAACCTGCAGGGTTATGTTGATTGGGCAGGCAGTGCTGCAGATAGGAAGAGCACTTATGGGTGCTGCTTCAGTATGGGATTAGGTGTGATCTCTTGGTTTAGCAGGAAGCAGTCTTGTGTAGCACTGAGTACAGCCGAAGCAGAATATGTTGTGACGGATGAGCAGGTTGCAGATGTATTGACCAAGCCATTGGCCAGAGTGCAGTTTGAGTACCTCAGAGAGAGGCTTGGTGCACTTCAGATCGAGGTTCATTCCAAAAGGAAGTGATGAGTCCGGAAGATGCAGATGCACATGAGCTTTTCTGACATGGTTGATGTGTTCTCCCTTGGTCGTGATGTAATTGCTGAGCCATTTTTCACATGGTGGTAGATGTGTTCTCCCATGGTGAAAAAGTAAGGGCTGGAGCCTTCCCCGAATGGTGGTAGATGTGTTCTCCCATGTCGATGGTGTAAGTGCTGGATGATGTGCATCTGGGCTGTGCTTCGTGGACGATGAGATGATCTGAAGAGGATGATGCTATGATGATCAGGTGGATCATGTATTTGTATTTGTATCAGGTGGATACATTGTATGATCAGGTGGATCATGTATGATGATATGTATCAGGTAGATACTTGGTATGCATCAGGTAGATGCATTATATGATCAGCGTGATCATGGATGACGAGCTTCAGGATGTTGCTCCAGATGACATGCAGCAGGATGTTGCAGTGATGATGATCAGGATGATCATGTGTACATCAGGATGATGTATGGTGAGTATCAGGATGATACTTTGTGGCCGTGGATCAGTTTGTGCAGATAAGCATATAATAACGCCCTGGGAGGTTTGCAGATTCTCTTACTAGGTTTTGCCGCTGGCATATAATAGCTCCGTGGGAGATTTGGCAAACGCTTTTTCGAGGTTTTGCTTTGGGAGGACATATAATAGCGCCCTGGGAGATCTGCAGGTAGTCTTGCAAGGTTTTTCCGCTGGCATATAATAGCTCCCTGGGATATCTGGAAGATGCTCTTTCGAGGTTTTGTCCTATGGCATATTATAGCGCCCTGGGAGATTCGATAGGTTTAGCTGTGTGCTCGTAATAAGTCCTGGGATGCTCTTGCAAGGTTTTTCCATGACCACATGTAATATCGCCCTAGGAGATCCGATAGGTTGGGATGTGTTCCCGTAATAAGTCCCGGGATACTCTTGCAAGGTTTTGTGGTGACCACATATAATAGCACCCTGGGAGATTCGATAGGTTGAGCTGTGTGCTCGTAATCAGTCTTGGGATTCTCTTTCGAGGTTTTGTGGTAGGGTTACATGTAATAGCTCCCTGGGAGATCCTATAGGTAGAGCTGTGTGCTCGTAACAGCCTGGGATGCTCTTGCAAGGTTTTGTGACTCACGTAATAAGTCCTGAGGATTCCACAGTATGGCCAGTGATGATGAAGACCTACATGCGGTGGGCCTACATCCAGTATGAAAAAGGATTGGCTCTGTAGAACTTCCTATGACGAGTAGATTCAGAGATTGATTGAGATAGCAGCAGCAGTGACAATGACGATGATTCGAGGATGATGATTCGCTGATGATGATCCAAAGAAGAAGACTTGTGCTAGCAGACCTGTGTCGAGAAATACCTTCCTAGTTAAGAGGGAGTGTTGATGTATATGTAACTTTGGAATGTATTTCACCCATGTATTTCATATATGTATTTTATATTCCTATAGAGATGTTATTATTCCTCTATACGGAAGTGTCGTCATTTATATTGTAAGTGTTGTAACTTATACTTGATGGGTTATTAGACCACCTTGTTGGGGTCGGCCCTGTATAAGTCATGTGGGTCGAAGGGTTGTTAGACCACCCTAGTGGGGGTCGGCCATGTGGGTCAAAGGGTTATTAGACCACCCTATTGGGTGTCGGCCTAGTCAGCATTGTGTTATGTGGTTAAGTTAAGGTCGACCTAGTAAAGGTTATTAGGCAAGTCAAGTCTAGTATAAATAGAGATCGGGAAATCTCTATTTGATCATTCTATTCTCTCACTCACACTTGGGAGAGTAGCGCACTTGTGGAGGAGGAGGCTCTGCTGCTAGGAGAAGACTATCTCTTGTATTCTAGTTGTATCATTGCTCTATCTATCTTTGAGGAAGTTAATGGGGTTTTTCACCTTTATGGTTTTCCCCAAGTAAACTCCGTGTCTCTTGTGTGCTTGCATTATTGTGTCCATGATTGATATGCTATAGATTTGCTGTACATGTTATTCTCTCAGTTAAGATCCTAGATCAGATTGAAGTAAATTCTGAAAATTTAACAAGCATAATTGAACATAAGTTTCCTTTGAAGCCAAATGTGAAACCTTTTAGACAAAAATTGAGAAGAATTAACCCAGCTTTGCTTCCAGTCATAGAGAAAGAAGTTAGAAAGTTATTAGATGCAAAGATTATTGTTCCACTAAGATATTCATCATGGGTAGAAAATTTGGTGCCAGTACGTAAAAAGAATGGATAAATTAGGTTGTGTGTGGATTTTCGCAATCTGAATAGAGCTTCACTAAAGGATAACTATCCATTGCCCAAGATTGAGCAAATTTTGCAGAAGGTGGTAGGTGCCTAGAGAATTCCGATGGTTGATGGATTCTCGGGTTACAATCAAATTGCTGTGCATCCGGATGATAGGGAGAAAACAACCTTCACTACCCCTTGGGGTACGTTTATGTATGACAATATGTCGTTTGGTTTGATGAATGTTGGTGCAACTTTTCAAAGAGCTATGGATATAGCCTTCGTTGGAGAAAATGAAAAATTTGTAGTAATCTATCTAGATGATATCATTGTGTTTTCTAAATCTGATGAAGAGCATTTGAAACATCTCAGACATACTTTTTTGAAGTGTAAGAAGTTTGGACTGTCCTTAAATCCTAAGAAGTCACATTTTGTTGTTCAGGAAGGTAAGCTTTTGGGACATCTAGTTTCAGCAGATGGGATTAGAATAGATCCTGAAAGAGTTAAGGCTATTCTGAAGATCAGTATTCTTAGAAGTAAGAAGGATGCTCAATCATTCATTGGAAAAATCAATTTCTTGAGATGGTTCATTCCAAATTTCGCTGAAACAATCAAACAGATAAAATCAATGTTGAGGAAGGATCAGGAGGTGAAGTGGATAGCAGAAGCTAGAGCTTCATTTGAGAAGATCAAACAGGCTTTGACAGAAGCTCCAGTGCTGGTAAGTCCAAAATTTTCAAAGCATTTCTTTACCTTTTCTTTTGCATCTCAAGACACTATAGCTGTTGTTCTATTACAGAAGAATGTGGATGGATTAGAGCAGCCAATTGCTTTCTTTAGCAAAACTCTTAGAGATTCAGAATTGAAATATAGTACACTAGAAAAGCAAGCATATGCACTGGTTAAGGCCTTGAAGTTTTTTAGAATTTATATTTTGCATTCAAAGATTATTGCTTATGTACCTAATGCTGCCATTAAGGAAATTTTGACACAACTAGACAATGAAGGCAAGAGGGGGAGATGGATTGCTAAGATTACGGAATATGATGTGGAGATAAAACCTACTAAGCTGGTCAAAGGACAAGGCTTGGCTAAAATTTTGGCTGATTCAAATTGTGAAGCTCTTGGCCTTCATTTAGTGGCAAATCAACCAACTCAGGAGGAGTTACAAACAAGGAAAAATGAAGAACAAATCATGGATAAGTATGCAGGATCAATTTGGTATGCTGATATAGTTCATTTTTTATTGCATTTGCAATGTCTTGCTCATTTGGATAAAAAAGCAGCTAGATCATTAAAGTTTAAAGCCACTAAATATTGTTTAGTAAATCATCAATTGCATTGGAAAGATCCAGGAGGATGATTGCTTAGGTGTTTGGAGAAATCATAATCAGAAGAAGTCATTTTAGAACTGCACGAAGGTGCATGTGGAGGTCACAAATATTGGAAAGCTACAACTTACAAAATTCTAATATCTGGGTATTACTGGCCTTCTTTATTTTCATATGTATATCAGCAGGTCAGAGCTTGTGTTCAATGTCAAAAATTTGCTGGTAAACAGAAACTTGTATCCTTTCCTTTGAAACCTATTGTGGTGAATGCTGCTTTCCAGCAATGGGGATTGGATTTCATAGGTGAAATTAATCCTTCTTCCAGTGGACAACACAAATGGATACTGACAGCTACTGATTTTTTCACGGAGTGGGTGGAAGTAATTCCTACCCGGAATGCAACTGACAAGGTCATCATCAACTTTATACAAGAAAACATTTTGAGTAGGTTTGGTTGTCCTAGAAAGTTGTTGACTGATAATGCCCAGGATTTTAAGTCCAAAGCCATGGTTAATTTTTGTAAGGAGAATGGAATTATCTTGAAACATTCTACTACATATTACCCCCAGGGGAATGGGTTGGTAGAATCAACCAACAAAAACATCATCCAGAGTATCAAGAAATCGTTAAGTCATAATAAGATATCATGGGATTCAATGTTAAAGTATGCTCTGTGGGCATATCAGATAACTACCAAGAAAGCAATAGGTTTGTCTCCCTTTCAATTGGTATATGGTACTGATACTGTTTTTCCCATTCAATTAGGAATTCCAGTAATGAATTTTTTTCAAGACAATCAGGAGGAACCAAATGGTATTCAGAGAAGAATCTTCTCATTGATTGAACTTCAACAGGAACGAGAAGCTTTAGCAGAAAGAGCATAGGCTTACATAAATAAGATCAAAGAGAAATTTGATAGAAAGGTTAAAGAAGATACCTTTTCTCTTGGAGACATGGTGCTCAGGTGGGATACTAGAATATATCAGAGAGGTCATCATGGCAAGTTTGATAATTTATGGCTGGGTCCTTTCATAATCTCTAAAATTTTGGAGAATAATACCTTTGTACTGCAAAGTTTGGAAGGTGAGGAATTGTCCAATCCAGTGAATGGACGATTCCTTAAGCATTTTTACAGTCACTAAAAGTAGGAAGTTGTCACTCATTGTATATATCGGTATGAGATAAGTTGAATAAAGACTCCAATTGCCCAATGGAAGTTTGCAGAATAACAGGGAAGTTTCAGTTTGATTGCAGAAAGCACTAGTCTACGGAATCTTGAAACCTCACAAGGAGGCTTTCATCCACTAGCTGGAGCCAGATGTTAGGACTGGAATTGTACCTAGTCCCTCTTTGATTCTTTTTCTCATTTTTTCATTCCTTTCTACTTTTATTTAGTTTTATTTTAAATGGAATAGTTTTCATTTCACTTTTATTTTTTATGTTATGAATGTTATTTCATTTTATTTCATTTTTCCTCTATACATAGTGGCTTATTAAAGTATTTCATTTCATTTTATAGTCTTCAAAATACTTATTTAAAGTTCACCCTAACTCCTATGATTAAAGCTTAACCTCTATGTTGAGTTTCTTTTGCAAAATCTTCATTGGAGACATTCCCGTAGTGCAGTTATTAAACTGCATATACTAAGGCACTGTTGGAATCCGAAATCATGGAAGTTCATGGTGAATTCATAGAAGCTATTGGCACATTTGTTTTATTGATGGCCGAAGACCACTAAGGATCTGTTTGTTGCATGATAACACTTTTCAAATTCATGATGAGAGTTGAAGATAGGGGAAGGCCACACATTTTAAACTTGGAATCCATGTATTGTTAAGAGTTGTCAAAATTTCTAATTCTGTTTAGTTCCAAGAAACTAGCCAGTGATTAATTGTAGGAAGTATGGGTAAGAGTGGCAAGATAGTTCGGTTCGAGCCAATAGACACAATCTAGGCCACGAGTTTCCCTGGGTGTGCAAAATTATTTAGAATAGCTGGGTGGTTTAACTTCTTTGAGCGAATTTCAGGTTTCAATGTTGATGCAACCCATGCTTTTGCCCAGAACCTTTCCAATGGCACTGTAAGTTTTAATACTCTGAAGTTTGAATTGGAAGAAGGTCTAAGTGCTGAAGCTATCGGTGTGCCCTTGGAACGAGAATCATGGTTTAATAAAACCCCTTTTGACTTCAAACCTAGCTCATTTTTTCTACCAGGTTGTGAATCCCTTGACTGGAGCAAAGGAGTGCATTTAAAGAATTTCAAACCGGAGTGGAAAGAGGTTATTGGAATTGTGCAGAGTTATATTACATCTGAAGGCAGGTTTGCATCGGTATTCAAATACCATATTAGGTTTTTTTCTGCACTTAAATCAATAGTCAAAGATGAATTTACCGTTCTTCCTACTCAAAAGCCTTCAGAAGATGTCGAACAGGGTCAAAATCCATGCTGACCATACAAACCAGTCATTATTCCATCATGGCTTGATCAAATTGATTGTTTTGATAGTTTTGCAGAAGGAGAATCGAAGTTGGGATCATTTTTTATTTTGGTCAGGGTTTGTAATTGAGCAAGACGAGCATGAAAAGAAACATATGCCCAATAAATAGTCTAGTTTTGTGAAGAAATTCAAAAGGGATGCAGCCAAAGACATAATACAAGATGATTTGTAGAATGATAATGTACAGGGAGAGTTTGTAAACCTTGATGGTGCAGAGCAAGAGAACATGATTGGAGAAAAGCATGAAGATATTGTTGGGGATAATACAGTGGAAGACCTTGCTATTATGAACAAATAAAAAGCTGCTAGTTCAAAGGAGGAAATGCATAGTTGCATTTTTGAAGAAGGGAGCTCAACCTTAATTTCTTCTACTATAAACACCAAGGAGAAGATATTATATATTCCAGATTTTGGTGCTGATATTCCAGAAGTTGGATATTTCATTGCGTTCAAATCAAGACTCAGCATTACATGGAGATGTTCAGATGGACTCAGAGATTGAAAATTTGAAGAAATCCTTACAACAACAAAGAACACATGTTACATTTATGACTGAAACAAATGAGAGACTTATGACAACAAACAAAATGCTAAGTGAAGACTTGGAAGATGTTAATGCTCATTATCAAGAGTTGATTGTAGTAGTAAAGGAAGCCTTAATAAGAAAAGGAGAAACAAAGATTCAAGCTGAGAAATTAACCAAGTAGATCCAGGATTTGAGCAAACAGAATAAGATGCTGTCAAACAAGGTGCAAAGCATGGAGGCAGGGCAGGCTCGACATGATAAAAAATCTGATGCATTAGAAGGAATAGCAATGTTAGCATAAGCTGCTAATCAATTATAAATGCCACCTAGTGCACAACTGTCCAAGTATTTTCACATTTCATTTTGTTGATAGTAGTTTGAAGTTACCTTTTGGTTAATTACTTTAGTTATTCGAAAACTATTTTGTATAACTATTAGATGTAACTGCTGAAGACATTCGAAACCAAACCTAAAGAAATAGTTATGAAACTACTACATTTTGTAATTATAAAAGAGAGGAAAAAGATACTAGAAGGGTTGTTATTTTGTTTGAGAAGGGCTATAGGACTGATGCACTATTGTATACTCAGACTGATGCTATATACTCTCATGTAAGTTTTTTTTGGAGGCTGGAACATTGTTTTGAATACATATATATAAGCCACTTATTGACTCTCTTTGTTGGTTATGTTTATGGTCTGTCTGACCACCCTATTTGTGATTTCATTTCTTGATTAAGTTATTATTCATGTAAATGCTTACTAATTTGTGGACAAACTAGTTTCTTGTTTTATGATGCTTATGGTTTATTTATGTGCTTTACTTATTTATGTTTCAATTCTTTAAGATTGCTTTATGATTCAATGTTTGCATTTGTTTGATGATTAAATTATTCCCTTCTTATGAATGAAGCCTTCAAACCAAAATCACAGAAAAAAAACCAATTTCTTTTCCTTCAGTTTTTATTGAGATTGTCCTAGCTTGTACCTCCATAGTCTAGGTACAATTTATAGCACAAACACCGTACAAGGCCTTCTTCATTCTGCACACATGAGTCTTCCTATCGTGTGCCTCACTTCTACTACACCATTAAGGAAAACTGTCTTCACGTCCATCTGATGTACCTTCCACTTCATCACTATAGCTATCGCAAGTATAACTCTAATTGAAGTGTGTCTTGCTATAGGAGCAACAACGTCTTGTCACAATTGACTCCCTCTTTCTGAGAGAAACCATAAACCTTGCCTTGAACTTTTGTAGTATGCTTGATTTTCTAAATTTGCTTGAACTTTTATCACTTGTTCTTTGGCACAAGTCTTATCATTATTCTCTTGTAGTTCATAGGACACGATCTTTCCTACAAGTCCAATTTAGTCGTATGATTAGTAACCTTTTATGTAATGACAACTTCTTATGCAGAATGTACACAGTCATGTAACTAATGCATATTAGCCAATGGTTCTACACAACACTCATCCACATCCCGTATACACACGATAACTATCTAGATGCCTTCCATCTCTACCAGAACATACTATTAAGAGCGTGCACTACTCTTAACATGTTAGTAAAGAGGTTTCATTCTATACTAGATCCAACTAGGGCTCATGAGAAGTTGTGTAGAACTATAGGCCACTTACCCATAACATGCACTACATGAGCCTACTACTAGTCAATCTTAGTCATATATAAGTGCATAAAAGAAAATTGTATCACAGATCTACATGTAACTGCTATGAGCAATATCCTTCAAAATAATTAGGAATTCAAATGATAGTAAGTACTTATCTTTTATGTGTGTTTTGTAGGCTCCCTCTTGATTTTTGCCTCCTTGCGGAATTTACTGGAGTTTCTGGAAGTGTACTTTGCTCCATCATCCGATCAAAAGACCTTGATCTTCTTCTTCGTCTAGTATGGAACTTTATAAAGTCTTCATCCTTGGTTGTCATGTACTGGATTCAAAGTATCCTTTTCTTTTATTTCACTTCTTGAAAATGAACTCTTCACGTTCTTGCCTCGTGCACATCCTTTGCATATGCCTTCATGTTTTGTCTGGATCTCGGGTAGACCAATCACCATTTTGCTTCCGATTGGTAATCCTAGTATATATGCAAACCTTTTGTTCCATAGTTCACTTGGTTTCATAGTGTCATGAAGCAATGATTGATTTGAGCAATCCTCCCTCTTGCTCTTCAAAAGTTCAAGACATATTCTTCATCACTTGAGTAATCTTCCCTTTCTTTCTTTCTTCTTTGCTGGTTCATCATAATCTACAACAAGAGCATGATTCTTGCTTCCTTTCTTGTTGCTTTTATTCTTGGGACACTTCCTTGCAATGTGTCCCATCTCATCACAATTGTAGCATCTGACACTTGAATAGTATCTAGGAGGTCTTTGTCCCTTCTGAGATTTGTTAGATTTGTGATGGTGATATTCTTTCTTGCTTCTCTTGGAATGAGCCGCCTTAGCTTGATTATCTTCATCACCTAAATTTTCTTCTCTATCTTCAATCCTTGCTTCCTCCTGTGTGCATGATTCTAAAATTGCACTGAACATAATAAGCTTCTTCCTAGAACATATTCCTTGGATATATGACTCCCATGATCTTGGAATACCATTTAAGGTAGTCATTACTAGTTCCGCATTCTCAACATGGTCTCCTATAGCTTCTAGTTGATCTCTGATATGGGATACCCTTGTGAAGTAAGATTTAATTCTTTCACTGCTTTGCATCTTCACACCCTTGAGTTGAGTTCTCAAGGTCATCTTTCTATTGATGTTCTTTCCTTCAAACAAACTCTTCAGTGCATCAAACATCTCTTTCGGAGTTTTTAGAGATAAGATGTGTGGGTTCAAGTGATCCTTGATGGAGGCAGCTATGATCCTCTTGGATTTTATCAAATTCTTCTTATGCTTTGCTTTGTCCTCATCTCCTTCTGGCTCTGCAACTAATTCCGTGACATACTTTTCCAATTCATGATCTTCCAGAATGAGAATTACCCTATACTTCCAGGCTCGAAGTTTTTTGCCCCTTCAAGCTTATCCTCAAGCTTGGTATGATTTGTCATCTTGATAAATTTGATAAATAAGAACCTCAAATGAAAATAGAGAAAGTATAACTTACCAAATGAGGTGCTCCAATCAAATATTGTTATCTAAGATATGGCTTCAGGAGGTCCTAGGGTTTGTTAGAGAAACCCTAATATTTCAACTTCAGGATCTTAACAAAATGATTGGAGGGAAAGATGCACCTCCCCAAGGCGGGTTGAGTAGACCCTTCTTTTATCCAAATCTGCGAATAGAATTGCCAAAAATTGGAAACCTTAATTTCTGCAGTTGTTGTAGTTTCTGCAGAATTAGGTCAATAATTGAAAATTCTTGGATATGGAATCTACCTCCACAAGAAGATGCGCCCTCCTAAGGCAAGTTGAGAAAAGCTCATTTTCTTCCAAATCTGTGGACTGATCCTCCAAAAAATTGATGCCCTAGTTTACCGAACTGTAATGGTGGGCACAAAAATGGAAATTCTCCTATTTGAATTTTTCTTTGATAGAAATATGCGCCCTATGAGGCGAGTTGCTTGGACCCTCTTTTTCAGCTGATTTATGGAGAAAGGATTTCAGAAATTGAAACCCTAGTTCCAGCAGTTGCAGCAGCTGCACAATGTTTTTTTTTTCAGGCCAGCTATAATATCATGTTATAATTTTAAATGCAGTAACAATAAGGATCACTGAAAGATAAACAAGCACATCATATACAATAGTACACAATAATTTATCTTGGGAAAACCCTCGTGGGGAAGAAAAAACCAACAAACTTCTTCTATATAGATTCGTCAGAATGTACAATAGAATTCCTCGTGCAATAACCCAAAACAAGAAGACTCCAAAAACAACTACTCTTTATGAATCTATCTCTCTACTCATGCGAACTTGATGAGTGAGTGTGGTGACCAAATGAGGAGGGTGAGATCCTCATTTATACTAATCATTCACTTTTCCTTTTTATCCAATAGGTCCGACTTGACTCTCTTAACATGGATGACTTGTCCCGTTAACAATAAAATAATCTTTATTGGATCTTTCTAGGATGACATAACAATCAGGGTTTACATTGACTCTTTCAATGAATTTTACATGATCAATTACATCAATAATAATTCCCGAAGGAAGTACAATACAAATAATACAAGTGATACAAATAAGAATATCTTCCAAAGTTACATTCTTCAACATAATGTTCAACCATAGCATCAAGAGATAAAAATTTTATTTGTAATGTAAGCATGTTGGAGGTGTTATAAGTAGGATCCATGGGAGACATCACATGAGTAGGAAATGGAGGTCTTTTGGGTTGGGCATTTATCACTATCTCAACTTCTCTAGATCTATCACAAGATTCTAACCATGTTTTGGTGTGTTGCATAATGCCTTGTGCTTGAATTTCCTCTTTGAGGCCACCAATGAAGCATTTCCCGAAAAAAGGAATAAGAGAGGTCATCTGTGTGGATTTCCAATTGCTTGAATGCTATAATAGAGTCTAGAACTATGCCACTTTGGCATAATTTGGTCAAGATTCTCAAGTAGTGAGTGTACCATTCAAAATTATCATGAAGGATATTTACAAATTGGCTCCAAGGGACATAATGATGATAAGATTTTGGTACCATTACCAAGGTTATGAGTCTAAATATAAGACCCCCACTTTTAAATTTTGGAGATCATCCTTAATGTCATGGAGATAAAATAGTGTTCCATTTGTATAACCCAACCCGAGGGATCTGAGTGATCAAATTCATGCATGCTGACCTTTGAAAAATAATACCATGAAGTTTATCTTGAAATGGTGGAGGTTGGGTTTCAGGGAAGAGAGTGTGAGAGCCCTATTCTTCATTGACCACATCATTGGTGGATGGATCCTTTGATGTGGTATCTAGAACCATGAGTTAGTTAGGATATTCAACATTTGTTATTGGTTTTCCTGATCAATGTGGATATAATCAACTATATGCTTCAAGGCCATGATCACTGATTCAAGATCCTTATTGTCCTTTGGAGGATCCTTGTACAGGTTCTCCATGTTTGATCGATTTTGGGTGTTGATCACGGGACCACTTATAATATGAAAAGTATTAACACCAACTTATCTCAAAACAACAAGGGGTGAAATAGATGTCTTTTGAGAGGTACCACCAAATGTGTTATGGGTGGGTCCAATCAAAATAATTTGTAAGAGTTGTATATCAACATGATAAAAATAATGGAAGAATTATTTTGAGATAGGTCTCCAATAATGGTGTAGGTGGATCCAAAACTTCTTATTTTCTTACATTGGTAGGAGTATTTATTCCTACTGAATATTATCGCATTGATATAATTACCAAATTCCTTTCGGATGCAAAGATGAAGGAATTTCACTAGCTAGCCTTAGAGGACATGTTTTCTAGGATCCTAAGGACAAGGGAGTGTTAAGTGCTATAGATATCTGATATATGTGCAAGGTGGAAAATATTAGTACTTGGCCCAATATCTTAGAGAAATAACCAAGGAGGAAAAACCATGTACTTAGTTGTACTACTTAACCATCGAGGTACTAGAGAACAATATTCCTGAGTGTTTTTATTGGTGCAACTATAGTAGCAATATGGTTGATCGAATTATCTAGGTTTGGTTTTAGGTTTCCTAAGGGACTTTCAATATACCCTAGGGTACATGGAAGTGAAATTATATATACAGGTGTTGTCTAATGCGATACTACTCGAAGGGGGTACCAACATAGGTTACAAGGGTGCCAAAAAACATGGCTTAGTACCACTTGTATTTTTTGCGTGTATGCTTCCCAAACCAAAGGTTTACCCATTGGACCATAGATATATACGATTTTATTTAAAGATGTCAGAACATGTATCTAGCAAAAAAAAAATGCAAAAATTCTGGAGGTGTGTTGGCTTAGGAAAGTGCTATAATACAACTTGTGGTGTTCTTAACCTTGAAACTTATAACAAAAAAGGATATAAAGAGATTTATGATAAAAGGAACCATAAACTATAGTGCAAAATAATCAAACAAAAGATAATCGAGAAGAGAGATGTCGCAAAAATAACCCTTTTATTATGATAATCAATTCAAGAAGCAATGTTCACTCATCTCTCAAGGTTGGTGAACTTTCAATTGAGTATAGCTCCAAATAAAACAACCTTTCAATTGAGTATAGCTCCAAATAAAACAATCTCAACCAATCAATCCATATCCTCCTATCTCTTTAAATGGGTTTTAAATATCCCAACACCATAACTACTTGATTTGGTCCCATAATTAATAAGTACCAACTACCTTGTGGGCCTTAATTAATATAGAGACCCTTTTTACATTAACTAATTATCCACTACTAACTACTCTACATTATTCAAAGGAGATGGACACATACATTACTTGAATAACTCATAAAATAAGGGGGTTTTGGTAGGACCCTAACAATTAACCTAAAAAATAAGTGCTAAAAGCGACACAAATTTTTATGTTATACTAGGCATTTAGAACATCGCCCTTCGTACCGGATTGTGAAATAATATTGAGTTTTCATTAAAAATGGAAAAAAAATTACATTAAAAATGTAAATGAAAGCAAAAAGGGAATCTAAAAAGGAAACCAATGCCATGGTTTTGTTTCACTTAAGGTATTATACAAAGTTTGCATCTCTTCAATAATGATTACATAGGGTGATCCATGAAGTGGTCTCCGACTAAATGCTCTCCATTTAGACCATGAACTAGAATACCTTTAATACACCTTGTGCTAATTTGTTATAAATGATATAGTCAAGGGATTCAACAACAATAAAACAGAGGGTAGGGATTCAAGCATTATTGCAACTACGAATTAAAAATCCAAAAAATAACATGGTATTAGAGCACAGGGCGTGAAAGAGTTAAGTTCAACAATCAGGCTTGAGCCTACGTAGATCCTAAGTGAGCACAACACTTGAAGAATTATGGCTTCAATCTCAGTAACACCAGAAGATCGTCTTGAAGGAACTTCGAACTTCAATACTTAAAAGGCCAGGATCCTGAATATCCTGGAAGAGCACAATTTGGATGGATATGTATCCAGTGTTATTAAAGAACCTACTTCCAATGCATGGTGCATTACCTTCAAGAAGAATCAATCCAAAGCAAAGATAATCATTTATGATTCCGTGAAAGACAACTTGATGCCCGTGATCACTCCATTGAAGGCCGCTAATGAATGCTTCGACACTTTGAAAAATATTTATGAGAAGAAGGCGCCCAACAAAAAGAGAGCATTGAAGAACAAGCTTTGAAATCAGAAAATGGAAAAGGACGAAATTGTGGCTTCTTTCTTCACTAAGATCTCTCAAGTAAGAGATCAACTCATGAGCATTGGTGTGACGGTCGATGATGATGATCTCATACAGAATGTTGTCGATGACCTTCTATCTTCATGGGAGACATTCTTGGTTGTAGTAAATGGTTGAGAAGTGTAACCTAACTTCGAGAGACTGTGGCATGATTGGCTACAAGAAGAAGGACGAATCGAGAGTAAATATATTGCCTCCAAAGAAGAGAACCTCGCTCTTGCAACATTGATGAAAAGAGGTAAGAAATCTCACAAGAAATTCTCTCATCAAAAGGAGAATGATTTCAAGAACTTTGATAAGTCTAAAGTTAAATGTTTCAACTGAAATAAGAAGGGCCATTATGCACGAGAATGTCGTGCAACGCAAAGAGGAAAGTTCAAGGGTAGGTTTCATGCTTGTACTGCTGCAGAAGATGAACCTACAAGAAATAATTCATCTGATGATCAAGAGACGAGGATGGAGTACTATCTTGTCTCATCCCTTTTTGGATCCATTACCACTAGTGCTGAGACATGACTAGTAGATAATGGCACATACAAGCACATGACTGGATATAGGAGCATTATCACCGATCTAAAGGAAAAGAAGTTTTCATGTAAGGTGGAGCTTGGAGATAATACCACCTATCCGATCCAAGGTATTGGATCCACTTCCTTTCAGTTGGATTCATGAATTGTACTTCAAGTCGATGAAATTATGTTTGTCCCCATATTGAAGAAGAACCTCCTGTTTTTTTCGGTTCTAGAAGATAAAGGATTCAGAGTTAACTTTATGGACAACAAAGCGCTCATGTGGCCTAAGCATGAAGACTTGAACTCTACATATGTGATTGGAGTTAGAGAGGGAGGCCTCTACAAAGTTCCTAGAAAAATCATTCAAGCCATGGTCCATGACACAGCCAGTCCATGTGAGCCATGACACCGAAGACTTGGTCATCTCCATTTCAAAGCACTACCTGGATTTCCGCAAAGTGGTGAAAGGTATGCCCATGTTTAAATCTGATTTTAATAGTGTTTGTAGAGGTTGCTCTCTTGGAAAGAAAATTAAGAATAGTTTTCGAAGTAGTATCAAAAGATCCAAAGGGATCCTTGAATTGATTCATTCCTATCCATGTGGTCCTATGTCTGCACCCTCCTTGAGTGGCTATTTGTATTATGTGTTTTTCATGGATGACTTCTCTCGCAAGTCATGGGTTTATTTTATTAAAGCAAGGAGTGAAACTTTCAACAAGTTTCAAGGGTTTAAAGCATTGGTTGAGAATCATGCTGGAAATCTCATTCATACTTTGATATCTGATAATGGAGGAGAGTTTGAGTCCCATGACTTCAATGAATTTTGTCGAGATGCAGGAATAAAAAGACAACTAACTGTACCCTACAACCCCCAATAAAATGGGGTTGCTGAAAGAAAGAACATAACAATATGCGAGGCTGCAAAATCCATGATGTGTGATCAAGATCTTCCCATATCCTTATGGGAAGAAGCCTCCAGGACTGTTGTTTATATTTAGAACAAATCCCTCATGCTATCTTAGGATAAAAGACTCCTGAAGACGTTTTCACTAGTGAAAAACCACATGTTGGACACTTGAATATTTTCAATTGTCCTATCTACATTCATGTACCAAAAGAGAAGAGGACAAATATGGAGCCATCCAGAAAGAAACAAACATTTGTTGGATATAGTGAATCCTCCAAAGCTTACATAATCTATGTTCCAGGATAAAGAAACATTGAAGTCAACAGAGATGTAACATTTCATGAAGAGGATGCCTTCAAGCACTCCAAAGAACTTCAGTGTGATTTAGATATGGAGGAACATGATACTCCTATGATGGAGGATCCAATTTCTTATTCTCCCCTTTCAGATGTTGAGAGGGAGAAGCCAAAAGAGTCCATAAATCCGCTTGATCCTGAAGAGCCAAAATATTTGATAGAAAGATCACTTGATGAACCTCCTGCTAAGAGGAGATATGCATGGTGTCGAGACATTCTGCAAGAGGTAGAAACTCATGGAGCACCTCCAGACTCATCTAGAGAGCGAAAGAGACCTGAAATATTTTAAGGATATGTAGCACAGATGAGTCACATCAGTGATTCAAAACCCTCTACCTATGAAGAAGCTGCTAAGAAACAAGTATGGAAATATGCCACGGTGAAAGAATACAAATCCATCATGCATAATGATGTGAGGGAAGTGGTTCCTAAATCGGAAGGGAAGTTTGTAGTAACTTCCAAGTGCATTTATAAAATCAAGCATGAAACTAATGGAAGTATTGAAAATTATAAAGCAAGATTTGTGGCCTGAGGTTTCTCATAGAAAGAAGGGATAGATTATGATGAGATATTCACTCCTGTGGCTAGGTACACTACTATTCGAACCATAATTTCCATTGCTTCAGTTTTGGGTTGGAAACTTCACTAGATGGATGTGAAGACTGCCTTCGTCAATGGTGAGGTTGAGGAAGAGGTTTACATACAAAAACATGAGGGGTTTGTAGTTCATGGGAAGGAGTCCCATGTATGCAAACTTAAGAAATCCTTGTATGGGCTTAAGCAGGCCCTAAGGGCTCGATATTCGAGGATTGACAACTATCTTCTGAGCTTCTGATTCTCAAAAAGTGAAGCTGACCCCAACCTGTACTTCAAGGTTGTGAAGAACCAACCATTGATCTTGGTTCTCTATGTTGATGACTTGTTCCTTACTGGAGAGGAGAAACATATGGCTCGGTGCAAGAGGGATCTCACTTTTGAGTTTGAAATGAAAGACTTAGGTCTTATGCACTATTTTCTTGGTCTAGAAGTTTGGCAAAGGAAAGATGAAATATTTCTTTCACAAGGAAAGTACACAATTGATGTGTTGCGAAGATTTGGTATGATGGACTGTAAGTTCGTGTATACTCCTATGATGTCTAATCTAAAGAAGATACATGAGTCATATTCCGGAACGGATCTAGTGGATCATACCATGTACATACAACTCATTGGTTCCTTGATGTATTTGATACATAGTAGACTAGACATATGTTATGTAGTGAGTATCTTGACTCAGTTCATGTCTGATCCAAGACATAGACATTGGGTTGTTGCCAAGCACGTGCTTAGATACCTTCGAGGCACTATTGCTTATGGAATCAGATATGCTTCCAGTGGTGGAGTGATGCTACTTGGGTATGCTGACTTCGACTGGGGTGGTAGTATTGTGGATTGGAAGAGTACATTTGGATTTTGTTTTAGCTTGGGATCAGCTATGACCTCTTAGTCCAGTAGGAAGCAAGGCTCCGTAACCCAGAGTACTACAAAAGTAGAGTATATTGTAACTATTACCACCTTCTGAGAAGTTGTGTGGCTTATGAATCTACTTGTTGGGTTGTTCGGTGAGAAGCTTGAGACTACTGTCATTCAATCTGAAAATCAGAGCTGCATTAAGCTCTTAGAAAACCCTATGTTTCATGAGAGATCGAAACACATTGAGATGATGTATCACTACATCAGAGACATGGTCCAGAGAGGTGCCATAAGACTTCAGTACAATGCTACTGGTGGGAAGATTGCATATATGTTGATTAAGCCTATGTCTGTGACAAAGTAAAGGTACTTCTGAGACAAGCTTGACATGGCAGAGAATGCCTCCCTCACTGAGAGGGAGTGTTAAAGTTACATCATCATGAGCCATTCTCTAGGTCAATCTTGTGTGTCAAGATTGAGCCTCATGTGTCGAGGTAGTGCCTCATATGATCCTGAGTTGGACTTAGGAAACTTGGAGAAAAATCTTGAGTTGGAATCAAGAATGGTTAAGCTTCATGTGTTGAGGCAAGTGCTTTGTATGTCAAAGTGATGATTTTGTATAGTCTTGCTAGTCAAGGATAAGGTCTTGTGTGTCAAGACAGATCCTCATGTGTTGAGGTGATGCTTTGCATGTCGAAGCATGTATGGTGTGTGATGTACTACAACCATGATTGAGATATTAAGTCTCCCCTAGGTACTGGCAACCCCTAGAGTGAATTACTTTAGCATATAACCACTTGGAACGATAGTAGGACAATATGATCACATCATTGGGAAAATATCCTTAGTATATTTTATATGATAATTAAGCTGGCACATGTGGATCATATAGATAAGATAAGAGATAAATATAAGATGTGATAAGATATGAGAGAATTCAAATCGCACATAAATAATTAATTAAGAGAGAATTTGAATTTTTAAACTTCAGTGAAGACTTCAGTAAATCAAAGGAGAACTCGAATTGATCACTATAGTGATGTTAACAAGAAAGAAGCAGTTATGAGAGTTAACTAAGTGATAACAAAGAATATCTAGTTAACTAAGTGTTATTGCATGATGACACTTATGTTAAACTAAATGATGACACTTGAGTTGCGACACTTGCATGACGACACTTAATTTGGCCACCTAACTAAGTGGGAAGTATTTCAGTTAAGGGGTGAGTTCATCCTGAAGTTAGTATCGTGAGTTAAATATATATCATGAGAAGTGGGGCACACTTCTTCATGCAAGACTTATGCATCTAGATGGAGGGCGAGTTCATCCCAAAGTCAGAAGATAAAAAATGAAGCTGATGCATAAGAAGAATATATAAATATGTTATACAAGATTAATGAATTCAATGTGAAGCGAATTTAGTCCATACATTATTGTTTGCTTGTGGCAAGTCTCAAGGTCCCTAACCTGATGTTGCAAAAGGATAAGGCTGCAGAGGAGTCAGATTTAACTAGTAGGGAAGAATGCTTCATCTTTTGGTGGTGACTTTGACACTTGGAGAAGCTCTTGGAGAGATTGGCATATCATCAATTAAGTCTAATCCCCCAAGTGTAAAAAAAATC
The DNA here is from genome assembly GCA_027924585.1 of Larix kaempferi. NCBI lineage: Eukaryota > Viridiplantae > Streptophyta > Pinopsida > Pinales > Pinaceae > Larix > Larix kaempferi. Next base: position 4,495,518 of record BSBM01000079.1, read on the forward strand.
TTTCATATTCAAAGAAATATCAACCTTTTAAGGGATACCCTTTTTGAGGATATGGGTTAAATCACTGAGCTAATTTGTCGCATGTAATTAAGTTTCCAACCGGGGAAGAGATTTATTTTAGAAAGCACCAAAATTGTAAGCCTTGGAGAATTCAAAATGGATCATATAATAAATTTTATAGGCGTCTTCAACTAAAAACCTTCTTGTAGTTCTGTAAAAAATAACTATAGTGTTCTGATATATCCATGGGCCATGGGTTATACTTCTTGGAAATGCTTGTCAACCCCAAAAGAGAATCAGAAAAATCTTGTAGTTAGGCTATGAATAGCCATGCAAGTCCATCCATGGGGTCCTCAAGCCTCCTTGGCCTAGGCCTTGATTGTACCTTTTGGTGAGATACAACCCACAAAATATCCCAACGTTGTTTTTTTTAAAATTATCACAGATTAAACAATATTCACATTCTTGAATATCAAACATGAAATTGACCAAAAAACGATTTCATTACCTCATATATCACCTTTAGGATAAGGTTCTACATGGCCTTCAGAGAAACCATGTTGATTAACTCTTAGATCCATCTCTCTTTACACAATTTGCAAAATGACAAATACATATGGATAACTTCACCATTTAATCAACCCTTGCATCTTTATGAAAAAAATAAAGGACCTTAATTTCTAAACATTGAATAACAAAGTATATTCTAAAACAAAAAGAGTGCATGTTATGGTGAGGGAAAGAAATTCTAACCTAACCCTATATCTTTCCATAATGTGAAATCATACGTGACATTAATTTCTAAACATCCAATAACAAAGTCTCTTCTAAAATTAATTCACACGAATTTGAGAGTTAACCTTCCTATAAAAATATAGGAACCATATTAGGTTATATTTAAAAGACACGTTACAACGTTTTTGCTAAGAAGGATAGAGTAAGTAATTATATTTATAACTAGTGGTGAAGTATTATGATATACAAATTTAGCTTGGTCATAGTTCTAGCATTGGTCATCGTTGTTGATATAACTTATTACATGGTGTATAACATAGTTGATCGCACAAAAGTCCTATGTACGTTAATTGAGAAGAAGAAGGGGGAACTTATATATAGAAATGTAACCTCTAGGTTCGACCACCAACGTTAACCAATATGGCTAGTGAGAATTTGTAGGGTGGTGTGCTTTCTTATTTGCTTTTCTAAGGCATGGATTTAGCAGGACTTGGTTGGAACTCATGTCTTTCACTAAATCTTCGTAAAGATTTTGTCTAATGAACCTGCTAATTTTGCTCAGCTTGATTTTACTCTGAGTGTATTTGGAAACATTGGTTTAAAAAATAATACTAATTTTGTTAAGCCTGTTTTTGGTTGTCATTTGTTGGACAACCTTTGTTTAAAATAGTTGCTAATTTTATTTAGTATATATTAAAAATTAACAAAAATATTGAAATTGAAATTATAAAACAATAGTTTTTTTAAATTATTTTTATTTAATTATATTATAATTCGAAATATAATTATTAAATATTAGAATTTATATTTTAATTTTAATATTTTGAATGAGTAATTATGATATTATTTTAAAATTACGATTTAAGTTAGTGTACACAATTTCTAACAAGAAATAAATAAAAAATATCATACCTTAATTTAGAACTTTATTCCGAGGCATATTTTTCAATAAATTAATTAAAGGTACTTATAATAGGCGCTCCAATGCAAGAGTTGATAGTCCTAGAGAAAAAGACGGGAGAACTTATATATAGAAATGTAACCTCTAGGTTCGACTACCAACGTTAACCACGATGGCTAGGTTTGCATCGTAGTGAGAATTTAGAGGGTGGTGTGCTTTCTTATTTGCTTTTATGAAGCATGGCTTTAGCAGGACTTAGTTGGAACTCAAGTCTTTGACTAAATCTTCATAAAGATTTTGTAGAATGAACCTGCTAATTTTTCTCAGCTTGATTTTAGTGTCAGTGTATTTGGTAACATTGGTTTAAAAAAGACTACTATTTGGTAACATTGGTTTAAAAAAGATTACTAATTTTCTTCAGCTTGTTATTTGTTGGAAAATCTTAGGTTTTAAATAGTTGCTAATTTTACTTAGTTTATGCTAAAACTTTATTGAAATTGAAATGTATAAAACAACCATTTTTAAAATTATTTTTTTAATTATATTAAAATTTAAAATATAATTATTAAATATTAAAATTTATATTTTAATATTTAATATTTCTAATTTAATTTTAAAACTAAGTTAATGTACACAATTTCATGTTTATGAGTTATTAGAACTTTATTCATGTTTGTGAGTTATTTGAAAGCTTATAATTGGAGCAGTTTAAAATAGATTCAACATCCTCGAATATCCTCTTGGCACCCAAATTATGCAATTTCCATAGCTAATATTTGTGATTCTAAGACTTTTTAAAGGTTTCCACTCATAATATTAACAAAATAAGATTGATCGGAAAAAGTTGAAAACTTAGAATATTAGACTACACCATTTGAAAGCATTACAATATAAACAATAGATATAATAAAAATCGAGTGTCAAGTGCTATAGCTAATAACTTTCTAATATATATGCAAGGTGGACAATATTAGCACTTGGCTCAATCTCTTAGAGCACTAACTAAGGAGGCCCAACCGTGTCCTTAGTTGTACTACTCATTACTCAATCACTGAGGTACTAGAGAACAATATTCCCGAGTGTTGTTATTGGTGCAACTATAGTAGCAAGATTGTAGTGTCCCTTTTTAAGAATTTGTAAAAACTAGGAAAAATTGCAATTTTTTGCCAATTCAACCCCTAGACTAGTATTGACTCAACTGCTTCCAAATGGCTCCAAATGGTTCCGAATTGGGTCCGAATGAGTTTGGAAGGTATTCAGACATGTAAATCAGGCTGATGGATGCTTGGACACTCTTAAAACACTTCTGCAACATTGATTTATAATCAGGGAAAAATAGGGAACTTTACTAGTCAAATTGAGGTTCAAAACCCCCAAGGGTAGGGGACAAAGATGGCTTCCCAAACACTGTAATACCTTCCCAAATTTTAGAACAGAGAAATGATATTGATAAAAAACTTTAATGAGCTCCCCAATTCATCATCAATTAGTTTCTATAGGCTTCTGCAACTTCCATAAATCAGATGTTTGTATACTAGCTTTAACATAGGGGGAAATGATAGTAAATCTTCACAAATGGTTATGAAACTTAAGAATATTTCTCCCAATGCTTCTCTAATGAATATGGAACTTCTTTAGCATATTAATGGTGCTCCATACAACAATATTATATCAGAGTTTGACTGAACCATTCGAATTTGATACCACTTCAAGTGCAAGTAGCAAGGTATTGGGGAAATGACACAATTTATTCATAGTTTAGCATTTATACATGAAATATCTTGGAGTTTCGATCTTGAATTCTTCTGAGCAGTAAATACAAAGTATATATATATATATATATATATCATATTATAAATATATGGGGCCTCAAGAACTATTCCAAAGAGATCATTACCTGACCAAGTGCGCCTCTCCTCAAGGAGCAAGAATATGACAAGAAATGGAAGAATGGTTATAGAAGCAAGATGAAAGAGATGTGTCCACGAGCTTCCCTATAGCTTCAACCTGTAACAAAATACTCCATTGTAGATCCAAATGAAAGGTTTGAATGGCCTCTCCAATTTCCGATTAGGATGGGAATATTTCACCCTCGAAATTGGTGCTAAGGCAAGTAGAATAGCACTCTACTAGCTCTCCTCTCCAAATGAAAAATGTAAAATGATCAAAAGATGCTCTCTATCTTTGTTCTTGAATTTTATAAACTTACTAAGGCTTCATTAACTTGAATTCCATCCATGAGCTTCATGCCAACTCAAATTGGGAAGAGATTCCAAAGTACGCCACTTGTCCCTCCAATTCTAGCCTCCTCCTTCACTAAATTCGAATAGGTGTCTCTTTGGATGCCCTAACTCCCTTGTGCGCCTTCTTGGAGGCTATTTTTAGCCCTCACATGTCATGTATTTCAGATTTCATCCATCAGGTCTGATTTTGTCATAAGCGTCATAGGCATCTTCAGCATTGGTGTCATAGAAGCTAAGGAATCTAGCCCAAGTGTCCCACTAGCTCCAAAATGCCTCTTCCTCTTTCATGGGAGTTACTCTTCCTTTACATTTTGACCTCATTGAGTCATGCCAAGTATTATTCCCTTCCAACTCCCCCAAGAATAGTGGACTCCACCTTGGATTCGAATGGGTGAGAGTGGAATGCCATGTGGCATGGGGAATCTAGCTTTGTGTGGGTCCCACACCACCAATGTGTCTCCATGACCAAGTGCCATCTTATTTTATCATCACAACTATTTATTTATCCCCTCTTAATATATTTATGTCGAGCTAAAGTACGTTTGGGGTTTATTAGTCTCCTTATTCCAAATTTAATGTCCACCCCAACCTAGGAAACTAGTAGATTGGTAGAATTTTCTCTTCTTGAGATTGATTTGAATGGGGACATTACAAAGATGGTTGATCAAATTATCTAGGGTTGGATTCAGGTTTCCTAAGGGAATTTCAATATACCTTAGGATACATGGAAGTGAAATTTTGTATACAAGTGTTGTCTAATGCAATACTACTCGAAGGGGTACCAACATAGGTTACAAGGGTGTCCAACAACGTGAATTAGTATCACTTGTATTTTTGCGTGTATCCTTCCCAAACCATAGGTTTACCCGTTGGACTGGTCATAGATATTTGTGTTATTTAAAGATGTCATAACAAGTCTCTAGCAAAAAATATCTGTAAAAATGATGGAGGCATGCTGGCTTAAGAAAGTGCTCTAACACCACTTGTGGTGTTCTTAACCTTGAAACTTAGAACAACAAAGGATATAAAGAGATTTATGATGTAAGGTACAATAAATTATAGTGAAAACTAACCAAACACAAGATAATTGAGAAGAGAGATGCTGCAAAAATAACCCTTGTATTATGATAATAAATTCAAGAAGCAATGTTCACTCATTTCTTAAGGTTGGGAGACCTTTCACTTGAGTAGAGCTCTAAATAAAATAATCTCAACCAAACAATCCATATCCTCCTAGCTCTTTAAATGGGTTTCCAGTATCCCAAAATCAAAACTACTTGATTTGGTCCAATAATTATTCAAAGGTGATGGACACATACATCACTTGAATAACTCATAAAGTAAGGGGGTTCGAGGAGGACCCTAATAGTTGAGCTCAAAATAGGTTCTAAAATCAACACAATTTTTTATGTCATACTACGCATTAGAACATTTCCTTTAGTACTGAATCATGAAATAATGTATCTCGTTTTCATTAAAAATGGAAAAAATTACATTAAAAATGTAAATGAAAGAAAAAGGGAATCTTAAAAGGCAACCAATGCCATGGTTTTATTGTACTTAAGGTATTATACCGAGTTTTCATCTCTTCAATAATGGTTACATAGGGTGATCCATGAAGTGGCCTCCAACTAAATGCTCTCCATTTAGACCATAAACTAGAATACCTTTAATGACACCTTGTGCTAATTTGTTATAGATGATAGTCAATGGATTCAACAACCATAAAATAGAGGGTAGGGGCTAAATTCCAGTGCTTTAAGCATGGTAATGATGAGTGGTGATTCCACTCTATCATAGTGTTTTCAAGGTCAATTTTGACGAATCAAACCTTCAGGCCTTGGATTCTGCTTATTATTTTCCCTGGACAAATATCTCATCAACCAAAGTGTATCTTCGTTTGATAAACCCCTTATGCTTTATTCTTATGATTTTCAACAAGATATAGTTCAACATCAGGGTTAACAGTCTGGTTAGAATTTTGTAAGAGACAGTAAGCAAAGAATTGATTATAAGCTTGTAATAAATTTAGGGTTTCTTGGATTTGTGATGAATTTGCTTAAATCCTTTTGATGTGACTTTCAAGCATACAACCATGCATGACTTCTTTTTACTCTTGTAGAACCGGATTTAGACACACAAAGTCCAAGGTGGCTTTATAAAATTCACATCAATAGAGCACATCATGGTTGAGAACCATTTTCATGGGGGATACTAGAAAATCATGTAATGTCAACCGTTAATCACATGCTTGCTTCTACTCTTGGGTCAATTTGTGAGTGACTTCATTGATATAGGTTCATTCTTTCCTTTATCTTACCTTGGGATTTAAAAACCATTTTATAATGATTGATTTTATTTTTATCATTTCAAGGACTTAATGTGCTCCACTAATTCCTTGGACGCAAGGGCTTTAAAGAAGGCCTTGGTTGGTTTGTTTCATGATTTGACCTAGTGTAGTTGGGATTTGATTTGGGCACCCTTCTTTCTTTGTACACATATTCAATTTTTAGTATATTTCATGCCTTGGCTTTGATTTATTAAAGCTCCATATTGAACACACTCAGTCATATCATCTTTGACACATTTTCTAGTTCCTTCAAGATTGCTTTGTTCTTCCATTTTTTGGCTATTGCTAGTTTCCTACCATAGCCCCTAAAAATGAAGTGACCCTTCTAATGGTATCTTTTCACTAGAGAATCCAACCTTTACCCCCATATAGATGGGATGAATTCCAAAACTCTATTGAATCCTTCAATGCCCGACTCATGTTTATTTGAGGAGTCCTCAACATGAACTATGTACTCCTCCATCCTTTTGTGCCATAGGCCTAGGATATGGAAAAAATAGTAGGTTGGTGATCATGTAATATGACACTCCCAACATCTATATAGACCTTTTGTATTTTGTGTCCAAAGAAGAAGAAGAAAGTTTATTGAGAGATCATCACTTTGTCTAGTCTTTTTAGGAATCATGTGTTTCCTTTTTCAAAATTTGACAAGGTAAACCATAATTCAAGCAAGTCTTTATGCCAAGATTGATCTGGGTAGTAAAGGCCAAATTTAGCCTTGAGTAGGCATGAGGTGCTCTTTATCTGACTGCATCTTTACATTTTTGAAGTCACCACAAAATAGTTAGTAGGCTATCATAATCTCTTTGTCCAACCACACCAATAAGGTTTCTCTTTTTCCAGCATTGTTTAACACATAAAAATTATCTAGGCCCAACAAATGGCCTTTGAAATCAAGCAAAAACCTTACAATATGGTTTGTTGGGCCTTACCTATGTTGGATAATGGATTCCACCTATCTTAGAAAGATTAGGGTTGTATCTCCACCTCTACCTTCATAATGGTTACAAGTAAAAAATGATTTTGGTCATTACTAGGTCATGGGTTGATTCATGCAAAAATTTTGGTAATTTTAAATTCATGTAAACACAAGATATTGATCTTAGAAACAACATTTCTTACATTTCAATGCATGGATTTGCAACAGGGGTTTGTGAGGTCCTACATGTTCCATGATACTATATTCATTGGTAATTTTAAAGAAGGAATCCTATCACCTCCTCGCCTTCATTCCTTACTAAGTTGTCAAAGGGGTTGGGAGAGCTAATAGTTTGCATCTAGGGTGCGAAATAGTCATTCAAACTTATGTTACTTGCATTTTTGTGAGCATCATTCCCACTATTTGATTGAGATGCAGTTAGTTGTGGGGGTGTAGAGTGGGTATAGAGGATCCACTCCATTACACAATAGTGGGCTAGGAGGTTCTAGGTGGGTTGTTGATTGCCACAACAATAGTAGGATTCTTTTCAGTAATCTTGGAGAGGGTGGGGGAGATGCAAAATTGTTTTGAGGTTGAGGGGTAAATTAAGTTGTTGAATATGTAGAGCATTCCCTTTCTAACAAATTTAGTCCATACAGTATTGTTTTCTTGTGGCAAGGCTCGTGGTCCCTAACTTGATGTAGTAAGGGATAAGGTGTAAAGGAGTCAAATTTCACCAGCAGGGAAGAATACGTTATCTTATGGTGGTGGATTTGACACTTGAAGAAGGTCTTGGAGAGATTGACGTATCATCAGTTAATCCTAATCCCCCAAATGTAAAAAAATTCTTTCATAATCAGTGAAATATCAACCTGAAGAAATACCCTTTCTTAGGACATGGGTTAGAGAACTGAGCTAATTTGTCGCATGTAATTATGCTGTCAATTGGGGAAGAGATTCATTATAGAAAGGGCCAAAATCGTAAGGGAATCCTTGGAGAATTTGATTTGGATCATATAATAAATTTTGGAGGCTTCTTCAACTAAAAACCGTTCATGCAGTTCTCTAAAAAACAACTAGAGTGTTCTTATACATCCATGGGCCATGGGATATACTTCATGGCAATGCTTGTCAACCCCAAAAGAGAATTATCAAAATCTTGTAGTGAGGTTATGGATGTCCATGCAAGTCCATATATTGGGTCCTCAAGCCTCCTTGGCCTAGATCTTGATTACAACATTTGGTGAAATGGAACTCACAAAATATCCCAACTATGTTTTTTTTTCAAATTATCATAGATCAAACAATATTCACATTCTTAAATACCAGACATGGAATTGATTAAAAAAGATTTCATTACCTTGTATAGCACCTTTAGGATAAGGTTCTGCATGGCCTTCACAGAAACCATGTTGCTTAACTCTTAGTTCAATCTCTCCTTACACAATTACCAAAACCACAAATACATACAAATATTTTTACCATTTAATCCACCTTACATCTTTACATCTTTATGAAAATAACAAAAAAAACCTTAATTTCTAAACATTGAATACCAAAAGTCTCTTCTAAAATAAAAAGAGTGCATGCTATGGTGAGGGAAATAAATTCTAATCTAACCCTATATCTTTCCCTAACGTGAAATCATACGTGACCTTAATTTCTAAACATCGAATAACAAAAGTCTATTCTAAAACTAATTCACACGAATTTGATATTTGACCTTCCCATAAAAAGATAGGAACCATAATAGGTTATATTTAAAAGACACGTAACGAGGTTTTTTTTAAGAAGGATAAAGTCACTAATTATATTTATAAAGTCATCGTTATTATATAATTTTTTTTTTAGCAATTAAAGTAGCGCCCGATATTTAAAAGACACGTAACGAGGTTTTTTTTAAGAAGGATAAAGTCACTAATTATATTTATAGGTTTTTTTAAGAAGGATAAAGTCACTAATTATATTTATAAAGTCATCGTTATTATATATATATATATATATATTTTTCTTAGCAATTAAATTGGCGCCCGATATGCGGGGACGTCGTAGAACAGTGAGCATGGGGTTTGTTCCAGGGTGGGAACGGGGAACAGCCACAACCGACATGGGGTTTGTTCCAGGGTGGGAACGGGGAACAGCCACAGCCGACAGCCCCAGCCACCCCGCGTGTCAGCAGGACCCTATCGTTGTTATATAACTTACATGGTGTATAACATATTTGATCGCGCAAAGTAGATAGTCCTATGTACGTGAATGGAGAAAAAGAAGGGGGAACTTATATATAGAAATGTAACTTCTATGTTCGACCAACAATGTTAACCAAGATGGCTAGGTTTACATCGTAGTGAGAATTTGGAGGGTGGTGTGCTTTCTTATTTGCTTTTCTAAGGCATAGCTAAATCTTCATAAAGATTTTGTCTAATGAACCTGCTAATTTTGCTCAGCTTGAAAGATTTTACTTTCAGTGTATTTGGTAACATTGGTTTAAAAAAAGCTACTAATTTTGTTAAGCTTGTTTTTGGTTGTTATTTGTTGGACAAAGTTTGTTTTAAATAGTTACTAAGTATATATTAAAAATTGACATATTATTTAATGAATATTAAAATTGAAATTTATAAAACAACTATTTTTTGAAATTAATTTTATTTAATTATATTATAATTAGAAATATAATTATTAAAAATTAGAATTTACATTTTAATTTTATTTTATCATTTTTAATAAATAATTATAATTTTATTTTAAAATTATATTTAAGTTTTCTTTGGGAAATACATAAGGAATATCATACCTTACTTTAGAATTTTATTCCATTCCACTTTAATTTAGCTTGACTTACTTTAAAATTGCTATTTTTTCTTACAATAAAAAACTATTTTGCATAGAGCAGATCAACCTGGCATATTTTTCAATAAATTAATTAGATATAAGCGCTCCATTTTGAATTTAAAAATTATTTACAATTATTTAAATATTATTTACCATTTTTTTAAAATAAATAATCTAAAAGCATTATAACATAAATAATAGATATTATAAAAATCTCAAAGAGATAATGTCTTAAGTATTTAAAGATAAATAAATAAAAAATAATTGATTTTTGCTTTTATTTCTAAAAAGTGTATCATTAGAAAAGCTTACAAAAGCCTTTAGATGGAAAAAAGTAGGATTTAGATTGTATTTGTTTTTTACACTCTTCACAACTCAATCATCAGTTGTGAAATTTAGTTCTCGTTTCCGAAACGATCACAACTGAAATTTACTATTGCATTATGGATGAAAACGTGTTAGATATAATTCGAAGTTATATGCCGGAAGCACAGATTGAAAATTCTCCTCCCAACGGTGGTTCATACAAGATCCGTGTGCCAGTGACTCTGAATCAGATGCCCAAATATGAAGAACTGAGAAAAGCTTTGAAAGAGTCTGGAGCAAAGCCCATTTGCAACATCTGCCATCAACGAAATACCAAGTTCAGATATTTCGATAATAATTGCTCCAAGGCTTTGCAGGCCAGGTATAAATGCTTGGACTGCAATAATTGCTTTACTCTCGGAGGAAAGCAGTATTCAAAAGATCATAACGCCATTGAAAAAGATCAAGTTAACACTACTGATCAAGCTAGAAGGTCAAGACATTTCAGTGAAGTAGGCAATTTAGAGTTAGAGATTGCTGAGACAAAACGAATGAGAGAATGGGGAATGGCTAGTAGGTCACAGAGCATGAATCTTGGCAGCGGCAATGAGTTTCATCCTGATCATCTAGTATTGCCTTTTCAACAATCAGGAGCTTATCACTATCAAACACTTGATTTTTTCCAGCAGCAACATCAAGAACAACTGGCCGAGTTCAAGCAAGAGCGTGTACATGGGACTCAATATCTGCATCCCCCTCCTCCTACTCCTAGTGAGAATAACTCTATGCAAGTTCTTCCTTATGGAGCAATCACTGGTCATGGATTTCCTTTGCCGTTGCAATGGCAAAATCCAGCTACTTCTCACAACAATATTGGATTCACCCCACAACTACTGACAGAGAATTCAAAAGCAGCTACCGCTTTTGATTTGTATCATGGAGGTCCAAATTCGAATGATCCCAATGATTCACAAGATCAGCTCATTGAAGCTCTAACTCTGCCTGCATGTATGCAACAATCAAGAATGGATAGCATTGCATCTAGCTTGAATAAGGAGGTTACGAACGAGTTTAATATTAATGAAGACACTAATGCAGGCGATGATTTGAAGGCTCTGCTTGACAGTCCCGGGAAAGATTCTTCAACAGATATCTTTGCACTGATCGGCACAAAGAAAGAAGACTAATCAACGTACTATTTAAGTTTGCTCTCTCTCTCTCTCTATATGCATTATAAGAGTATTTAAGTTTGCTCTCTCTCTATATGCATTATAAGACTATAGGATTATAGAAAGAATTCCTGTTTTTATCATACCGATTAGGTATATCGCAATGCAATTTTTTGGTTTGCTATATATCTTTCTGCTTGTTCATAGTACGTCTTGGGCGTGATCTCTTCACCCTACTTTTATAACTAGCTCTGATGTTTGCATAAATCACGTTGCCTTATTTTGTATTGCTATATCTCTCATAAGTTGACACAACAGGTTATCTAAATCGCTGTTAAAACTGCTTCAGCTGCATTAAAAATTGGTTTCGAACTCTAATTAGGCTCTCGATTTTATGCTATGTTCATTAAAAGCACTCTGGCATTTGCATCATACTGCCATGATCGATCTAGATATCAGATATCACGCCTTCACATTCTGTCACATTCTGCTATAGATAGCATGGTTGATGACCCCAAGATACAGGTTGTACAGGAATTAGCATAGATCTATCTTAAAAGGGGATATACAAGTATAGTTTTGGAAATATAAACCCCTTTTTAGAGTGTAAATAGTGAGGAAATTTTTTAATTGATATAATTTGTGTAGTTTTATATATATACGATTGTAAATGTTTTAAATAGCAGACTCCCCTTACTAAACTACTAAACTGTAAAATACACCAATTCCACCTAATAATACATCAGCTTTAATGCTGGGATACCAGAGTTGCCAGTACAGATCATAACTTGAACACATTCAAGGATTCACAAAGTACGTTGCTTGCATTCCAAACTTCTAGGTGTTAAGCAGAAGCCCTAGAACGGAAAAGAGCGAAAAAGAATATGGTATTAGATCATATTTTAATAGGTTACTGTATGCTATACTTAGAAATTATCTCTGATCTAAAAAAATATGTTATAAAATTTCGATTTCCATAAAGAATAGAACGGAAAAGAATACGGTATTAGACCGTAGCCATGGATCAGATCATAAACATACGATCAAGGTTTTTTTCCTTGTACTATACGTATCCCAACGATTTTGTTATAATAAAGATACATACTAATTTTATCTCTTTTTGTGAATATCATATTTTGTCATGGCGTTTAACTTTGTAGAAAACAGGTTGCGCTTCCAATAAATCTCATTATTTTTATTTCTCATTATGTGGTTTTAAATTCAAATTCCGTGGTTCTGGATAAAGTCATTGTTATGCACGAGAAACTTGAAAGGATGATAATATGGGAAGTGAACCACTTTTGTTGAATGAAAATGGAGAAACTTCTTAAAACCAGCCCTCAAGGCAGACGAAAACGGTCACAAAAGGGTAAAAGAAGAGTCTAAACTCTATAAAAACCTTACCTTGTGAGTAGAAGCTCCATATCCAGATTTATGCCATGATTTATGTAGTAAAGCTTACGTTGCCTTCTCCATAGCTCCTTGTCTCCTCCATGCCTTCCCTCTCATTCAAACCCATGGGGTTTTCCATTCAGGTAATATAAACGAGGAGTCCAGTCATTCATATAACATTTGAAACTCAAATTTTAACATAAATCAATAAGGTTCTAAAAAATGAAGTGGCATTGATGCAAGAAGCTCTTCTGGTAGGAAAGACTAAATGGAAAGGCACGAGGGTTACCTGGAAAATCATGCAAGAATATATAGTGGAAATTAGAGATGTGCTAAATTCTAAAACATCTAAGGATGAAGGGAAAGCAGTTGAACAAACAAACAACGGAGTGAAATTAAGAGAAGAAGAGAAATGAGGCTTTGCAAACAATTCCAAAACTTGGGCACAAGCTATTAGAAACTTTGCAAATATGGAAAAAAAGAAAAAGGAAAAGAAGTAAACAACCAAGGGGACAACTTGCAAAACAAAGAAACCAAAGAAATACAAGATATAGCAACAAACATATTCATTAAAGGTGCGAGAGATTATGGAAAAATGAATGCACTCTCGATCTTGCAAGTGACTTTTTAAAGGACAAGTTACTTTGGCATGGATGAATCTTCCAAGCATGGAGGGTGGGTAAACCCAATGATGAGCAAGCTAGGCCCATAAAATTCATCTGATCAAGTGCACGTGACATGCAAATTATCCTAAGCAAGAAGCAAGTCTTGGGGGGCTCTCGATTTTTTCTAGAGGAAGATTTAACTATTAGGCAGCAAGAGGAAAGAAGGGAAGAGGTGTCAAAGGTCAGAGCAATAAGGGATGCGGGGAAAAGGGCATGGATTTACAAAGGCAAGGCTATTTATCGCCATTTTTTGTCCTCATTTCAAAATAGAACAACAAGGCAGTAGGCAAGAAGTGACAGCAAATTCTTTAGCAGGAAACTATGCAACAAGTTCAGTATGGGAAAATAAGGGTATAGACTCAACTTTGAGTCTTGTATGCCAAAAAAATATCAATCAAGCTCTACTTAGGTCTCCTTAAGTTTTGGTTTGTTGGAACTACATAGGTTACCCTTGTAGGCGAGGACCTGGGCTAGGGCATATTACGGAAGATAGAGACATAATATGTCTTGTGGAAACACATGAGCATAAAGGGTGCAGGACATAATGGCAGTGTGGAACAAGGCAGCAAAGAATGGCAAGTGACATGGGGGTATCATGGTCTTAGTGAAGAAAAAGAAAGGTCGCCTCATTAAGCTAGAAAGAGAAGACTCAGATAAGCAATTCATTTGGTTTAAAATCTCAGAAAATGGAAATATCATTAGAATTACAACATGCTATTTTGCTCCACAAGTTTCGAAAACTTATAAAAGTAGGGGGTTAGACCACAAAGACACCTTTGCAACATTAAAAAACGATATTGCAGTGTATTCTCGGTTAAGTGAAGTCCTTTTAGTGGTTGATTTCAATGCTAGGACCGCAAGTGAACAAGCTAGCATTATGTGGAGTAAGAAAAATTGCAATCATATTTGGATTGTTGTTGTTATAGCTACGTGAGGTATCCTCATGCAAGTTGGCCCAACAGAAAGAAAACAACAAAATAGTTATTCATGTGCACCTAGGCAAGTCGGCCCCAACTAGATCAACAAGTCAACCCAGTAAAAGAGCCAATTCGGCCCTAGCTAGATCAACAAGTCGACCCAGTAAAACGGCCAAGTCGGCTTAGTTGGAAAAATCACTCTCAATATAAATAAAGGTGACGTCTACCTCATTTACACACCAAACAAGTTCACTAAAGTTATCTAATTTAGTTCATAGAGAGAGAAGAAGCAACAACAAACAAATTCTATATTTTGGTTTTTAGATTGCGCTTGTATCTGATATATTTGGTGTACTTGTATTATGTATTGATTTTCTGAGTAAGAAAGGTTTGTTGGGTTTTTCCCAAGTTTGGGTTTTCCTAGGGTAAACTATTGTGTCTCTTGTATTTCTATCCATGATGATGTGTAGTTAAAGTTGAAAGAGATAAAAGTTATACTGCTATACCTCTAAAATCCAATAGGTTATGGGCCCACTCCATGCTCCTGTTGCGCAACTACCAGAAACTAGGGTTTCTTATTTTCTCATCTTACATCCACGGATTAGGCTCACCCTTAGCATTATTGAGCTCGCCCTAGGAAGGTGCATCTTCCTGTGGAAGCAGATTTTCATTCTAAGAATTTTCAATTTTTGACCTAAATTCTGCAGAAATTAGGGTTTTAGATTGTGAGTTGTTCTGACCTTAGATTTGGAAGAAAAGGAGGTTTATCAACTCGCCTTAGGAGGGTGCATTAGCCTGTGGATTCAGTTTTATCAAATTCCAAATTTCAATTTTTTACCCTCTCCTGCTAAGGTTTATGATCAGGTTCCTACCTACAGTCAAGATGGTGACCAGTGTTAGAGTAGAGGATAGATTAGATGGAGCCTCTAACTTCAGATCAGGGAAGACCATATTACTTCTTGTCTTGGTTGAAAATGAGATCAAGAATTATGTAAAGGAAGACATATCTGAACCAGCAATTGATGTAGAGAAATATAAATATAAGAAAAATGAAGCAATGTTCAAGAGAATCTTGACAAATTCTACGAAAGATCACTTGATACCTCACATCTTAGAGTTAAAGACTGCTAAGGCCATGTTTGATGCACTAGTTCAACTATTTGTGAGCAAGGACACCAGTACGAAATTAACCCTAAAGAATCAACTCTGTAGCACCAAAATGAACAAATCAGATTCTGTAGATGATTATCTTATAAAATATCTCAACTAAAAGAACAACTACATGCTATTGGGGACCTAATTGATGAAGAAGAACTTGTCACGGTAGCTCTTAATGGATTTACCACCCCATGGGAATCATTTATTCAAAGCATATGTGGTCGAGAGACACTACCCAAATTTGATCGTCTTTGGTCTAACTGTGTTCGAGAAGAAACCAGAATGTTGTCAATAAATAACCCAGAATAACCTCAAGACATAAATACTCTAGCTCTTGCAGCTCATGCAAGAAAAGGCAAAGAGAAAATAAATTTTAAGAAGAAGAATTCAGATCAAGGACTAAGGAAGAAGAAGGATATTTCACACATCCAGTGTTACAGGTGTGACAAGTTTGGTCACTATGCTTCAGTTTGTCCTCAAAGAAAGAGAGGGCAACAACATGCATCAACAACCCATGTTGATGAGGAGCCTTCACCGAAAAAGGAAAAACCTAGTGAGATGCCAACCGAATATTTATTTTGATTTCCATTCATTGTAATTGGACCATTTTCCTTGGTACATGAGTCCAGCAGAATTTCTTATTCATCGGTTAGTCATTATTGTAATTGGACCATTTTCCCTGGTACGGGAGTCCAACAAAAAAAATTAGGATCATTATTGTAATTGGGTTATTTTCCCTGATATGGGAGCCCAAAAGATTTGTTTTATTTTCCTTTGATTCAACAAAAAGTGTCAAGACTCAATAAGAGTCGAAATACATAAAAGGAATGAAGGATTACTTCCATGACAAAGATGGAGCAATCTCACAGCCTTGTGATAAATGGGAAGACATCCCATATTTGTAGATTTTATACATACTCTAGAATTAGGGGAGTTAGCTTCAGGTCCCATCGAAGCAAGATACTCGGATGTAGAGCAAGTAAGATGCTCGGATGCAAAGGGAGCACGATGCTCAAGTGAAGAGCAAGCAAGATGCTCAGATGCAAAGGGAGCAAGATGCTTAGCTACATAGAAAGCAGATGCAAAGGGAGCAAGATTCTCCGATGCAGAGCAAGTAAGATGCTTAGATGTAGAGGAATCAAGATGCTCAGGTGCAAAGCATGCAAGATGCTCAGATGGAGAGGGAGCAAGATGCTCAGGTGCAGAGCAAGCAATATGATCAGATGCATAGGGAGCAAGATGCTCAGGTGTAGAGAAAGTAGGATGCTTAGATGTAGAGGGGGAAAGATGCTCAAGTGCAGAGCAAGCATGATGCTCAGATGCAAAGGGAGCAAGATTCTCAGGTATAGAGCAAGCGGGATGCTCAAATGTAGAGGCAACAAGATGCTTAGACACA